>JAHTLZ010001593.1:0-10945 GCA_023846285.1 Phrynocephalus versicolor | reverse complement strand
GTTAATTACATCTGTTCCAGTTCAGAAAAGAAGAGAAAGGAGTGAACCTCTTACTGGAACATAGAGAAGTCTTTGGAAACAGGAACTGGGCTTCCAGGACCAGAAGAATACATAGGGTCAGAGCTCAAGAATCACCAGGACTCTTGTGTTGCTGAGGCAAAGGGCAGCAGCACAGGACACCTGTCTATACAGCGCTCCCAGGGCCACCAGCTGCACCACCTAACTCCCCTTCACCTGTTCCCTGCAAACCTTGTCAAGAGGCATCTTTGCTTCTGCCACTACTTCTTACAGGGTTCCCGCATCCCTGATTCTGACAAAGAAGGGTTAATTGGAAGAATGTGGCCAAACATTGTGCAGCTTCAAGCATTTGAGCCCACTGTCTGCTTAACTGTTTGGGTTTAATGCCTATTCTTAGCCACTTGTAGACATGAGTAATTAGGCATTGGTGTCATAAGCTTTTTTATTACCGGATAATAAATATTCTGTTTGGATAGCAAAATGTAAGGGAAGAAAGCTGTCTGTTATGGGTTGGGGCACTGACCTGCTATAGTTGTTTAGTGTGCCTTTCTGAGTTTCTCGGCATCTTGTAGTGGTATTTAGGCAGCATTTGTTGGCTTGGTCTGAACACTGCAGGATTTTTAAATGCGTGTGACAGCTATGATAGGCACAGCACCAATTTACATTTCAATATACAGTATGCTGATCTCTTCAACACATCTATGGTATCTAATAATATATATCCCATTTAGGCTTTTTTACTTTGGAAATAGCTTAGAACCCTGGCTAGCTCGTAGCTTTCCTTTACGAAAGTATTGAGATAGACAGCCATGCTTTTTCACCACTCAAACCACCAGCTGGCAGCCCTTGCTGTCACAAGCAAGGCACATGCCACTGTTTTCATCCATTCATTCCTTGGTTGGCAATGGAAGGGAGCAGGCAGAACCTCTTTGAAAGCATTCCAGTTGTAGACATTGAATTTAGAATAACAGGACATGGCCCACCTCCTGCCCTCCAGATGTTTTAGAGTATCAATCCCATCATTCACATCTAGCTGCCAATGTCCAACCCTTCTGAAAAATGCCAGGTTGGGGAAGTATATGCAAGCAAGCTGGATATTAGTGCTACTTTCCACTGGGGGCAGAGGGACATCTCTCTCCCTCTTCAGTCCTCTGTTCAAACTCCTGCTCAAACAGTGTACCTGTTAATTAGAAACCAGCATTTGCATCTTTTCTTGTTCTTCCTTGATGTTTGAGTGGTCCTATGGATGTTGTTGAATATCAGCAACCTTGTATCCAACTCCCATAGCTAGTGGCCAGGGATCATGAGAAATAGAATCCAACAATAACTAGAGGGCCAACTCCTTCTCTGAAGTGAGCGTGTGGAGATGAACTCTGTCCCACCACTTCCTTCCTGCAGCCTCTTTTCTCTTGTAAGATAATCATAATTACATGGTGTCAAGTCATTTCCCTATACAGGCATACCTCGGTTTAAGAATTTTATGCATTCTCTGGGATGTTTCATATTGCGGTAAATTCATAAACCGGAAATGCACGGGGCGCAATGCATCCTGGGTACGTTTTCACATTACATTATGGAGGGAAATTGTAAATGGAGGCATTATTTTCAATGGATTTCCTTTCATGAACTGAAAGTTACATTAATGGAGGTGTGTGTAAACAAGGTATGCCTGTATATTTATGCATAGTTCTAGAGTGAAGTAGCAACTTTTAACCTCACTTTGTAGCATGCAGTGGTCTCAACATATTTTGTCATCTAATGGTAATGGGACTAAGGAAAAACAAGAAACCAAGCTTTATCTTTGACCTTATTTGTAATTTAGTCCTGAGTGAGTGGGAAACTAAAGTACAAATTCTTCACTGAAAATACACAGAAAAATTAACATCTATGAAAGATGCTAATTAAAAAAGTAATATTAAAATAAGTTGATTTGGAATAAAATAGTTCTGAGTGTCAAGGGTGAACAAAGTTGCACAAGGTTTTTGTAAAGTGAACTATAAAATGGAGGACTCGCAACTAGCTTTCCTCAGATAGATGAAGCTGTTTGGATGAGCAGCGAAAGGTTTAAATCTCTGAAGAAAAGAAGTCCAGTTGCCATGACTCAACTTCCAGATAAACTTACCTGGGTGACGGAGAATCTTCACAGACATTTTGTAGTTTTGTTTTTTAAATTTAGTTTGTATATTTTATGTTTTGTTGATGTTTTTATGTTTTCCTTCACTGTGTGTTTCTTATTTTGAATGATCTTATGATATTTGTTTCAACAAAATACATTTCTTTAATAAAATAAATAAATCAATAGCAACCAAATCCCTGCGCTGGTTTTTGTACTTGTAAACCATAACCATGCTTCTACCTTTCCCAATATATGTCAGGAGAGCAGAGCCAAGGGGAACTTACTGGGTATCTCCACAGGAGATGCTCTCCAGATGGAGAATAATGTGATCAGCTTGTATAATTTGCAGCATTTTAGAGAAAGTTGTATGTATACTTAGTTCTAAAAACAACCCAGAAAGGAAGATTTAATCATTGATAATGGTAATGATTTATCATTACCCACGAATTTTGAAGACTGATTTTCTAATAAAGTAAATTTTAATAGAACCAAATACTAGTTTACCTCTTTTTTTGTTTCTTCTGTAGGCAAAATTCTCTTCCGCCGAAGCCACATACGTGATGTTGCTATTAAGCGACTTATACCCATAGATGAATACTGTAAGGTGAGTGACATTTCCTTCCTAGCTCATTGCTCATTATTAGGATACAATCTTGCATGTCAGCAGTTCCTCGCCATATAATAAGCAGTCTTATCATATAGAGCCAGTTATGGTTCTGATACACCAGGCTTGCTCAACACGTCAATCGTGGGTGACTGGTAGCCTGCGGGGCCATTTTGAGTAGCCCGCGAGGTCTCTGCCGGCCTCCCAATCTGCTGCCAGCAGTGGTATGTTTGGAAAAAATATGGCCTGCATACCTGTCGCCACAATGTCCTACCCCCTCACTTGGCTTCTTTATAGGGCTAATCTGGAAAAGCAGCGAAGTTCGAGCTTGTGCGCCCCTTAAAGTAGCCCACAGAGACATTCGGGAGCTCCAAGAGTCAACCATGGGAGATGTTTAGGAGCTCCAGGTAGAACGCGGACTGTTCAAAGTTGGACAGCCCTGTAATACACTTTTGTTTCACTAGGAATCTCAGTAGTAATGGCTTTGAAATTAGGTTACTCAGTTTACCCCAACCAGATGTTTTCCAAATATCTTGATGTTCAGAGTCAGAAAGGCCACTGTGTATGCTGATTGGGGGTAATGGGAGTTTTACTCAATCCATCCATCAAAAGGTTGACTATACAGTAGTTTACACAAATAGAGAAGCATCTTGGATCCTCATAATTTATTATGCTCAATTGTTCTCTATATATTTACCAAGGATTCATGTCTTCAATACATTTAGCCCAATGCCATTACCATTGTAGGCTCTCTGCTTAAAGCCATAAATAAGGTATGTTCTACTTTTCAACTGCTTTGTAACTAGAACAGTGGGCACCTTGCTTTTCCTTGAAAATAATTAATCTGACCAGGATCTTACTGGTTGCTTTTTAGAGAAAAATGCCGCACTGGCATGCTTATGTGGATCTTAGAGATTACAGAGTTTCTTTGAGGCTGCAGGATTTGGCTGTTCCAGGGTTTGTTCCACGTTGGTTCTTGAGGAGTTGGATGTGTGACTGGCAGACTGGAAAACTGCTTGCTGTAGGAGGTGTTGGGTGCCTCCTTGTGTGAGCTTCAGCATGATAAAATTGATGCATCTGGAGTTGTCTGTTTGAAGAACTTTTAAGGTAGTGGTTCCCTACCTTGGGGTTACCAGATGTTTCTGGACTACGAGTCTCAGAAATCCTGGCCAGCATAGCTAGTAGTAAAGGTTTGGGGAGTTTTATTCCAAAATTGGGAACCACTATTTTAAATAAAGAAATAAATGTAATTTTAAAAGTACATAATTTCCTGGCAGCTGTGGCAAATGATATTACAGTGTACGAGTCATATGAGGTTGCACCACTGATTGCACCATTGTATTGCATAGATTCCCCCTCTCCTCGAATAAAACAGGAGAAACATTGAGGAAATTTTCTCTTTACTCTGCATGCAGCCTGATAGTAGCTAAAGATACATTTCCATTCTGTAAGAGAGATGTCTAAGTATCTCCCTGTACAAGTTGTTCCTCCCCTCAAGGTTATTATTTTAAAATGTCCATGTACGTAAACAAATGATATAGTATTCTCTTCTGATGCTAGTAATCAGCCTCTTTCCCATCATTACAGCCATGGCTAAAAAAACTAAATCAAACTATGTCCATAGTCTGAGGAGTACTATGTTTATTTTTCTTGCTTTCCTTTTAGTTTGGATGGCATCCCAGTTAAACATAATTTTAACTCTTTATATCAACTTGTATTATAAAATTGCAGCTCAGTGTATTGAAATTATCTCTCTTAACACACATGGGATGCGACTGCAGTCAATAGCTTTCGTATGGTAGTTGTAATGCCTTTTTATTAATAATGGGTAGTTTCAGTTTTTATTCAGGCCATCATTGTGAAGTTAAAATTTTGTCAAGGTGAGAACAACCCTGTAAATGTGGGGCAGATTTGATTTATTTCATTATCTAATCGACAACCAAAACCTAGGAAAGTATTTTTATAATGAGTAGAGATGGGCACAAATAAAAAACATGGCGTTTCATTTGTCGTTTAGAGGTCCGTTTCGTTTCGTTTCCATTTTTCGCAATTTTTTTGGAATAATTTTGTTTTTGTTTTTCATTTTTTCATTTGTCGTTTCTACCCGCTTTTTGCACGATTTTTTAAAGCATTTCCGTGTGTGGGCGTCCCCCAACGCCCCAGACCAGAGGGAAAACACTAAAAAACATTGATGTTGGCAGAGACACAGTATAGACTAGGTTCGCAGGGAGGCTGCAAAGGCAGCGGCGGGCATTGCCCAGGGTGCAAGGCAGCCACAGAGTGACTGCACTGCGGGGCAGGGGAGGGTACTCACCGAGAGGTACGCACACACGCACACAGGGAGGCTGCAGGACTGAAGCTAGAGTCGCAGAGACAGCAATCCCACCCTAACTCCCACTGGAGACTGCAAGGAGGACGGGGGCTGCCAGAGCTTTTTATGCCCTCTGTGGCTGCCAGACCTGCCCAGTCTGCCACCTGGGCATGCTATTGGTTGAAGTTGTCCCAAGAATTTACATGATCCCATCACATGGCTTGCCTCCATGTTGTGGCTGGAGTGGCGACATCCATTTTGTCATCCATAAAGGGAAAAGAAAAATACATCGCTATGGGAGAAGACAAAAACAAACGTTTTAAGGACCCCTACCCCCTGGTAGATAATAATTTCAAATAATTATCGCATTATCGCTGCATTTCTATGGATGTCCGGGGCGTTTTAATACCCAAGAAATCAATATTAGGCATCTGGGAGCCATTTTGGGTCGATGTCCCCTAACTCCCCTTAAAGGAAAAAAATACAGCGATCTGAGAAAAGACATAAATGCACATTTTAAGGACAACCCCCCAGTAGGTATTATCACTGCGTTTTTATGGATGTCCAGGGCGTTTTTTAACATTTAAAACAGCTCATTTCATTGCACACCGCCAGTAATGGAAACAAAACGTAACAAACACAATTTTTGTCGTTCTGTTCGTTTCGTTTCATTTTCATCACAATTTTCATTTGTTGTTTCATTACGTAATGAAATGACAAACGAATAATGGAAATGAAAAATTGTTCGTTTCGTGCCCATCTCTGATAATGAGAGAGAGAGAGAATGGGTGAGGTTTCATTCTGTTTTATCATGTTTTGTGCTTGTGCTTGGATCTCCAATGGAGCTTTCATTATTTATTTATTTATTTATTTATTTATTTATTTATTTATTTATTTATTTATTTATTATACATATATACATGCAACTTATATGCTGTCCACTACCCAAAGGTCTCTGGGCAGGTTACAATTCAAAGTTATACTGCATTGTCCCACAGACTTTGCATTTATATTTACTAGAATATAATAATCTTCTGGATTGCTTTGGGGAAGTGCACAGAAGAGGTAGCTAGTTATCAAATAGTTGCTGGCATACACACATACATACACAAATATAACATTAAAGTAGGAGGAAGTCCCTAAGCAGTAAGATACTGCAGCTATCCCATTTCATTAGCAGCACTTACTAGGGAATCATTTTTCTACAACATCCATAATGTTGTAGATGGTACTGTATATGGCCACTTTAGTTTTCATCTTTCCCAGATCATGATGACTTGGCATGAATGTTGCACTCTGCCTGGTCTTCCAACTTTCTGGCACTTACTGTAACTCTGGATTTGTTAAGAAGTAAAGTTGATTTGGATATTATCCCCTCTCCCAAAACATATATTGATTTGGCCATTGTAGAGTCATGATTACAGTGATAACAAAGTCAAAACAATATCCACAATAGAATCACACTCACAGAGGTAACAAACTCAGAGTCTATATCCATTATTACATAACCAAATACTCCATAAATTGAAACTATTCAGCATCTCGAGTCTAATATGAGCTACAGTACATTTTTAATTGCTGCCTTTGCAACAAAAGGGCTTTTCCCATTTAAAAAAAAATATTTCCTGAAAGTCCACATTGGATCTATAAGGAGACTATACTAGTTTTGTGTACATTATTCAGTCCCTTGCACCCTTGCAGTACATAAATGCATCTGATATAAACTCATCAATGCCAGTATCACATAGACATAATCATTGGCCATGAGGTATATCTTGAAAGCACCTTTCTGTCATCATTGAGGGCATAGCATTAACCCCTGCTAAGAAAAAGGCTCTCCTGTATTTAGGGACTATCAGTTTACTTAAATAAGAAGCATATTTATTACTAGAGGAAGCATTAAATCCTAATAGTATAGGAGAGTAAGATTGTTTGGATAGAGCAGGCAATTTCTGCCCATCAGTACTGAAGGTTCTGTCCTGGACAGAAATTGCAATAAAGATATTTTAGGAACAAGTTCATCTGGTCATGGAAAAGGCACTTAACAGTGCAGCTTGCTGACTGTTTCGTTCTCACAGTAGTTTTTCTTGGGAGAAGTCATATTGTAACTAACTAAGCGAAAAAATCCAAGACAAAACAAAGCAAGCGTGGAGATTTCTGTGGTTTGTGGGTATATCACAAGTGCTGAGAGCTACAGGAATTAATTGTAACCACGTCCTCTTTGGGAGCTGCATAAGCAACAATTGATTCTCATCTTTTGCATCCCTTGGAAAAAGGAGAAAACTCCATTGCCAAAGATGGTCACAGAAACAGTGTTATCATGCTTTCAGGAAGGCTACTAAAAATTTTGCCACTTAGGCAATGTCATAATCCAACAGCCCATACTGTGATAATTATCTCTGAAATAAACAGGAGGTTTTGGTATTGCAACATCTATGACTTCCCAAAAGTAGCAGACAGATATATGTGCTGGTGCCTCAGTGCCCTCGAGATTAGGGGGGTGGGATTAGGAAGAAGCAATATAGCAGATCTTCTCATTCTTGAAGTGGGAAGAATTATATGAAGACTCCTCTGTAGTCCCCAACCAACAGCATTCAGTATTTATGGAATGCTTAAAAGCACTACAAGCACATCAGAATTAGAACACAGCACTCTTTACTGACCTGCTTTAAGGATTGATTTGATCATCATCATCATCATGAGCTGTCAAGTCAAGTCTGATTTATGGTGACCCTTTTCAGGATTTTCTAAGTATAGAATACTCAGAACTGGTTTACCATTCCTGTCTTCTGAGAGTGCCCAAGGCCACACAAGCTACCTCTTCTGGGATTTTTTTTAATTAATCTCAAGATGAAGGATACGGCTTAAAAGAGTACGATCTACTTAGGCCATGGCAGAAGTGAGATTCCGGCCAATTACTTGCCCAGTGCCACCATGTTTAAGTGCATAACTTGTCGGTTTCATTTTTTTCTTTGCTTCTTAAGGAAAAGTGAATAGGAGCATTTATCACTGGACATCTAATAGTGTAAAAAGACAAACACTAGCCACGGATGTTGTTTGATTGTTACATAACGGGCTGATCTCTAGGACTAGGCGTGGAGTTCCCAAACTGTCTACCATGGTGTTAGGGGGTGCATTGAAACCTAGTTAGGGGCATCTTGGGAGAAACGTCACCAGCCATCCTTTCTCCTCCCCACCCACCCACCCACCCACCCACCCACATTTTCCCAAGGGGGAAATTAGGACCTCCTCCCAGGTCCTAATGCAGGACGAGGCCACCCAGCCTTCACCAAGGACCACAGAGCTAAGCTTTTGTATCTCTAGGTTGAACAGGAACCAGAGGTGGAGGCTGTGTGCCTGCTTCTCCTTTTCTGTCTCTGTGATTCCCCCGTGGGGGCCTTTGCCGGATGGCTTCAGGAGTGTCCTGCTTCAGGACCTGGAAGAAGACGGGTCCTCAGAGATATTGTGGGGAGGGGGGGAGGAGAAGGGATGGTAGGTTGTTTGTGTATCCCAATTGTGACTCTGGTGGGGGAGAGACCTTCTGAACCCTTCTTATCAAGGGATGACATAGCCATCAGTCTTTTATTAAAGGGCAGCACGAATTCCCATGCTTTAGGAACCACGGGAATAGGAAGTTCGTGCTGAATTAACAGAAGACAATATGCATCGGGAGCAGGACATGAGAAATAAATCTGCATTTATTTTGCTGAAAAGTGTTTATAGAGAAGATTTTGGGAGTACAATTACTTGGATTCTGCAGTTTCCTTCTGTAGTTCCAGGTAGTAGAGTGTAGTGCCCAGCTTCTTCAGTTAAGAATCCAAGTTTTCTTTATAATCTGCTTTTGCTAGGAGCTGCACTGTGGATAGGCAGTGAGCCAGGGCTGCACACCTGGTGGACTGGATGCATGCTGTCTCTTGTTCATACACAGAATGTTGGATGCCCAGCTTTTCATATAGTTGTTGGTCTTTTTTAGGCTCTGATCCAGCTGCCACCATACATTTCTCAATGTGATGAAGTCCTACGGTTCTTTGAGACGAGACCAGAAGACCTCAATCCCCCAAAAGAGTGAGTTGGTTGTAAGGCTTATGTAAATACAGTGGTGGACCCTTGCATAACAAGCGGTCTGTATAACATAAAATCTGTACAACATAAAAAGTTCCGGAGATAGGGGAAATTAGCTTAACAGAATCCTCTATGGGGAAAATCGGTACAACATAAAAATGGTCACAATAGGGATTACTCTGTTTTCAATGCATTCCTATGGGAAATTTGTATAAAGGAAAATTTGCTTAACATAATTTCATTTGGAACAAATTAATTCCTTTATACAAGGTACCACTGTACACTTGAGAAACAGAGGATCACACAAAGTCAATGAAGAGTCATTCTGATAAGCCAGGCATGTCCAAACTTCGTCCCTCCTGATGTTTTGGACAACAACTCCCAAAATTCCAAGCCTGTATTTCCAATGGCAAAGGACTATGGGAGTTGTGGTTCAAAACATCTGGAGGGCCGAAGTTTGGACATGCCTGTTATAAGCAAACAGACGACGCACTGTTTTTTAAAATTGAATGAAGTACAAAAACCCATGCATAACAAGCAAGGGATCACGAATCATGTTTGATACAGAGGAACCCGATATCAAATGGAACATGACAATTAATAAGAAAAATTGAAAGAACTCAAGAATAATTTATGAACAAATAAAAGCCACATAACTAGTGGGCTGAATAAAAACACAGTCTGTATTGTGTCTTAAACATCCAGAATAAGTGTTTAGATTTGAAAGAGTTTATTTATCAATATCAACATCAATTTTATAAAAGCAACAGATTGTGAAGTGGTGTTATTTCTGACACGAATATGTGGAAATCCATTTAAATCCTTGGGAAGTATTTTGTTGATCTTCTGAGAAAGTTCTGTATAAAAATAAGGGTGGCCAAATATTAGAAATTGGCCAGAATCACTTTTATCCCTTGGAGTGTGCCTGTCCAGTCATTTGTTATATTATGAGGGGTACAGAAGCTTACTAACTGGTAACGGTTTGCTGCTGCAGTTTACCCCATTGTACTCATGTGAGCGTAACTAATTAATAAGATTCCGGCCAGTAATTGGTAGTTTGAAATCTAACCTGTTGTGTCCAAGAGGTTTATTTCTATATTTGTATGACCTCCCCGACTTCATTAACCAATCTCTGATAAGTGATAGGGGCTTGTCTCCCTCCATTTCTTTGGTTTTGCAAAACGAAACCTGTAAGAGTAAAGAAAAGAGCTTGACTTTATGGGCGTAGGGGAACTGACCTGTGTCTGTATTGTACAGTACCGTTCCCTTCTGATCTTTTGCAATGTAGTGGTAGACATTGTAATTTTATAGAATGGAAAAGATGGACTTAATTTGCTTCTAAATGTCTTGACGAAGAGGAGGTGCGGTCTGAACAAGCTGCGGATGTCCCTTGCTGACAACTGAACTGACAGGGGATTGGGCTGGTCTTAATCTTTCACCAGCCAGAGCAGAAAGTAGGTAGGGCAGATAGAAGTGAGGGGTGAATGAGCGGTAAAGAAAAACGGACTTCTTGAACCATATTTTCGTTTGCTCATGTGGTCCTTCTGGCTGTGAAGGCTTACTATAAACTCACTTTCTTATATTAAGGCCTGGGGATTTTTTCTCTCAAGGAAACCACTCTCTCTTTAACTTGCCCTTGTTCCTGTTTGTGAGTTCATTGCTGCGGCTAACAGGAAGTGAACCGCCATCCAAAACAGACCATTCTTCCTTGGACTCTCAGTGAGAAAGGATACTTCTGTTCCTTTTCTCCTAGCCCAGTGTATCTACAAATGAAGCTGAAAGTCTCTATTAGAGATGGGCACGACTCAGAAAAAAACCTTCGTTTTCGTTTTCG
>JAHTLZ010001592.1:0-11907 GCA_023846285.1 Phrynocephalus versicolor | reverse complement strand
GTAGGCCATCTAAAACAGGCTCATAAACTAGATTTGCTTTCTCTCTGTTTCTAAAGTAATAATCATTTTAGAGATTTGATGACGTGTTTGCCCGGCAGTCCTTCTGGTTTAATTAAATGCCACCAGGAATGCAGAAATCAGAAATCTCTTTCTCTCTTGCATACATTTATTGTTTTCAAACAAAATACAATTATAGTGTGGAAAGGAAAAAACATGCAATGATTCTTGTCTTCTCAAACAAAATTTGCATCCCTTCATAACAATATACGTATCTTTGATCATAAACTATTTCAATTACACATAAAATAAACAGGGAACTTATTTTGACGTATAATATTGAAATAGATGTCTATAGAAATCATGCCATCTTTCATTGAAATCTTGAAAATGTCCCTTTCGTTTCAGTAATGCTGGAGATCTTGCCCATTTCTACACAGTTCAGCACCTTCATGATTCATTGGTCTTTGTCAGGAATCTGGTTTGTGTTCTGTAGTTGTGCATACAACATTCTCTCTGCTGTGATAACATGGATTATTTCATTTTTTTTGCCATCGCCAGTATTTTGTTGGATCGTAGACAGTATCATAGAAAGTTTTAAAAATCTCTGGTTTTCACTCTTGAATAATTAAGATAGAATCATAGAATCATAGAGTTGGAAGAGACCTCAAGGGCCATCTAGTCCAACCCCCTGCCATGCAGGAACCCCATCACAATATTTCTGACAGATGGCCATCCAGCCTCTGCTTAAAAACCTCCAAAGAAGGAGAATCAACCACCCTCAGCGGCAGCATATCCCACTGCCGAATAGCTCTAACTGTCATGAAGTTCTTCCTAATGTTCAAATGGAATCTCTTTTCCTCTAGTTTGAAACCATTGCCCCGAGTCCTAGTCTCTGAAGCCATGGAAAACAAACCTGTTCCCTCTTCAATATGACATCCTTTCAAATATTTAAACATAGCTATCATATCCCCTCTCAGTCTTCTTTTCGAGAGGCTAAACATTCCCAGTTCCCTAAGACGTTCCTCATAAGACATTTCCTCCAGACCCTCAACCATCCTGGTAGCCCTCCTCTGCACCCGATCAAGCTTGTCAACATCCTTTTTAAATTGAGGCACAAAGAACTGGACACAGTACTCCAGGTGGGGTCTGACAAGAGCAGAATAGAGTGGTACTATCACTTCCCTTGATCTAGACACTATGCTTCTATTGATACAACCAAGAATCGAATTGGCTTTCCTGGCCGCCGCATCACACTGCTGACTCATGTTCAATTTGTGGTCCACCAAGACTCCCAGATCCCTTTCACAGGTACTATCCTCCAGCCGAGTATCCCCCATCTTATATTTCTGCAATTCATTTTTTTTTTTACCTAAATGTAGTACCCTACATTTCCCTCTGTTGAAATCCATTTCGTTAGCTTTGGCCCAGCACTCTAGTCTGTCAAGGTCTTTTTGGATTTTTATCCTATCCTCTAGGGAATTTGCAGCCCCTCCCAATTTGGTATCATCTGCAAATTTATTTAGCATACTCTCTATTCCCTCCTCCAAGTCATTAATAAAGATATTGAACAGCACTGGACCCAGAACAGAACCCTGGGGCACCCCACTGGTCACGTCTCTCCAAGATGATGAGAGGCCATTTATGGTCACCCTTTGGGTGCGATCAGTCAACCAATTACAAATCCACCTAACAGTAGCACTATCTATCCCACTTTCTACTAACTTCTTTTTTTTTTTTACTTCATAGATTTTTATTGGATTTTTAAGGGTGGAACAGGGAAAAGGAGTATGGGCGAGGGGGAAAAAAAGGGGGGGTACAATTTTTAAAATTTACATTGAGTATATCAAGCAAAATAGAAATAGTAATTTAACATATTACTAGAATTGCCAAATGTTATCACAATACTGATGAATTTGTTACTTCTTGCCATCTTTCCCGAAAGATCTCGTCGTAGTCTCCCTTTAGATAATCAGAGAGTTTATCAATTTCGATACATTCTCTTATCTTTCCGTGGAAATCCTTCTCTGTTGGCGTGTTTGGTTGTTTCCAAAGTTTCGCATACAGTATTCTTGCAGCAACAATTACATGGTGAAGTACATATCTCTGGTCATAGGAAATATTTATATCTACTATATTTAACAAGAATAGTTCTGGTCTAAGCTCTATCTTAATTTTCAAAGATCTTTCTAAGAAAAGTTTTACCATATTCCAATACGCCTTTGCTTCTTTACAAGTCCACCACATATGATAAAAGGTTCCACAGTCATAGTTACATTTCCAACATTTAGGTGAACAGTTATACATCTTGGATAAACGATGAGGTGCAAAATGCCATCTATAAAACATTTTATAACAATTTTCCTTAAACGAAATAGATTTAAAGATTTTAACTGTATTCCACAGAGAGTCCCATTTATTTAAATGAATAGTATAACCAAAGTTTTCAGCCCATCTAATCATAGAGTCTTTAACCAATGTATCAATCATTTTTTCATTTAACAGTATATTATAAAATTTGCTAAGAAGCTTTGAGTCACCAGAAGAAAGTATTTTATCAAATGGGGTATCAGTAGTCATAAAACCACCCTCTTTGGAAAGCTCTTTGAAGTGTGAATGTATTTGTTGATATTTCCACCAATCCAGATTGTAACCTTCTGATACTAATTTCCCTAATGGTTTCAATGAGAGGTCAGCATTCAGAAGGTGTCTGTAAGTTATAACTTTTGAGATTTCACTTGCCTGGGAGCTATAAATTGCTCCCAGTGGGGATAACCACATAGGTGCTTTGAGATAAAATTGTTTTTGGATCAATGACCATATTTTGATTAAGGCATTCCTTATCCAGTGCTTTTTAAAGAGGGTAGGTAAATTTCCCTTGTACCACATATAGTGATGCCAGCTCTTATCAAGGCCATAACTCTCGAGCTGCAATATTCTTTTATTTGTCATCAAGATCCAGTCTTTAATCCAAGTCATGGCGGCAGCCTTGTAGTATAGTACCAAATTGGGAAGGGCAAAGCCTCCAAATTTGGTTCTATCCTGCAAATAAATATTTTTAATCCTTGCTTTTTTCTTTTGCCATATAAATATACGTATACTTTTTTCCAGATCTGAAATGATCTTAAAGTTTGGTAATATAGGCAGAGATTGAAATAGGAAGAGCAGTTTAGGTAAGACATTCATTTTGACTGCAGCAATTCTGCCCATTAAGGATAGCTGAAGTCTTGACCAAGTTTCGAGATCAGCTTTGATTGTTTTAATAACATTAACATAATTGTCTTTGAGTAAAGAGTTACATCGGTTAGATACAGTAATACCCAAGTATTTTACCCTATTAGAGTGTTGAAAACCAGATTGATTTACCAGTTTTTCAATCATGGGTGGGGTCATATTTTTAGTTAGAACCAATGTTTTTTCTCTATTCACCTTTAATCCGGAGATTTTTGAGTATGTCTCCAGGGTCTTTAGAAGTTCTACGGAGGAGGTCTGAGGGTTCTCCATGATAACCATCAGGTCGTCTGCAAAGGCTTGTACCTTGTAAACTTCTCCCTTATTTTGTAGGCCTTGAATGTCTGGGTTTTCCCTTATTACATGAAGAAGAATTTCCAGGGTGGATATAAACAAAAGAGGGGAAAGAGGGCATCCTTGCCTAGTACCTTTGTGTATATTAACTTTATCTGTGAGGTGACCGTTCACTACAATCCTGGTATTTTGGGTAGAATAGATTTGTTCAATAGCTCGCAACATTCTGTGGCCACACTGAAGTTAATCTAATTGAGTTTTGAGTAAAGACCAGGATACATTATCAAAGGCTTTCTCAGCATCAATGAATGCAAAAGCTACTTGCTTCTCGGGGTGGGATTCGTAATATTCC
Organism: Phrynocephalus versicolor; assembly: GCA_023846285.1. Lineage (NCBI taxonomy): Eukaryota > Metazoa > Chordata > Lepidosauria > Squamata > Agamidae > Phrynocephalus > Phrynocephalus versicolor. The sequence continues at coordinate 8,033 of JAHTLZ010001592.1, read as the reverse complement.
AACACGTTGAGAAAAGTTCTGATATTGGATTGGAGGTGCCTTTTCGGGAGGAAGCCAGTCTGGTCGTGTGATATCAAAGAAGGTAAAATCATCCGCCATCTATTGGCCAGGATGGTTGCAAAAATTTTGTAATCCACGTTTAGGAGGGCAATTGGCCTGTAGTTCTGTATCAAATCTTTGGATTTCCCTTCTTTGGGAATCAGTGTCGTATGTGATGATTTCCAGGAATCTGGTATGTCTTCGCCTTCAAATATAGATGTAAAGAGGTTTTTCATATTTCCAGAAATTGTCTCCGAAAACTTTTTGTAAAATATGGCTGGTATTTGGTCAGGTCCAGGCGCTTTATTCAATTTTTGATGATTGATAGCCTCTGTTATTTCCATCATTGTGATAGGGGCATTCGTCTGGGCTCTCTGTTCCTCAAGTTTTGGAAAATTGGCTTGTTCAAGGTATTGGAAGATAGCATCATTGTCAATCATCTCCGGCTTGAATAATCTTTGGTAATATTCCTCTATGATTTTTTGGATTTGTAATTGCTCTGTCTGATTTTCCCCAGTTTTGTCTTTGAGTGAAAATATGAGTTTTTGTGATTGTACCTTTTTTAACCTATACGCTAACCATCTACCTGGTTTGTTTGCATTTTCCACAAAATTCAGTTTGGCCAACTTGATTTTGTGAGCTATATCTGCAGTCAGGATCAAATTGAGTTCATGCCTACAAGAGGCCAGGTCTTTGTTCAGCTTGTCGTTACGGGGGTCTTGTGTTAAGTCCGTTTCAAGCTTTTTCATCATATTAAGAATTGATTCATATTTCATTTTCCTCTCTTTATTCCGTCTTGCCATAAATTGGATAACAAATCCTCTAAAGTATGGCTTAAAGGCATCCCATACCGTTTTGAGTGGTGTATCCTTATTCAGATTAGTTTCAAAATACAAATTCAAATCTCTAGCAGCCTCTGAAATGAATTCTTTATCAGTCCAAAGAGTTGAGTTAATTTTCCAGTGCCTGGGCATACCTGAAGATTTCAGTGTCCATAAGATGGCATTGTGATCAGATAACATTCGAGGTAAAGTTTCTATATCCCTTGTATTTAGTAGAAGATCAGATGTGGCCCAACACATATCTATACGGGAGAAGGAAGCATATTGTCTTGAATAAAAGGTGTAACCATCTTTTAGTGGATTTTTCCTTCTCCCGATGCCATGAAGTTCTAAAATATCGGACATGTCCAGAAACGATTTGGGCAGTGTGGAAGATGAAGTCTTGAGTTTTTTCCCTTTTGGTGTTTTCCTGTCTACTGAGGGAATGTGTACAGCATTGAAATCTCCCAATATTATAAGCTGGTGATTCCCATATTGCAACAGTTTCTGGGCCAGTTGTTCAAAGAAGGCTTGTCTTCCATGATTATCATTAGGAGCATGTATACCAGCAATAATTGTTTCTTTAGATTGGATTTTTGCTTGGACAAGAATCCATCTGCCTGATTCATCTTTTTCCAGAAGGATTGGGGAAAGCTCTGGTTTAATATACAGTACCACCCCATTTTGCTTCTTTTCTTTGTTTGATGTGGAAAATAGATTTCCCAATTTATTTTGTATTAAATATTGTTCATGTTTTCTCAATATATGGGTTTCCTGTAAACAGATGATGGAACATTGTTGTTTTTGGAGAAAATTGAAAGTTTTCCAACGTTTCTGGGGGGTGTTCATACCATTAATATTCCATGTTAGAATTTTTTGAGCCATCTTGCTACTTCCAATGATATTTTTTCTTCCCTGATTTTGGCCTGAGGTAGTGTTTCGGCCTGGCACCTCCCACTGCGCCACAAGAATCTTGGTCGTGCTTTGAAGTCTCTTGTTTCGAAGTCTGGTCATCACGGCTGTCATCTTTGGTAGTGGTTTGAGTTCCGGTCGTGTCCTCACTTTCAGAGGAGGATGGTGAAGAAGAGGAGGGGGAGTAGCCCAGCTTCTTTGCATTTTTTTCAGCGAAGGCTCTAGCTTTCTGGTGGGATTCAATTTTCTGTAATTTGCCTTCCCATTGGAAGGACAAACCTTGGGGGTAGAGCCACTTGTATCTTATGTCATGCTTGAGCAGGAGTTTGGTAAGAAATATATATTCTTTCCGCAGTTGGCGAACCTCCCAAGGGACATCTTTCAGTATTGTCACTTTGGATTTATTGATTTCCACCTCCTTATCTTGGGTAGCCTTGAGGATGCAATCACGAGTGTATCTTCTAACCAATTTGACTATTACCTCAGGAGGGAGTTTATTTCTTCTGGTATAAGCCGTTGGTTGACGGTAAATCACGTCTACCTCGCGAAGAAAATCTTCAACGGGTACCTCAAGTAGGGTGGCCAGGCTGTCTCCAACTATGGTGTAGAGATTTTCATCTTTGTCCACAGTAAGGTTTTGAATTCTTAGAATTTTGGAAGAGGCTTCGATTTCCTGTGTAAGAACCAGTTTGCTTGTTGATTCCATTGAGGCTTCAATTTCTCCAAGACGAAAATCAGTGACATTCATATTCTCTTCCAACGCTTGTAAACGACCACCGAAAGTTTCTAGTTTGGCGTCCACATTCGAAAAACCCTCTTTCATTTCTGCTCTTAAGTTGGAAAACCCAGTGCTTTGGTCTGAGAGCATTTTTACCTGGGTAAGATTCAACTGGTTTAATGCATCTAGGATTTGGCCAGATTGGCTTAATTGACTTGATTGTTGAGTCATGGTTGCTGGATGGGCCAAAGGAACAAAAGCAGATTTCTTTTGTATAGTTGGGGTCTTGCTCATACTGAAGATTTATTTTGTGGTGGTAAAGGGATCGATTACCTCTTCTCAGGAGAATTACAAAGTCTTTAAGGGATTAGTCTTATTCTAATCAGTTTGCTGCTTTCAAGAAATGTATGTGAAGTTGCAAACATGGAAAAATCCAGTAGATGGCGTGCTGTACCCACTTTTGCCAACAGAGTCCGAAGAATATAGTGCAGGGTGAAATGGGAGCTTTAGGGTTAAATCTGCCGTTAGATGAATATGAAAGTGAAAGCAGGAGTTGCAGTCCTCCGAGAGGCAGATAATAACAGATAAAACAGGAAAGATGACTAAAAAGAGGCAGATTCTTTTCGGTAAGTTGCTTGATTTATATTCTTGAAGGGGCTTTCGGGTGGAAAAAGCCACTCACGGTTCTGGAGGAATAGAGGCAGCTCAAACTTCCGTCAGGATCTCCCAAGGTCTCAGCCGCACGGGAATACCACCAGGGGTTTCTAAACCTCTCCCAAGGGAGAAGGAACCACGCCTGGGTGCCCCGGGTCGGTTCTGGGATGGATTCTGCTCCCAGCGGGTCGTCTTGAAGTGGAAACACCCTCTTGGGACCTGGGATACATCGGCGTTAGCCCGGACTGCTTTCAGCTAATGTCTCTGCTGCTCACGGCCATCTTGTCCCCCCCCCCCACTTTCTACTAACTTCTTAGCAAGAATACCATGGGGAACCTTATCGAAGGCCTTGCTGAAGTCCAGATAAGCAATATCCACAGCATTCCCCTCGTCTACCATGCCTGTAATTCTATCAAAGAAAGAGATCAAATTAGTCTGGCATGACTTGTTTTTAAGAAAGCTGTGTTGACTTTTTGTAATGACAGCATTCTTTGTTAGATAATTGCAGACTGATTTCTTAATGATCTGTTCTAGGATCTTTCCGGGAATTGAAGTTAAGCTTACTGGGCGGTAATTATTTGGGTCCTCTTTTTTCCCCTTTTTGAAGATGGGGACAACATTAGCCCTCCTCCAGTCGATGGGGACTTCCCCTGTACTCCAGGACTTCTCAAAGATTATTGCCAATGGTTCTGAAATTACTCCTGCCAGTTCTTTGAATATCCTTGGGTGTAATTCATCTGGCCCAGGAGACTTAAATTCATTTAATGTTTCCAGGTGTTCCTGTACTACGTCTCTACCTATTCTGTCTGAGGGTGCTGGTGGCAGTGGAAGAGGAGGAGGAGGAAGAGCGCCCGCTCACTCCCCCCAAGCTCCGTGGCAGCGGTGGCGCGCCCACTCACCCCACCCACCAAGCCCTGCAGCACTGACAGTGGCAGAGGAGGAAGAGGGGCGCCTGCTTGCCCCCCCCCCCCGTTCCGACCCAACCCACAGATATAGGTGTCTGCATATTGCAGATTTTCCTTTATTGCAGGTCGGAAGCAGAGACCCCCGTGATAACCAGGGGAGTCTTGTAATAGGTGTCAGAAGTCGTTTTTATTTGATGAGTAATAGGTTTCATCATGTGCTTTGTTATGTTTTCATGTCATGGCCTTGCCTGCTTGAGCTTAGCATGCCCACGTGACCCATTACTTCTGAAAGGGAGATGTGCAGTGACGCGGAGAAGGAGAGAGTCGATCCATTCCCCAGGCGGAGGCTGTGACAAGGGTCACGAGAGCCACCTTTTCTTGGTGCCTCGTTTCGTTGGGGAAATTGACACTCAGAGCCAGGGGGTTTATCGGTTAATTAAGGAGAAGGAGGGCCCCACATGCTGGACCTCATTCTGGCCCTCCCGCTCACGGCCACTTAACCAGGGAGCAGTTCCTTCTGCTCCTCTGACCTGTCCGGGTGGCTGCTTATGCCAGCTTAGTCCATACTAAGTCACTGATCATCCAATATTTGATCATGGATGAGCAGGCCGACCTGGCCCGTATCACAGAGACCTGGGTGGATGCGGGAGGGGGGGTCTCGTTTTTCCAGCTATGCTCCCCCGCCCCCGGGTACTGTGTTCGGTCCTTGAGCAGGTCGGGGGTGGGGTGGCCATCGTTTGCAGGGTATCTCTGTCTGCAGGACCACCTGCACTTACCAGTGGGACCACCTGCACTTACCAATGGGACCACCTGCACTTACCAGTGGGACCAGTGGTTTGGGGTAGTGCTGTTGTACTGCGCTCCCTGTGACCCAACACTCTCCCTAAATGAATTCATCTGGACTGCCCTGTTGACCTCGCCTGGACTTCTGGTCATCAGTGATTTCAACGTGCATGTGGGGTTGGGGCTGTCTGGTGGGGCTCTGGAGTTATATGGAGCCCATGGCCTCTATGAACCTGTCCCAACAGGTCACCTGCCCTGCTCATAGGGCTGGGCAATGGCTTGACTTGGGTTTTAAGTATTATCTAAATGGTTTAAGTAATACAGCATTAAATGTACAAGGTGACAGTTTGCTGAAAAAAATTCTACATTCTCTGAGAGACACAGAGCTGGCAATGCAGAAAGTTGCACAACTGTGAGCAGAAGCTTAACCATAAACATATAAAACAAAAAACAAAAAGAATTGTCACTTTGCAGAGAAGTGTGTATAAAGGTCATCTGAGATATTGTCACTTTGCAGGTATATGTATAAAGGCCATCTAAGGTGCGAATGGCGGGGGACCTGGCTGGTCTGATCCAGTCTGATCTGGTTTCTATGGAGGCGTGTCTGCTGTAGGGTAATTGCAGGCTCGGAGAAGGGTATTTATGCGGTGCCCAGCTCCATTTGGGTGCCTGTCTCTTGGGATCACCATTCCTGGTCTCCAGATCCAGGTCCCTGGGCCTGACTTTGCTGGTCCCCAGGCCCAGGTTCCTAGGAGAGCCTGACTCTGTAGACCATTGCTGGTGGTCTTCCGACCCAGGTCTCCCTAGACATGTCCTTTGGACCAGTCCTGGCTCTTCAGATCACTGCTGGTGGTCTCTAGACATGGGTCTCTAGACATGTCTAGCACATAGCATTATGATTTGCAATCACTATTATTAGTATAGCTGACTCTGTTTCCCCCGAAGGACCACCAAAGCTTGCCTCTTGTCTTTCTCCGTTACGTGTTGCGTTAATCTCATATGTGATCTCAGCTTATCACCATTACCTGCTGACTTTCTCCCTGTTGATTGACATACCCCCTGTGGAGAGCCTGGACCTGGACCTTCCATCGGGTCCTGTCCCAAGAGGCTCCTTGATCCTATCAGGGGTTGAAGCCCAAACCCATGGAGATGATCATTGCCAGGTGATGTCCAGTTTTGGACTCTTTGTACTCTCTTGGTGATCATATCAGGAGTTATGTAAGAGCTATGAAGAGTGGCTAAGAAAGGCTGTTTCTCTCAGAGAATGGGTGTGGCCATGGACCACTAGGCGGAATTGTTCCAAGTGGTTTGTCACCTCACCTGTCCTGGTCAGCCAGGGTCTCCTCCCAGTGGTTTCACTAATTAATCCTTCACAGGCCATTTTAGATCAAATATTGAGGCCTTCCAGTCGGATCTGGACTCCGGGTGTGGTGGTTCGTTCCTGGACAGCCAGTGCAATACCTTCCTTGTTCTCATGGATTTGGTCAAGTTGGACCTGTACCATTGAAGTGGGTGGATGCCTTCTGGTCCTGGTGATTTGCTAGCTTTTAGGTCCTGGTGATTTGTTAGCATTTGTTAGCCCCTTAAGGCACAAAACGCGTAAGACAAATGAAATTTACGGGAATTGGAAAACTTTGTAAGCCATATTTTGCCTATGGAGTTCAATACATTTCTATGGGAAAACACGTTAAACCACATTTTGAAGGAAAAAAAATTTTGTAAAACGAATTGAGCAATAGGGCAAATTAAATTCATCTTAATAGGTATCCCTGTAATAGGTGACAATGTTCCTACTGTCAGAAAAGTCCTGAGACATGAACAGTGCCTTTCATTTTTAATTCTATTTCCATTTTCAGCTGTCGGTATCCTCTGAGGAGGTGACCCCATGTTTTCCCCACTGAGAGTGGGATCTTCTGGGTCCAGGCTGGCGATCTCTGCGTGAGGAGATCCCTTTGAGATTCTGGGAACAAGGTCTGTCCAGGTAAGGATCTCTTTTTCCCCTGGGCATAGAGTATTTTTGATTGCCCTGCTGGGATACCCCTGTTGAAAGCCCCCCCCCCCCCAGCCTGTGTCATGAAGAAGACTTTTTAAAAAACTTTCTCAGTTTATTTTATGCATTCATATACTGTGACTGCTCAGGGACACTTACAAGAGTTAAACCACCTCCCCCTTCCCAGGCATTGACAGTGGCATAAAAATGAAATGATAATCAATGTGACAAATCAGTTATCAAACGGAGGATATGTTTCTGTGCTACCCTCCAGGCTCCCAGTACAAATTTTAGAAAATATTTTCTTCTGCTATGGAGTGACTGCACAGGGAGAGCCTCTTTTGAGTGGTTGGAGAAAATAAGACTTTGTGCTGTTCTGGTTTTCTTGTGGGTTTTTTTTTCTGATGTTGGTAAAATGGTTACCCATCTCATGGTGGGGGGGGGGGTGGCACTGTGCAGCCTGCATCATTAAATTGTAACCAGCCCAGAGAGTGCTTTAAGTATTACGGGGCAATATATAAGCAGGGCATTTTGCTTCTTGTTTGTTATTACTTGGAAGCTCTCTGTATCAAATTAAATATTTCCATCTGGTTTTTGCTGCCAATAAAGAGCAATGTTCCTTCAAACTAACCAAGCTGCCTGCGTGGTTGCTTTGAAGGTAATCCTAAGCACCATGAATTCATATGGAAGAGGTATGATCTACCAATGCAACTTCTGTTCATTAGATCCAGAATGATATGCAAACATTCTTTGAAGGCCGTGGAACAAGTTCCATCTGTTTCTTACCCTGAAACTCACATTTTGCAGCATGGAAGGGAAACTATTTCACAGGAGGTGATAAATCCCCTGGTTTTCCTCAGGATATTCACTGGTGCCCCAATGGGCCTCCTCACTGAGGTGGGTGGAGGTGGGTCCACCCTGGAGGTGTGTCTCCTTCTCCTGCCTCCTCCATGGTAGTGCATCGGGTTTGTTACTTGAATCAAAACTCTGTTTTTTGTGGTCGCTTATCTTTTGCAGGTAGGATGCTGTAGGGAAGAAATAAAAAAGGAGGCCACCAAGCTTCAGAAGAAGAGATTGAATATTCCGATGCAAATGAGGGTGTTGAGAATCAAACCGGAAGGAATAAGTTCAGAGGAGAACAGATAGATGAAAAGATCCACAAATCTATTACATGTCAGGAGTAAGGCCAAGCGGTTCGAAAACGATCCAAA
>JAHTLZ010001591.1:0-14386 GCA_023846285.1 Phrynocephalus versicolor | reverse complement strand
TGTGTGTGTGTGTGTGTGTGTGTGTGTGTGTGTGTGTGTGTGTGTGTTGTGTCGTTACAGTCGTGACCAACCCTTCGTGACCCCATGTCCATGGAGTTTTCTTGGCAGGAATACTGGAGTGGCTTTCCAGTTCGTACTCCAGGCACCTACAGCACCTGGTATTCCCTGGTGGTCTCCCATCCAAGTACTAACCAGGGCCGACCCTGCTTAGCTTCCGAAATCAGGTGAGATCGGATGTGCCTTATGGTTGCCCCCAAATTGAATAAATACCCTTGATTCTGTCTACATCTGAAGATTTTTCAAAAGACAGTGCATGTGTCCATTTTAAACCATTATGATAAGTTCACAGAAATGGAGAATCACAGTCAGTCAGAAAATCATGGAGAATGAGAATTAAGGGCAGTTTGTAGTACCATCCCCTTGAAATTACTACTTTTGAAGCAAACAAACATTTGGTAAAACTAACAGAGTTTTCTCTTATCAGGAAGTTTTCTTCCTTGAATGTTCATTTCTGTTGTTGAGATGAATGGATGAATTAGCATAACTTAATTCCAGAAGTTGGCTGCAGCACAATGGAGTCTACATGTTTACTTTGTTACAAAACAGAATTTCTCGCCAAAGTTTCAAGTGAGGCTGATTTAATGTGTCCTGTGCAGACAATTTGGATTTAATCTAGTGAATATGAAAATAATGTTTGACTTTGCCCAGAGCGAATAATTCTCACTAAAAACTATGTCTTAAGGAGACGTTACCTTATCATTTATTAATGTCACATTATGAAAGGTATATTGCTAATTAATTTGATTAACAGACAATGTATGCTCATATTTGTTCATAATAAGTATTAACAATAAGCTTAATAAACCTTTTAATATTAATATCTTTAAAGTGGTTTCTTTTTTCTTAAGCTACCTAAACGTTTTTAATTACCTTATCATTTTAATAGAGATTTTTTTTTATAGAGCACAGTTACATCTTAATAGCTGCCTAAATTATCTCATACCTTCAGAATTAATAGTCTTGTGGAACACATGACCTCACCAGACCTTTTGAGAATGAAGTGGCCTGAGCTTATGGGGGCATTACATCCTGCTCTTTCCAGCGCCTGACATATGGCATAAATTCCTGTCTCACCAGAAGCTTTCCAGTAGTTGAAGGATATGGAAGTTTAGGTTAGAAGGAGAGACTTCAGCAGTAGGATCAACAATTGTTTGAGCAATAGTCAAGCTGTAACTGAACAGCTTTGTTGGCAATGTTCCTTGACTTTCCCTTAATGGTCTGCCAGAAGGAGTTTATTCTAAAGCTACAGTACTTCATGGCTGTTGAACATTCTCCCTGAGCAGCAGTGCACCTCCAGCTCTGGGACTCGGTCCAGACATGCTGCAGGACATCCCTGTTTTGGGTAGGTAATATTGGGAACCAGACCAATCAGGGGCTGCTAATATCTCTAGTCACGTGACTTGGTTGGGGCATCTTCCTAGTGGTGGTCTTCAGTGCAGCATTTGCAGCACTGGTGTCAGGAATCATGAGGAGTTAACCTCAATAATCAGAGTTGCAGCAATGTCAAGGATTAGAGGCAAAAATATAACAGACTCCATTGCTGCTTTTCTATTGCAGTTTATTTACAAAATATTACTCCTACAGGTTCCATTAGTTTCCAGAGACTTACATCCAGTAGCATAAATAATACAGCTACTCTTCTTGATCACAGCCAACACATCAGGCTTGCAGCAAACTGGCTAAACAGCAAGAACATATTGCAATACATATGGTATATATAACATCTCTTTCCAATCATTTCTTTACTTTCACATCACATATCACAATGCTTCTTTCATCTATGCTTCTGAGTTATGCTCCACTGTCCTTGGACGCTAGCCTCCTTGTCAAGGCCACCTTACCGAGCTTGCTTCAGTCCATAGTAGAGATGGGCACGACTTAGCGGTATTTTCGTTTTCGTTTTCGTTTTTCGTTTTCGTTACGGAAACGAAACGAAAACGAAAATCGGCACCAACCTGGACCGAAAACGGAAACGAAACGACTAATTTCGAGCCAATTTTCGTTTTTCGTTACTGGAAAAGCACTCAATTGAGCTAAATGGGGAGAAACGAAAAATTTTTCGTTTTCGTTTTCGTTTTTTCGTTTTCGTTACGTAACGAAACGAAAACGAAAAATTTTGAAATTAGCCCACGAAAACGGAAACGAAACGACTCAGACCCTAGCCGAAAACGAAAACGAAAACGAAACTTTTTTTCTGAGTCGTGCCCATCTCTAGTCCATAGCTGGACTTCATATCTCTAATTGTAAGACTCACATTATAAGAATATTCTTGACAATGGGGGTACAGGAGATGTTTTCAATTCTATTTTAAGAAAGTATGTCTGTATATGTATGCGTAAGAATTATCATGAGCACACACAAGGAAGAGAGAAAGTTTTTTATGCCCTCTGTGGCTGCCACACCTACCCAGTCTGCAACCTGGGCATGCTATTGGTTGAAGTTGTCCAAGAATTTACATGATCCCATCACATGGCTTGTATCCATTTTATGGCTGGAATCCATTTTGTGTCAAAGGGAAAAGAAAAAATACATCGCGATGGGAGAAAGACAAAAACAAAAGTTTTAAGGACCCCAACCCCCTGGTAGGTAATAATTTCAAATAATTATCGCTGCATTTTTACAGATATTCAGTGCGTTTTTATACCCAAGAAATCAATATTAGGCATCTGAGAGCCATTTTGGGTCAATGTCCCCTAACTCTCCTTAAAGGAAAAAAATACAGCGATCTGAGAAAAGACATAAATGCACGTTTTAAGGACCCCAACCCCCCTGTTAAGTATTATCAGGCAGAAGAAATAATTATGGCTGGGTTTTTACGGATATTCAGGATGTTTTTTAACATTTCATTGCTCATTTCATTGCGCGTTGCCATTAACGAAAACAAAATGTGACGAACCTAATTTTTGTGGTTCTGTTTGGTTCGTTCCAATTTCATCACAATTTTCGTTATTCATTTAGTTACATAACAAAACAAATAACGAATAACGGAAACAAAAAAAGTTCATTTCGTGCCCATCTCTAATATTAATAATCAGTTCCACAAAATGACATATAAGAAAATCAACAGCAAACAGTAGAACCTGCATTTAAAAAGCTAAAACTTCAGAAGTAGAGGGGTTAGGGGTCTTTTTTGCTTGTTTGTTTGGACTGCAACTGACAGAAATCCTCAGCCAGGGATTTTAAAACCTATTGTCTGGGCGTGGGGCAAGAAGCATTTTCTCTCCCGGTTGTCACATGATCCAGTAGTGGTGGTGAACCTTTGGCACTCCAGATGATTTGGATCATAACTCCTACAGTCCTTTGTCATTGGCAATACAGGCTTGGAATTCTGGGAGTTGTGGTCCAAAACATCCGGAGTGCTGAAGGTTTGCCACCACCACTCTAGGAGCTTGAGATCTGCTTGGTATTAACTGGTGGTTTTCTATGGCACATAGAGCACTCTTGGATCCAGTGAGTATTCAGGTTCTCAGAAATAAACTGTAGCTGCCTACTGAAGTACAAGCCATAGTGTTCTACCCAGTATACATTCACGTTAAAGTTTTTCCCGACTGCCATGTACTGCACAGACAAGAACATAATTAAACCATGAAAACAAGCACCATTAGGCGATGGCAGAATATTGCTTGGCAGATGTCAACCCAGATTTGAAAATGCAGCATTGTTTCTCCAAATTGTTCACGCAGACAATTGATTGCCCAATTATAAAGTCACTTATTCATCTAATTGCACAATAACTTATTTAAGAATTTGTCTTGCCATTAGAGAGTATTCAGTTACAAACACTTCTCCATTTTTGCCATGAACTTTGGTATCATCCAGTCTCTTGGGCTAGTTTTATCGTGCAAAGTAAGGCAGCCCATCTCTGGCAACTGACTTGAGAGCCTAGAAACAGCAAAATATTGGTTTGTTAATTCCATGTAAGAACATTTATTTATAAACCTTCACAGTATTCATATTAAGTCTGTATGACTTCATAGAAAGATCAGAACTCATGTTAGGGACTAGGAAGTGCAGGAAGGTGAGCATGATGAGGAGGTGGCCATGAAAAAGGATTGAATAAGGTGAAGAGGAAGAGAGACCAAGTGAGAAGATAAAGTGACTAACAGGAGTGAAGGGGAGGCTGGAGAGGAGGTTGAAAAGAGCAAGGAATCATGCACAGTGTCCAGAGTCCTTAGGGAGATTGTAAGGAGAAGGTAGCCCCAGAAGGAGTGGCCTAGCTTTAACCCAAACACTTTATGCTACCCTAGGAAGAAACAATGTTTACATGATCAATTTGATCCTAGTTGATAATGGGTGGAGCTCAGCCAGTTTTGGAGCTCCCCATCATGGCTAGAACTCAGTCAGGTCTGGAGCTAGAGGAACCCAGTGAGGGTTGCAAACTTCAGCTCTCAGACAATCCTTACCACCAATGCTAGCAGCTTAGTCAACCACCTAGCTATCACCTATCTGCCCCAAGCTCAGGCCACCACACCCCAACTGGGGACCCAAACTGTCTAATGCAGGCTCACTCCCTGAGGCTTCACAAGCAAACATTGACAATTGGTTGGCACCTGAGTTCGAGGTATTACCTGCAAATACCTGCAGCTTTCCTGACCTTTGATTTGTTCCTGTGAGTAACAGCAATTGGCTGAAGCCAAATTCTATCAGTATTCACTTGTGGGTAGAGATGGGCACGAAACAATTTTTTTTTGTTTTTCATTTCATTTCAGAATGAAACAAAAAATGAAGTGCCCTTAAAAATGAAATGAAACAAAACTGAAATTTTGTTCCCTTTCATTTTTGTTTATCGACACTTGTCAAATTAAATAATAAAATATAAATGCCGACCAGACAGCCTGTGGGCCAGCTGGTCAGTGCTAGGTTAAAAAAAATAAGTGCCAACTGGCCCATGGGCTAGCTGGTCAGTGCTAGTTTTTTTTTTTCTTTAAAGCGCCAACTGACCGGGCTGGGCGGCTGTAAAAAAAACAAAAAACAAAAAATGAAACAAAATGAAAAATGAAACAATTTTTTTTAAAAAAAATCATTTCGTTCCCAATTAAATGAAACAAAGAAATGAAAAACAAAACACAAATTTTGGCGTTTCGTGCCCATTTCTACTTGTGGGTTGTGTCTGCTCCTGCACATACCAGGGCCTAGTGAGGTCTGGAGCTGCTACAGGGCATTACTCTGCAGAACGTCGATGAGAGGTGGGAGACAGGGAGAGTCAGCCTCAATGACACACAGTGAGGTGCCACTCACATCCAAAGCTATTAAAGGAATCTCTTAAGTGCACCACCATTGCTGTCTATGCATGGAAACCATGACCTTAATCACACTCCCTTCTGTTAGACAAGAAGGTCATATCTGTAACTCTGGTATGGATGGGGAGATATAAACAGTCTTGGTTTTTGTCCCAAGTGTCAAAACAACATGGCTAGCTAGGCCTATTAATATGATTGAGGGGAAGAAATACTATTTACCAGTCATCTCCATTTATGAAGCACTTAGAGCAGTTTGGTTCCGTTTTAACTGCCATTATTCCATTCTTTAGAATCCTGGGATCAGTAGTTTGTTGAAGTCCTTATAAATCTCTGCTGGGGCTGGGGGGGCACAAGAGCTGTCAGGGAGAACCCTACCAATCCCAATTTTCCATATGATGAAACTATGGCAGTTACAACTGAATCAGATTGTTCTAACCTTCTAGTCTTGATACATGCATAGTCCTGTGATATTTTCTTTCCTGGGGAGACATCCCTTCCCCAGTTTTCACACTAGCAGGCCACACTTCAGATAGTTCCACAGGCATCTTTTTGGCATCTACACCTCAGACTTACCAGCCACTCATTTGTGCCACTACGACTGGTATTAGCCTTGAAGGACAACCATCAAAAACATCTCTGCCAAGTATTTGAGTATTTGAAAGTAAAAAGTTGCCTTAAGCTGTTATCTATTTTGTATTCAGATACCAAATGAAAGGGCTTCTCAATGAATCTTTTTAGTCCCTATTGTTAATATGTAGCCTTGTGTGAAAGTGAGGTTTAATGCTTTCCTATTGTTGACTGCTTAATGCCACTTAAGTAACACATAAAACTAATTAAGGAGAGTTTGTTTGTGAACAAACAAATGGGTTTTATTCAGCAAATATAGCTAAATAGTAGAAAGAGAAAAATAGGTTCTGGGGTATAAATAAGATAAAGGGTAAAATGATTGAAAAATATAAATGTTTTATTGTGTATTAAAATCAAAATAACCACTTTTACAGGCTCTTTATACAACATACTCTTAATAAGGTTCTTTTCAACTCTCAATCACTAGTACAGATTGGCACAAATTTAAAAAGGAATTGCAGCATTCATTCAAAAATAGCTATTTTGTTGTTTTGTAATTGATAATCCCAATGAGTATGAATCAATGGATTTTTAGATATTTTTGTTTCACTGATTCATTGCACTATAAAATGACCCCCACCCGCCACCAAGGTACCTAGAGACACCAAAATGGCAGAGAACCTTCCCATGCCTCTCTTCTAAAATGCCTCCAGGTTTGGTAAAGATTGGGTTTCAAATGCTCATGTTATACATCCCCACAAGGAAAGTTCCCCTCAGAGACTTAGAGCCTTTTCACATGACCCCTAAACTCCGTGGCAAATGGCTCCCAGCTCCGGATCTTAAAATTGTTTCCCCACCAGCTCCGGAGTTTACAGAAAATTAAGTGCGACCACACCCACCTAAGCAAGTCCCAGCGTACATTTCAGGTACCTGCTCTCTGGGGGTGAAAATCCCTGATGCGGATGTAACCTAGTGAGTGCCTCGCTTCTGTTTGTTGTTTTTTTGCCCCCCGCCCCTTTAAGAGACAGGAATCAGGATGACTACAAGGCTTGGGGCGGCTTTGACCGGCAGACAGAGGTGAGCCTGCATTCTTTTGTCCCTTTTTTTCTCCCTTCCCTCACGTAGACAGGAGCAAGGAAGTGCGGAAGGGTGGGGACGCAGGAAGAGCAATGAACCCCCAAGATCTCTGGTCCGAATTTAAGTGGCCAGTGGATTTTAGGGGTCGTGTGAAAAGGCTCTTAGAGACACCACACTTTCAAAGACGCTTCCTTTGACTCTCTTTTACATTCCCTCCCAGTTTGGTGAAGACTGATTTTCCCAAAACTGGTAGCTGAAAAGCACTTTCCTGAGAGAGCAATTTGTGGATCTATAACTTGGATGCCTGAAACCCCATCTTCACCACCAAACTGGGAGGAATTGTAGAGGGGGGCTGGGTCAAGCTTCTGTAGAATTTTGGTATCTCTAGGTGCTTGGGGAGCACTTTCCTATGGGGGCACAGTTTGGGTTGTATAATCTGAACGCCAGAAATGGCTAGATCGGGAAGAATCATATCCTTCACACACACACACACACACACACACACACACACACACACACACACACACACACACACACTGTACATACTCTCCAGGTCAGGTCCCATGAAGGAAGCCCACAGTACTTCCAGTCCAGGCAGAGTGGTTCCCATTACTTCCTTGCCTCCACTCAGTTGTCAGTCTCCTCACCCAATGGTTCACTAAGAAGTCTGTGCTAGCCATTATTCTGTCTCTCCTCTCCCTGATCTACAGCACTGTTTCTAATATGCCTACGGAGCCTGTTCAAACTGCCTCAGATTATTTGGGGTAGTTACAGCCAGCACTGGAATTGAATCAGTCTGGTGAATAGGCTTGTTAGATGGACAAAGCCCTAAGGTGTGTGAAAGTCACACCTATGGAATCCTTCCCAACACCCACTAACTATGGGTCATTAGTTGTGGCCTTCCTGGTGGAGGTGTGAAGTGATTCTGATTTGTTTTAGGATTGAAGAATGGGCAGCATGATAAACGGGAGACAGTTTGTGCCTAAGCCTATTCAGGCCTTTGTTCACCTAATAAGCATATTCAAACCAGGGTGGGATGAAGCAAAGGTGAACAATAAATTGGAAGCCTTCCATCAGCTTTTCTCAGACTGAGAAAGCTATTTGCATGAATAGGAAAACATTTAGATCCGACAAGAAAAGAAGTCCACTTACCATGATTCAACTCCCAGATAATCTCACCTGGAGGACAGAATTTCCAATGTTCCCCAAGGGAACTGAGCTGGATTTGGACCATAGCTCTTGCTAGTCTGGTTTCTCAATGGTGGGATGGTCCAGAAAATCATGTCCTCCACCAAGTTGGTATTTTTGTACCTTAATCCCTGGAACTAGGACTGACTTGAGGAGTAGCTAGAACCAGAGCCAGAGCTAGGCAGACAGGCATGCAGGTAACAATATCAAGAGGGCACAAACAGGAGTCCTCTGCAGATTCAATGGTATCATCTTTACTCATCTTCCACACCTCCCCCCTCTCTATTGTCCTCCTCTTGCTCTAACTTTATGCCGCTAGTTGGTGGTCAATCTGCCAGGGGTAGAGACCAATGCAGTAAGCCAGTCCTGCCAGCTTTGGAGTGGTGAGACACCCAATATCTCTTCTCGCAGCCTAGGTCGCATGCAGTCCATGGTGAACATCAGTTGACTCTTCCTCTGGGCCACTCTGCTCTTTTGCAGCCTCCCATCAGCACTTGGTGTTCATTTGGGCATCTCAGTCCAGGGATGCAATAGTCCATTCAGTGGGAAAGACTATGTTATCCCATTCTCTTGAAGTAACCTCCTAAGAAGCCATTGTGTACATCAATGGTGTCAAGCTCTGGACATGACAATTGGGGGAGGGGGGCAGGGCTCAAGCTTTTGGGGGCCTCTCTTGTTTATTCTTCTGACTAAGGTCCTGGACTTTTGCCACAAAGGTGTCCTACCCTGTCCATGGAACAAAGGAATAGTTCAAGATTTCAGGAATTCTAAAAGAATCAAAATACGTTCGGATCTGACTACCAAAATTCCTAAGAGGGCTTCTTTACACCAAGTGTGTATCTGGGGGCAGGGGTGCCTGGTGGGGAACAGGAGGAGGAAGCTGTGTGCCCTCCCACCAGGAGTCCTCCTACCCCCGGCTAAGGCTTGCCAATGGGACCACCTCTACCACCTCTGCCACCTCGCAGCAAGTGAGCGGCGAAGCAGGCAGACAGGCAGGTGTGCATGGAGCGCGGTGGCCATGACACCCTCCTCCTGCTCCTCCTCTTCCTCCCTTTGCTCCTGGACCACTGTGTGCACACGCACATGCACATGCACAAATACCCACACACACATGCACACACACCAGCCCCACACCCGCAGGATACCCCCCCCTGCTGGGTGAGTGCAATGTGTTTGGGGGGGCAGGAGGGGTGCAAAAACAGACTTAATCCCAGGCACCCCAGACCCTTGCTACGGCTCTGCTTTACATGCCTGGAAATATCATATAAAATGCTGTACAAAGTGAATTCATTGTGAAGTCTGATATTTATTCAAGGAGCAGCATGATCACAAAAACAGTCTTGTATTGCATACATTTTTAAACACTAAAAAATGTGCATGTTTAAAAAGCACTTGAATACACTCAGAGTGTGAAATTACCTTACATTTGGCTAGACAGCTCACAGACTTCTTTCTAAAATATGACTGCAACATGAATTGGGGCTTCGGGTTTATTTTTAATCTAGTATATGGGTGGTTTTCAACCACTTATTTGCCTACAGCTGCCAGAATGTAATCTTTCTATTTGCTATAATTTCAGTGATAACAATTATTCTTCACTGTAACCTTAGGGAACCATCAGAGCGCCTAAGACAGCATAATTGAGAAACATCTTTCTGAGGACTGGCTGTGTATCCAGTAGGTTAATTGTACTAAAATGTATTTAAAAGCACCAGAGAAAGAAAAACTGGAGAAAAGTTTCACAATCAAACGACCATAATTTCATTCGTCAACTCTAAATAGTTCAAAAGGGTATTATGACAATTTTCATCCACCGCTTTAGGGAAAAATATGAGAACAAACTTGGGAAGAAATTTGAGGATTTGCACCTTAAGAAAACACCACTCATTAATTGTAGAAGTCCTAAAATGTGGCCCATTTTTTCATGAGCAAAATATCCAACAGAAGCCAGTTTCCATAGCCAGGTGTACCAGATGACAAAGCGTCTCCCTGATAGAGCTATAGCGTACTCTGGATGAGGCACTGCATTCATGAAGGCTGATCATTAAGACCCACTCACACACCATTACTCCATGTGGAAAACAAATGCATGATGGCAAAAGCTTCTGACAAGAAGAGGAAGGCAAAATCATGCAAATATACAACACTCCACAAAATCTTTATGGAGTCAAATTTGCTGATTGTACAAGTGTTACAAGCATTCTGGGCCTAAAATTGCATTCTTGAGCATTCATTGATTTCTATCTTCTTCTGTTCCTTTATTCTCCACGTGTACATATGGAATATAGAACTTCCATCCACGTTCATTGCAACCCAGAGCTACAGATAATGAAAAATCCTATTGTGGGGATACTCTTAAAATGTCTCAAATCAAATACCAATCAGAGAATGGAGGATTCAGCAATTTCTGCTCAGTATCATGAATCAGGAAATAAATTTGCTATACTTGACTGGAGTCCAACCAGTTCTATTTCCATAAAGTACAAAAATGTTTTACCTTTCCCATAAATGTACTTATTTACAGTCTGCCATTCCATATTTTCAATAAGCAGAGCAATTTGAATATCTTTTTTGGAGTCTATATCCTCTCTTTAAAAACTGCATACAAACAGCCCTTGGGGTTACAGCGCAAATATACGACATTGGGGAAAGAACAGTCTGGTCAATGTACCCAACCTATGCCATTGTATATCATAGTTTGGAAGTAAAAGTCTATTCATTTTATGTCTATTCTATTCTCTGTGCCTAAAAGGCAGTTCTTACTTAAGATGACCCTTTTCATGATTTTCTAGGAATATTCAGAAGTAGAGATGGGCACGACTAGGGAAAATGACGTTTTCGAGTTATCGTGTGTCGGAGGCGGCCCGTGTCGGCTTGTTTCCGTTTTTCGCGAAACTTCGCAAAAATTTGTTGTTTCATTTTTCATTTTTTCATCTGTCGTTAAACTGGTTGGGGGGGGAGCGGGCTCCTGGAGGCACCTCTCTGGGGTGGGTGCCTCCTCTGGCCCGCTGTAGGGGAAGCGGGCTCCTGGAGGCACCTCTTTTTTTTGGGGGGTGCCTCCTCTCCTCACCCGCTAGAAAGGGAAAGCAGCCTCCAGGAGACCCCTCATGGCATGGGGGTCTCCTCTCCTCACCTGCTGCTGCAAAAGGGCATGCATAGCCATATGGATATGCATACCAAGTTGCACGCAGAGACACAGCAGACTGGCAGAGGCACCCCTCTTTTTGGGATGCCTTCCCTGCAACAGTTGGTGACGGTGAGACACAAGCAGCACTCGAGGGCATGGTTTGCATGGCACTGCTGCTGCAGGAGGAGTCAGCCAGAGCCACAAGTGGTGGACTGGCAGACTCTGCACCCACTGTGTCTCACCAAGAAGGGAATTGTACTTGCGTGTAGTGCAATGCAAGTACAGATCTGGCTTAGGTAACAGGGTTAGCGCAAGGGCTAGGGTTAGGCTAGTTACTGGTGAGGTTAGGGTGAGTATTGGGGTGCATGTCTGGGTGCCTCTCTGACCCACTAAGAGGACAGTGTACTGTGGCATATGGGTAAGGAATCAAGGATTAGGGTTAGGGCTAGGGGGCTAGGGCAGGGTTTAGTGGGCTTTTTGGCACATCCCAGAAGTCTCAGTGGCCAAGTGGCCATGCGATTGGTGTGATGGCTCCAAAAATTTGCATGGTCCACTCCCACATGGCCACTTGGCCAGCCCATCATTGTGCAGGTGTAAAATAAATAAATAAAATAAAATCAATGGACAGGGGAGCCGGAGGAGACATTTTGTTGCAAGAAAAACCACCACTGCTACTGTAAAAATTCTGGCAGCAGCATAGCAATTTTCGCATGTTTCTGTGGTGCTTGTGTCTGTGTGTTTTTGGACCACTCCACGATTTCAAAAAAAATATTGCGGTCGCCGCCCCATTTTGGATCCCCCGCCCGCACCACATGGCATGGCGTGGCGACTCGAGTCCGGCTGCCCAGGACAGGAGAGGGGGGGAGGCCGGGACCCCCCCCCCAGAAACCACCCCTCTGGTAGGTGCACTCTCAGAGGCAGGCCAGGCATATTTCCGCCTGCTTTTTTGGCCGGAATGGCCGGGAATCGGGTTTTTTTTAACTTTAAAAAACTTTTTTTCTGTGCCACTTGGCATCGCGGGATCGCCGTGATGCCTGGAACGACCACGAAAAATCAGACCCAATTATTCTTTAGTCGGTTCGAGTTCGAGTTCTGGCAGAGTAATTCCCGTTACCGTTTCCGTTCCGTAACGGAAACGAGTAACGGAAACGGGAATTCCGCTAAATCGTGCCCATCTCTATTCTGAAGTATTTATCCTCCCTGACTTCTTGGGGGGGGTGTTTCCCTGGGACTGTGTAACCTGCCCAAGGCTACATGGGATGGCTGTACTCCTCAAGGCACACTGAAGCATCTAACTCAAGACTGCTGGCTCCACAGCCAAGTACTCCAATTCATTGATGTATCCACCAAACTAGATAGCCTATTTTTTGCCCATGGCTAAGACTTTTTTGTTTTTGAATAAATACAGTAATAATCAGACATGAACATTTTGTTCTGGGGAATCTCTAGGCCACAACTTTATTGATTACACCAAGCAGTACTCTGGCTGAGTCATTGGGTTGGATCCAGAACATCAAGGAGCTCTCCTGCGCCTTGATGTTCCCGGGTTCCTCCTGGTCCTCTGGGAAAGCCTTTTTCTTGACAGTTGTAGGGTCCCCTGGGTTTTTGACCCCATTGGTATCCCATGTCCATTATGCAGTTGCCGGGCCCCAAGGGGCATAGACCCCATCATTGGCCCACACCGTCAATCATGGCTGGGAGGCCTTTGGCTGTCCATGATTCATCCCATGGCCCCTTCTACCTGACATGACTTTGTCAGCTGTTCTTCCATAATGCAGGTTCTCATTTGCTACTTTTTTCAGTTGGATCCGTCCCAATGCCTGTAAAACCGCCAACCACCTCAAAGTTGTGACGTGCATCTTATACAATTATACACAAACTGATTTTTTTTACTATATCCCTTTATACACAAGATGGGTGGGCCAGGATTGCTCCATCTTTGCCCAAAAATGGGGTTGTTGCTTGCTACCTCTCCCTTCTTTACAGAGCCGGCCCAGCCCCATGTGATGAGCGCATCATGCTCTCCAAGAGGCCCAGATTGACCATCATCACATGCTTTGCCAGGGCCTTCTCACTGGCCAGACCCTTGCACATGACATCCCTGTTCTGGCTTTATCCTCCCTGTGGCTGGACGTTGCCATCCCCTTTTGTTTCCACCAGCGCCGCTCTGGCCACAGTCAGTGGACTCAGTGAGTCAGGTCTTTTTCCTTTTCATGAACAGAATTGTTCCACTGGGTTAGGTAAATTCAGAGTCTGGGGGGCAGTTTTTCCATATGAACACCCAGGGCCATGCTGGTCTTGAAAATAATTGGGGGGGGGGTATGGCGGGGGATAGACAACTGGAACAGAAGTTTGCCACAACTCCACTTCTGTTTGAGGGCAGAGGGCTGGTGGTCCGTGACACCTACATTGTTGCAAATTCACCACTCTTGACAAGTGAACTTCTTAGTGGGGGGTGCTTGTGCCAATTGACTTTTATTAGTGCAAACACACCCACCCTCAATTAATGGAAAAAGACTGAGATCTGAAAAGACTTCTGATGGAGGAAAGCAGTGAGACAATTCTGGCCAATTTCCTCTCCCTCCTGCATTCTCCATATCCCATATCTCACACTGGTCTGACGTGTGGGTGGGTATCTCCAAGTTCTTTGGAGTACATTTGCAGTATTAGTGGCCCTTTGCCAGGTGTCAGTTTGAAGTTAACCCATTAGATGTTCACAGACACTCTTTTGCTCTGATCTCTCCATCTTCCCTTCGTCACTTCCATTTCCTCCTTTTATTCTCACCAATTATTTTATTCATAACATAAAGTGCTAAGAAGCCCTTTAGTGCCAAGCATCATCTTCCATATGCATTGGTCTTGATTGGCGTGGGACCTAAGGTGTTCTGTTAAAAATATCTGCTCTTCAAACACAGATGGCTTATGGCAGAAAAGGGGAGGGGTGTAAAATTTGAGGGTGATATTTCACACACACACACACACACACACCACCACCACCACCACCACCACCACCACCACCACCACCACACACTCCTTAAGTCACCTGTACCTCATTCAACTCTTCCCAGTTCATAGTGTTTCCGCAAGGAGTGCTTTTTTTAACCATCAGTAGACTGTCTTTTTTTTT
>JAHTLZ010001590.1:0-34156 GCA_023846285.1 Phrynocephalus versicolor | reverse complement strand
TCTAGTTGGATCAAGATATATACTAAATGTGAATATATCCCTTGTAGCTCTTGAGCAAGAACTATGTGATATTATCATTTTAATGCATTGTATTTGTATATTTATTAGTATTTGGATGTGCATGGTTTTTGTTGTTTTAATCTTGTGGCTTTGAAACGGTCTAATCGACTTATTCAATAAAGAATCTTTGACTACATTGCCCGGACATAGTGACTGGTCGACGTCCTAACCACAGCCCAAGTCAAAGCCATCCGATCCTTCAGCCATCTGCTCTCTAGCTCCCTCTGCTCTTGCTTCATTACCCGGTGCTCTGCCGTGAACCACAGGGAGGAGCGGGCTTGGCATCAGATGAGGCGCTTGGGGGTGATCCGGTCAACCACCCCGGCAACATCTTCATACCATCTGTCCACCAGGGAGTTGGCCGGATCATCAACCAGGCAGTCCGGTAAGGCCCCCAAGGACTCCAAGAACTGCACAGGGTCCAGGAGCCCTCGGGGGTGGGCCCAGATGGATGGGCCCAGCTCCCAACAGGGTGGGTCAGTGATTGATAGGGAAAAAGTCAGCAGATAATGATCTGACCATGACACAGGTCAGGAGCACAAGTTCCCAACCCCCAGATCGAAGCCCGCAGAAGTGAGAGAGGCAGGAGGACCAACAGAGACATTTTGCCCCATCAATCTCCCTCAGAGGGTCATCTTGCAGAGCAACCAATGCTGTCTCCATGCTGTGGCATGGCTTTAAGCTTTCTCAGAATAGGCACCTTGGCATCGGGCCTATAATTACTAATGTCATCTTTTGCTGCATTACTTTTTTTGGGAGATGGGTCTAATCATAGTCTCCTAGAGTGGCTGAGGAGCCCTGCCCTCAAGGACAGAACCATTAATAACAACAGAAGTCCATTCAATTTTTATCAACCTTGCAACTTTTATCAGCTAGGTTAGCAATGGTTGTGGTTGCGCAGCCGAAGTCAAGCACACTGTCCAGCTCTGATGATGTCACAGACTGAAACTGTGTTTGATTCACCAGGCAAGGATGTACGGAGCAAGTTGCAGCTCAATCTGCTAATGAAAGTTGGTGGTCTAGGACCTGGCAAATGGCCTCAACTTTAGATTTAAAGAATGCTGCAAAATAATCATAGGAGATATTACTGGGGGGCCTATCACTGTGACCAGTTCTGGATAAGTCATATACAATCTGAAATAACTTGTACTGATGGCTTTGGGCTTCATCAATCCGGCTGGTGAAGCAGGTTCTTCTAGTAGCACTTACCTTTGAGAGGTAGGTGCTAGACACATATTTTGCTGCTTTCAGATTATCCTCCATCAGGGACCACCACCAAACAGCCTCTAGCCTCCTCCTATTTTGCTTCATTGGCCACAGTTGTTGTTTATACCAGAAAGGCTCTGCTTTGGAGAGAACATTTGGCTTCAATTGTGTCAGCAGATCTAGTGACAGCATCATACCAACCATCCAGAAGGCCTCAACAGGAACACCAACCAGGACAGCCTGTATCCTCCACAAGGCATCATGTAAACCAATAGGACCCAACAGCCTTCGGAGGACCATCTTAATGGGTTCTTGCTCTCTGTGGGGCGGAGTACCACTGATGATCAGGTAATGGATACAACCATGAGAAGAAATCTGCATGAGATCAGTTACCCTTGGATCATTATCTCCCTGTTCCATAGAGAAAACAAGGTATAGGAAATGGCTGGCCACATGTGTAGGTCCACTTACATGTTGGGTCTCTCTCTCCCTGGCACTTCTCTGTGGTTCTCCACACCCTTTCTCTTCACTTCTCTGTGTATGACCCTAAGAAGAGGGGGGGATAGTTCTTAATTTAAATTTTACTAGAAAGGAATTTAGGAAAACCTTCCCAGAGATGCCAGGACATCACCAATATGAGGGATACAACTCAGATTTATTAATATGCATATTCACACATGCATATCCACACATACTCATTCACACGTTCGTGCTCACCACAGATCCATATGTCTCAGAGACTAGGATGACTTTAGGTGGCAGCACTGAAACAGGGACAAGGGACAAAATTTCCCCTGTGTTTCATTTATACTGTACCTCTAGAGATCCAGGCAGAAATTAAGTTTAGCTTCTCCTTGCCTCCTCCCTCTGAGTCTGTTTTTTGCTAAATCTTTGACTGTCCATTCTAATCTCCCTCTGAGATAGTTCCACCAGGATGCAGTATAGTTAGTCTGATCCAGTTCATTTGCTTCGCCTGGCAGCAATCAAGAAGTCATTCAGAGTTCGTTCAGCATACCATAAGCCTCTACAGTTCTCCATTGTAATGTTCTTCATCTCATTTGAGGCCAGTCATTCATAAAGTTACTTCAGAAATCAATCCCCCATTTGGTCACATGTGCCCCCCTCTCTCAGGGCTCACCTTCTCTTTTTCAGACCTTCAGTGAGGATGCTGAGCTGCTTCTCAAACCTCTCCATAGCAGAGGAATCTGTGACTAATGCCTCTCCCCTCCCTTTTTCTAGAAGGGGAGATGCGTTCATTTCATCTCTCTTCAGCCCTTCTAAGCTTCAGTCGAATGGAGTCTGTGATGTCATCCCTTTCACAGACTGGGTTCTCAAAGGCACAACTGGGTTTATTTCGACATCCCACTGCTGTGCCACCAAATTGTGATGACACCTCCCTTTTACACACTGAATTGTGATGGAAATGGTAATGCTGCCACCTTTTATTCACTTGGTAATGCTGCCACCTTTTAAAAGCGTCACCTCATGAATTGGGGCAGACTCAGATGTATAATATAAAAATAATGACGAAGTTTATTGAGAAAATAATAACTATAACAATGTCTGAGATTGGTATGCGTTGCCTTTAACATGTAATAGATTTCATCAACTCTTCCAGCCCCCCTGTCTTTAATAAATAGTAAACAGTATAGCCCTCACTGCCTGACAGAGCAGTGCTCTCTCCCAGCACTCACTCTCAAAACCTTCAACTTAACTCAACTGAACTGCCTCAACTGACTAGGCTCCACCCTTTTTATATCATACCATTCCCCGGCCACCTGCTGGGATTGGCTGATGATTTGTATATTCATTAATCCTGTTTCCAGGGTTTTGTCACAATACCTCCCCCCTTATAAGGAAATTTTAAGGGAGTAAACTTATCCTTTGCTCACTTAAAATTCTCTTCTGGAGCCTATTTAACTAATTCATATATCCTTCTGTTTATCAGCTTCAATTCTGCATATCTATAAACTGTTTTATAACATGTTCAACCTTATTACTATATAATATCATTAAATGCAATAATTATTTCTATATTATTACATTTTAAATAGGTTATACTCTTATAACATTGGTTAACATCGTAACTTCAAATACCTGTAAAGACCTTATTGATCATACTAGAATCAATCTATGTTAAGATGCATAAATACATATATTTGGTTTACATTTTAAGCTATTTTACTTATCAATATACATACAATTTTTATCCTTAACTTATATTCTAAATATCACATAAACATTTTGATTTATAGTAAGCTCTAATTATACATTACCTTGCATTTTTCATTTACAGTTAACTTACATTAAGTTATGGTTTTCACATTTTATGACATTACATTTCCATACTTTTTTTAAACAACACCTTCCTCTTACATCAGCAATAAAATAACAATATTACATTATTATTATTTAACCATGGTCCATGTAATCAAGGACTTCCACTGCTTGCTGTCACGGCTGGACGATGATACGCCACGGTTGATCACTTCCTCTGGCACATAAATTCAAAGTCCAGTTCACAGTAAATTGATGCCATTTTTCCTTGGGTTCTTGGAATGTGGGATTCAACTCTTTGACACCACTCCTGGTACAGTTCATTAGAGTCCCCTCAAGTGCAGCTTGGTATTCAAGCGACCACTGTATGACATACGGGTGCTTCGTTTTTGTCAGTTCAGTCAGTGGTGTTGCAATGGTGCTCAAATGTGGACTAACCCTCCTGTGATATACCACAAGTCCAAAAAAAGATCTCACCTTCTTTTTGTTGTTCTGTCTTGGCCACAAGTTGATCATGTCGATCTTCCTCTGCAGGGGGTTGATAACGCCTCGTCCCACGACGTGTCCCAGGTAGTTGATTTCTGGATTTCCTCATCGCCACTTGGATGCTCTTTTCGTCCTCTCGTCCTCTCGGATCCGCTGAAGCATGATGTTCACAGGCTGTAGTTGTTTTTCCCAGGTGTCTTTTGCAACCACCGGATCAGGCCTGTCATTAGCATCCTTCACTTCCAAGTAGGGTTGCTTCTTTACATGGTTTTCTATTTCCTTTTCGGCTTCCTGCAGCTTTCTAAATTCATTAGCCATCTTATTCTCTTCTTGTATCATTTGTTCCTTGTAGAGATGGGCACGACTTGGAAATTTTTTTTCAAGTTGTCATTTTCGGGACGGGTCCGTTTCGGCTCGTTTCTGTTTTTTGCGAAATATTTCAAAAATTTGTCGTTTCGTGGTGTTGTTTTTTCGTCTGTCGTTAGTACTGGTTTGGGGGGGGGTAGCGGGCTCCTGGAGGCACCTCTCTGGGGTGGGAGCCTCCTCTGGCCAGCCCATCACTGCAAATGCGCAGGTGTAAAAAAATAAAAATAAAATAAAATAAAATAAAATAAAATAAAATAAAATAAAATAAAATAAAATCAATTGGAGACGTTTTGTTGCAAGAAAAACCCACTGTTGCTACTGTAAAAAATCTGGCAGTTTGAAAATAGCAATTTTTGCATGTTTCTGTGGTGCATTTGGTGTGTTTTTGGACCACGACAATACGATTTCAAAAAACAGATTGCTGTCACCTGCCCCATTTTGGATCCCCCACCCGCACTGCATGGCGTTGACGAGGATGCCCCACCACACCAGAGCAGCCCAGGACAGGAGGGGGGGAAGGCCGGGGATCCCCCCCCGAAACCACCCCTCTGGTAGGTGGGTGCACTCTCAGGCAGGCAGCCAGGCATATTTCCGCCTGCTTTTTTGGCCGGGAATCGGGGTTTTTAAAACTTTTTTCTGTGCCGCTTGAATGGCGGCGGCGAGCGGCGACGTTGGCGGGAGGACGAGGATGCCCGCTGGCCGCCACTCCGCCAGAGTAGCCCAGGAAGGACAGGAGGAGAGGGGGGAAGGCCGGGGACCCCCCCCCGAAACCACCCCTCTGGTAGGTTCCCTCACTCAGGCAGGCATATTTCCGCCTGCTTTTTTGGCCGGGAATCAGGGTTTTTTTTTTACTTTTTAAAACTTTTTTTCTGTGCTGTTGGCATCATGGAAACGAGGAACAGAAACGGAAACGGGAATTCCGCTAAGTCGTGCCCATCTCTAGTTCCTTGCCCAGTGACACTGTTCCCATCCAGACGAAGTTGCTCATTATTTAATATTTCTTTTTCAAGCTCTGCTTTCATTGATGTAAGTTGCTATAAGCAATCTTCTTTACTTTCTGATGCACCAGACAATTGCATTTCCAAATTACATATTTCCTTTTCTTTAATGTTTTCCACTGCAGTAATTACTTCTAGTTCTGCTGATTTCTTCTGGAGGTTGAAAACAAATGTATCAGATTCATTCCTCCTTTCCTCCAGTCCCTTTTCCTTCATCTCTAAAAGTGCTTTCAAAGGTGAAATTTCATTTTGGAGTTCACCAATAACTGATGCCTGCAGAATTTTAGCTTTTTTCAGCTCTTCTGCTGTTGCTTTATTCTGTTCCTTTTCAAACTGTGCTAAGTTTTCTTCTTCTTTTAATTTAAAATATTTTTACAGTCTGGAGTTCTCTGCTGGTACATGAAGTTCTTCACAAGCTTGTATCATTTTCTGCTCTATTATGAAATTTTCAGGGTGTTTGGGATTTAAGGAGTGTGTATTTGTTTCCATTAAGTCAAAACATCCCTTCAAACTGTTGTCTTGCCTTTGTTCTATACTAAAGTCTGCTGCTGGCCCTTTTTTAATGTTGGCTAAATCGTCTTCTCCTACCATTTCAGACTGCTGAGATTCCCTGTCAAGTTCTCCTACTGACATTTGATTTATTACTGTGTTGTTTTCACTGTTTGGTTCAGCTTGGTGTGTCTGAGCTTGTGTTACTACAAAAGCACTCTGCACATGTTCTAAGACATATATTCCAATTAAACCTGCTCTTGGGATTTGATCTGAAACTCCTATTCTATGACTGGAGTTCAAACCATATGAGTTATTGCAGTCACCATTTGTAATGTCTGAAGAGACAACTGTTGTGGAGCAAGGGCTTGCTGTCAATTTTGAGGAGGTAGCTAGACTTCTGTTGATTGTACTGCCCGATTTTGTCACAGGAGACTGTCTGGGCCAAGTACCATCTTCATTCTTTACTTCTATTAACACTACCTGTCTCTGGTAGAGCCCTGCATCTTGTATAGTGCTGTCAAGTTTGCTTAACTGCTCATAAATACAGGTATTACTCATATATCTGAGCCACAGCCTAATTTTCTTTTCATCAGCAATATTAAACAGCTTCCGCATCTCTTTTCCAATAGTATCAATGGTATCCGCTTTGATGAAATAACAGCTTACAAGATTATTATGATCATTGTTTTGACAGAGCTTCAGTTCCAAAAGATATACTTCGACTTTACAATATTTCACAAATAGACCATATTCTACAACTTTTCTCACAACTGGCTTCTGCCCCTCTACACATCTATACCAATTTACTAATTTATTCCAGGCTTCAGTAGGAACTAAAACATAATCCACTTTATCAGTAAGGTACTCTTTCAATATCTGAGTTTCTGAATTTGCAAAAAGTCCCGAGTTGTCAATTGGCCCTGGGAAGAGGTTAGGCTCTCCCATGTTATACCGGTCCCAGCTGTCAAAGCCCACATATTTCTTCCACTGCTTGAAGCACCGGTTATTAATCAAATACCAAAACTCCCGTGGCCGCAAAGGCGTCCCCAACGGCATCTTAAGTTCAGACACCTCAGTATGGGCCATTTTTTAAAAAAGTTTTTTTTGTATCTCTCTGGCACTTTAGTGACTGACCTAAATCTTTTCCTCAGTCGTTCTGCTGAAATGCCAATTCTAGTAAATAGAGATGGGCACGACTCAGAAAATTTTTTTGTTTTCGTTTTCGTTTTCGTCTAGGGGTCCGTTTCGGCTCGATTCCATTTTCGTGAGCTAATTTTCAAAATTTTTCATTTTCGTTTCGTTACGTAACGAAAATGAAAAACGAAAACGAAAACAATTTTTTTTCCGTTTCTTCCCATTTAGCTCCATTAAGTGCTTTTCCAGTAACGAAAAATGAAAATTGGCTCAAAATTAGTCGTTTCGTTTCCGTTTTCGTTCCATTTTTTGAACCGGTTTTTGTTTTTCGTTTCGTTACGTAACGAAAACAAAAAACGGAAACGGAAACGGAAATTTTGCTAAGTCGTGCCCATATCTACTAGTAAACACTAATTCTTTTCCCGTTCTTAGTATTCACTTTTGGAACTGACTTGAAATCAACATCTTTTTATTTATTTCTTTGTTATATGTGGTGTATATATTTCTTTATTACGAAAAGGAAGGTTAAGTGGGTCACAGCTATTTCAATGGCAACTGTAAAAAAATTTACCTCAGCTCTCTGGCAGTTTCTGACTCCCGTTAAGCTACTGTTGCCAAGGGCAAGATTGGCACAGTGCCCAGACTTCAAAATCTTTTTTAAAATAATATCTCAGTGTTTAAAATAGACAGATTTAAATATATTTCTTCAGCTTTTAACCTATAACTTTTCTTCTGACCCTTACAATTCCACTTCCCCTCCAAAAGGAATTCTAATTAGCCAACTCCCGCTCTCACAGAACCTCTGTCAGTTTTAAATCTCCTCAGGACTCTTCAGTTTCTGCGGTAAATTTTCTGCCCCCACAGACCTTTTACTTTGGAGATTTCTTTCTGTTAACACCCAGGGTGATATTTCCAAACCTTTACCAAAGCCACCCCAAATTCAAGGGCAAACGCTTTGGGTCTTTCATCCTAAAAGGGAATTTGTCTCAGCACCTTTTAATTTTCAGGCTGCTGGACAGCACAGAGTTCCTTGACTCTCACAGGCAGTTTCCCAAACAAACCACTGTAGATTTCAGTCTATCCTTTCAGATTTTCTCTTTCAGGTGTCCTATAATTTGTCAAGCCAGACTCCTTTTCCTTTTGGAGTCCTGGCCTCCAGACACTTAAGAGGTCCACCAAAGAAAATCAGATACCACTACAGGGTTTTAAGTCTGAATTCCTCTCTCACACACAGGGCTTCCCAAGAACTGAAATTAGCTTCACCTAATTCTCAGTCCTAACCCCCTTTTAGAGGAACTTCCACAGACTACCAACAACACTTGAGGGCTAACTTTTACTAAAGGCTTCTTTTTAAACTTCCAGTTTCGATTTCTTCACAGGGTAGAGGCTAAATATTTTGAGCTGGTGACTTTTCCCCTCAGGCAAACTGGATGTATTCGAAATCTGACTGCTGCCCACCAAATGGTGACATCACCTCTTTCACAGACTGGGTTCTCAAAGGCACAACCGGGTTTATTTCGACATCCCACTGCTATGCCACCAAATTGTGATGACACCTCCCTTTTACACACTGAATTGTGATGGAAATGGTAATGCTGCCACCTTTTATTCACTTGGTAATGCTGCCACCTTTTAAAATCTTCGCCTCATGAATTGGGGCAGACTCAGATGTATAATATAAAAATAATGACGAAGTTTATTGAGAAAATAATAACTATAACAATGTCTGAGATTGGTATGCATTGCCTTTAACATGTAATAGATTTCATCAACTCTTCCAGCCCACCTGTCTTTAATAAATAGTAAACAGTATAGCCCTCACTGCCTGACAGAACTCTCACAGAGCAGTGCTCTCTCCCAGCACTCACTCTCAAAACCTTTAACTTAACTTAACTCAACTGAACTCCCTCAACTGACTAGGCTCCACCCTTTTTATATCATACCATTTCCCACCCTCCTGCTGGGATTGGCTGATGATTTGTATATTCATTACTCTTGTTTCCAGGGTTTTGTCACAGAGTCTCCCTGAACCAGTTCGACTCTTGAGAAACAGATTTGGATCTGTTCTTTCTCATTAAGCAGATTTTGAAGAACAGTCCCAGCTCTACAGCTACCAAAGATAGCTTTTAAGCAAAGAAAGAAATCACCTCCACTAGCTCGAAACTGAAAGTTCAAAAAGTTCAAAACCAAAAGTCCCTTCTGCCGGGCATGTTATTAAGTAATTAACATTCCAGATTGCTCCAGCCTGTAGTTAATCACTTAAAAACATCAAGACATAATTACTCACAAGTTTTGGAGGAAAACAAAGCCTTTAAAGCTGTTTACATTTTTTTTCAATCTGCACAGAGCACTGTTTCTCAGCTGTTCATCTCAAGGATCTGGAAATGACATCCTGGGCTTATCTTCTCTTTCTTTCTGCTTAAGGAGTGGTTCAGATGCCCATTGAGTCAGGTTAATTTAGGAGATACACATTATGTTAAAAAACAAAAGTAATATATTCTGCTTATATACTTGGGTGATTTACAATTTAATTATGCATTGTACACATCCCCACCAAGCAAGGTAGGTACTCATTTTACCAACCTGAGAAGGATAGAAGACTGAGACCACCATGAGCCATCTACCTGGGATTGAACCCCAGGCTGTGAACAAAGTCCAAACCCACTCCCACTGTTGAATATGATGTAACACTGAATGCAATTGTTCCGAGCAAGAAAGATTGCTTGTGGGGACTCTCTATCCTATTTTATGTACTCAGTGGCATGCAAAGTTCCTCCCCGCTCTTGTGTCTTTCCATTTCCCCACCTCTCCCCTTCTTTTCAGTCTAGCTCCTCTGGCTGCTTTTTGCTAGAACAATACAATCACTCCTTGAACTTAAAATTGGACCAACTCTCTACTCTCAGACTTTTAATGCAAATACATTGGACTAAACTTCCCATAGTGCCTACCCACCACCACCTGTTGGCTGAGGGTAGTTTTTGCCAGAAGGCCATCATAAGTTTAAAGAAACTTAACTCTTGACAAAATGCCAATGCTCTGTTTATTTTTTCGGAGCGAAATCTGCTATGTTCAGTGGAAATATGTGTTGGCTTGTAATCTTAGATCCAAACTGCTTATTGCCTTTCCTTATGTAGTTCTGACTTTCAATCCAGTTTTTTTCCTGGTAACCATTGTAGGACCTATGATACAAAGGAATACACTACCATGGGAACAGAAAGGAACAAGAGGGATTTAACTCCTACCCACTGCAGTGGTATTCATCTAGATTAGGCTTCTTCATGCCTGCAATTTAGAATGCCATTTAGTTCAGCAGGTTACCTATTTAATAACATAACTGTAGGGTGATACGTGATGGGTGAAGCAGGGGAGAGATAGCCAAGGACAACAGCAAAGAATTAAAGCTGTTTACATGCCATACTGTTGTTCTGATCTTGATTCTAAACCTGGATTGACTATAGTATTTCTAAATCTAAACATTCCTACCATCAAGATCAAAACTATACAGGAAAAACATATAACTACACATGGAATGTATAGTTTGAACTCTTGAAACTGCCATGTTCTTTTTGTTTTCTTACTGGACCACAAACATGAAATTTGTGCAAGTGTGACACCAAAAGATATTCCGGGAATATTTGCGTTCTGGAGGTTGGGAAGGAGATGTCCTTTCCTGGAATATGAAGGCAAACATTCTCTTTGCAATGTTTGCTAACCAAATATTGCAATGTGGCAGACTGAAAGAATTATCATCCAGTGTGATGAGAAATAAAAGTTTATTTACTATCCTTGATGACAGTGAGGAAATTGTTTTCAAAAATGTTCTACTCCAATCAATAGGTTATTGGCTTTGCACATTAAAAAAACTGACACATGTCTCTAACAATAATAAATGTAGAAACTCAAATGTTGGGTGGAGTTCTTTTGTGATAGCAAGTTCTAAGGAATTTAGGTGTTGGTACAGTTGCCGAGATGCAAAGCTCTGATGTTGACCTAATTCATTGTTAACGAATCTATGGCACAGGTGGCCAAAGGTGGCATGCAGAGCCCTTTCTGTCAGCACGTGACATTGCCTCCTCAAGGCCACAATACTTCCCCCTCCCTCAGAGCATGCCACTGTGCTCCATGCAGAGAGCTGGGTGAAGGGGGGGCAGTGGCTTGTGGGCTCATTCGTAGCCCCCGTTTACTTTCTAGCCATGGCACACTGGGCATCCCAAAAGAGGCATGGCTGGAGAGTAAGTGGGGGCTATGAAGGAGCCCACAAACCACTTCCTCCCCTTTGCCCTATACTCTTCATGGAGCCATTTTGGCAGTCTCAAAATGGTTCTGTGCAGAGAGTTTACTTTTTAAAATTCTTTAGCCCCAGTTTGGAAAAAAAAAAAGTGGATTTCGAATCGTAGTTTGGGCACTCAGTCTCTAAATGTTTTGCCTTCACTCACCTGGTTCTTCATTCTGTATTCATTCTGTATTTTAATATTTTCCCATCTAGAAAAGGGAAATGCAACTTCGTGTTATGTACTGTATTGTGCTGGATCTGGGAGGGTCCTCCTGGACACAAATGTGGGCTCTCAATTTATCAGAATGTACCAGTTGGATTTCCTACCTGTAGTTCCTCTGTGAACCAGGGTACTGATGTGTAGAAGGTGGATGATGCCCTTGAATCTCTAGATGTGATCATGATCTGGACTTTAGGACTTTAGAGGGAGCAGCAGATGTGGAGGGGAGGACTGTTGGATGGACACTGTTGATTGGAAGCATGTGAGGCCCAGGAGGTGCTGCTGCTAATGGAGAAGTTGAAAGCTGCAGGGGAGATGTAATCATTCCAGAGATGTGATCTGGTGTTTGGCCATTGGGTAGAACTGCTCAAACCACCAGATGAAGCCACCCCTGTCTGTTGAGACCAGGCAAGGCTTAGAGAGGCTTGGAGACTTGAGAACCACCAATGGGCTTACAGCCAGCAGAAGAAACACCAGAGGCAAGCAGCCTCACCAGAAAAGCCCCACAGTCAGCCTTTCTCCTGATTCCTTGAAGGTCAACCCTCTTACTCCTCCCTGCCCTCCATCCAGCTTCATAGGAGACACCAACCAGATCCTCATAAAATTTGGCTGAGCCTTCTGGGATTACTACTTTACAAACAGGCCAGCGAGGACCGTGGAAGACTGGCTGGGGAGGGAGCCTTTGCAACCTGCCTCTAGGGACACGAGCGCATGTATCCAACACCCTTGTTGTGGAACTCTGTGCCTGGCCCACGTGTGAGGAGTTCCTGATCTAGGAGAGGAGACAGGGCTCTGCTCCTCCCAGTAAGAGATTGTACAAGAACGGTGCTCCAAAGATTGAGAGAGTTAAGTAAACTTCCTGGTGCCCCATGTTACCTCTTGTACAAGTTCTGCTGTACAATAAAGAAGCTTGATTCAGCAACGACTCTTGATGTCATCATGGAATGGGGCCACAGGAGCTGTTCATATGCTGTCAAGTCAGAATTGGCCTATAGTGACCCGACAGAGTTTTCAAAGTAATGAGATAAACAGCTGTTTTACGAATTCAACATATATCCCTTGATGCACCACCAACAGGTATTAGAATATTTATTACCTGTTCAATTTTGAGTCATTGGTGTTAAATACCATTTCCACATTAATTTCTTTTTAAAAGCCTTTATTCTTGATGATATGTTTTATATTGTTTTAGTACACATATTTTTCATTCTTAATTACTTGTAAAGGTAAAGGTTTTCCCCACACATGTGTGCTATTCATGTCCAACTCTAGTGGTGATGATCATCTCTGTTTTCAAGCCAGCTGCGCAAGTCCGTGGCCATGTGGCCAGCATGGCTGTGTGGAACACTGTTTACCTTCCCGCTTTTTACAGCAGTACCTATTTATCTACTTGCATTTGCATGCTTTTGCATGCTGGGTTGGCAGGAGCTGGGGCTATCAGGATTTGAACTGCCGAGCTGCCAACTTTGCAGCTGACCTTTCCTGCACTTTAGTCTGCTGAGCTACATGTATCCCTTTCTAAATCTGTTTCCAATGACACTTTAAGAGCATCATTTATTTATTTATTTATTTATTTATTTATTTATTTATTTATTTATTTATTTATTTATTTATTAGTGGTATACCCTGCCCATCTTCCCAATGGGAATCATAGCTATCCTCTGCTTCTAGTAATATCATATAAATTTTACTGGTTATTCCTCTCATCTACATATAATCTTTCTAAGGAAATGGTTTTCTATCTTTCTTGTAATACATGTATCTTGCTTATGAAACCAAATATGTTGTTTAAAAAGGATATCTATCAAGAATCCCTCGGGTTTTTCAAATTCTAATTCCACCCATAATAAATTGCCAAGTTGAAATATCATATCTGGCATATACCTGAATTGATTTACTACATAGTATAACTTTAAATGAAGAAACCCTTATGTTATTATTATTTTAAGATTTATACCATTGTTTTAAAATTAATCCTTGGTTTTTAAACACCATTACAAAATTCATGCATCATATTTTGCCATTCTTTCAATTCTTGTGTTTTTAACCAATAATATTAACAATATAAAGGGTAATAATAAAAGCTTCTTTAAATATGTTAGAAGTAGAAAACCTGCCAGAGAACCAGTTGGCCCTCTGGATGGTGAGGGAGGAAAAGGGGAGGTTAAGGAGGATTTGGAAATTGCAGAGAAATTAAATGAATTCTTTGCATCTGTCTTCACGACAGAAGACCTTGGGCAGATTCTGCTGCCCAAATGGCCCCTCTTGACTAAAGAATTAAATCAAATGCAGGTTAAAAGAGAGGATGTTTTAGGACTAATTGATACATTGAAGATCCACAAGTCGCTGGGCCCAGATGGCATCCACCCAAGGGTTATTAGGGAACTGAGAAATGAAATTGTGGATCTCTTAATGGTAATATGCAACTTGTCTCTTAAAACAGCCACAGTGCCGGAGGACTAGAGGATAGCAGATGTCACACCAATTTTTAAAAAGGGAAGGAGGGGGGGACCCAGGAAACTATAGGCTGGTGAGCCTTACGTCTGTCCCAGGAAAGATGGTGGAAAGCCTCATCCAAGAGAAAATCTTAAAACACGTAGAAGAACAAACCTTGCTGACAGAAAATCAGCATGGCTTCTGTAATGGTAGATCTTGCCTGACAAATCTTTTAGAATACTTTGAAGAGGTCAACAGGCATGTGGATTTGGGTGAACCGGTGGATACTGTCTATCTGGATTTTCAGAAGGCTTTTGACACAGTCCCTCACCAAAAGCTGCTGAGAAAATTGCACAGTCAGGGGATAAGAGGGCAGGTCCTCTTATGGATTGAGAACTGGTTGAGATCCAGGAAACAAATAGTAGGTGTCAATGGGCATTTTCACAATGGAGAGAAGTGAAAAGCGGTGTGCCCCAGGGATCTGTCCTGGGACCGGTGCTTTTCAATCTGTTCATAAATGACCTGAAGACAGGGATAAGCAGTGAGGTGGCCAAGTTTGTGGATGACACAAAACTTTTCTGTGTGGTAAAAACCAGAGAAGATTGTGAAGAGCTCCAAAAGGATCTCTCCAAATGGGGGGAATGGGCTATGAAATGGCAAATGCATTTTAATGTAGACAAATGTAAAGTAATGCATATTGGGGCAAAAAAAAATCAAAACTTTATCTATCAGCTCAATGGCTCTGAGTTATCAGTGACGGGTCAAGATAGAGATCTTGGTGTGTTGGTGGACAGCTCAATGAAGGTGTCTACCCAATGTGTGGCAGCTGTGAAGAAGGCCAATTCCATGCTAGGGATTATCAAAAAGGGGACTGAAAATAAAACAGACAACATTATAATGCCATTATACAAAACAATAGTAAGGCTGCACCTGGAGTATTGTGCACAATTCTGGTCTCCACATCTCAAGAAAGAAATAGTGGAACTGGAAAATGTGCAGAGGAGAGCAACTAAAATGATTACTGGGCTGGGGCACCTCCCTTGTGAGGAAAGGCTAAAACATTTGGGGCTCTTTAGTCTGGAAAAAAGGCACCTAAGGGGGGAAATGATTGAGACGTACAAAATAATGCAGGGCATGAGTAAAGTGGATAGAGGGAAGCTCTTCTCCCTCTCACAAAATACCAGAATTAGGGGACATACACTCAAATTGAGGGCTGGGAGAGTAAGAACAGACAAAAGAAAATATTTTTTCACCCAGCACGTTGTTCGTCTGTGGAACTCCCTGCCACAGGAGGTGGTGATGACATCTGGTCCTGATGCCTTCAAAAGGGGATTCAACAAATTCCTGACTAAAAGTCCTTTAGCCTTCGTGATTAAAAGTCCTTTCAAACTTCACCTGCTGCTTCTGCACACCCCCTGCATCCTGGAGGGATCAGTGCCGAGGTTTGAAAGGACTTTTATCCAACAATGCAATCACTTGCATCAGTGGATAAAAATCCTTTCAAACCTCACACACCATTCCCTCGGGATGGAGGTGTGGTGGGGAGAAGCGGCATGCAAGGTTAGAAAGGACTTTTAGGCTGGAGAGAAGAACTTGCTGAATTTTACCCCTTCTTTGACATAGATGGCCCCTCCCCCTCCAGCCCGCCCCTCTTTATCCCTTCTATAGAGTTTATAGCCTGGGATTGCTGTGTCCCACTGGTTCTCCGCATTTCACCAGGTTTCTGTTATGGCTATTATATCAATTATCGCAGGTCAGGTCAGATCCCTAACCTCCGCTATAGGCGGGGGATCACTGTACTTCCACTTCTTCACTCCAGGAGGATTTAAATGGGATGTTTTTGAATACCATCCCTTTTATATGATGGGAATGTGTGTTTATGTGCCAATCTTTCCTTCCTTCTTTTATGATTTGTTGTAAACAATCTTGGTGTTGAGATCCTGTGTTGAGATACAAGGTGAAATTCCATGGGTAATGTATGCTTAATTTATGTTAGATCTTGTGATCCTTGTAAATGCACACTATTATGTAAGGTGTTTTGTAAATATTTCATAGGCATGTTGGAGTGGAAGTCGTTTTCTTAGAGGCAGATGTTTAGATTGGGTGTAACAGTGAGATCCAGTGAACACTCCACCTCTATGTTCTCTGCTCTAGCTACCTGTCCTCTTAAATTTTAATATTTTTTGCATTTGACTTTAGTGCTGGATATATGAAACTTTAGTGCTGGATATAGTGCTGCACATATGAAACAATCAAAGGGGCAAAAAAATGAGCAAAGAAGTCAACATGAGAGAGAATGCCGTGGAATGTGTGCATTTGAAACACAACCTGCTTTACAAGAAAGAGCTAGGAATGGAGGAAAGAATGGTGGGCAGTAGGCTGGAATGCCAATCCCATCAAGTCTAGTGAAAATCCTGAACCCCCATAATATTCTGCATCCCCTGTGCAATTGCTGATTACAATTTTAAATGTATGTATTTATTTTATTTGAAATAGTTTTACTCTGCCTTTCTCCTTTAAAGTACTGAATGCACGCTTTCAAACCAATTGAAGCAAAGCTTATTTGGAATTCCAATGCAGTCATGCCTTCAGTCCCTATTAATATAGCACAGTTTATTCCTAAGAAGTATCTTAGGCTGCAGCTCTGCACCTACAAAAGCAGGAAGTTTCTTGGAGGTAAATAGGGAATGGGATATATTAGGAGGCAGTCTCACCAAAATAATAAGTGGGAATGCAGGAAGGCAGGCAGGCAGGCAGGCAGGGAGGAGCATGTGTGGACACAG
Source organism: Phrynocephalus versicolor (assembly GCA_023846285.1). Lineage (NCBI taxonomy): Eukaryota > Metazoa > Chordata > Lepidosauria > Squamata > Agamidae > Phrynocephalus > Phrynocephalus versicolor. Next base: position 17,425 of record JAHTLZ010001590.1, on the reverse strand, counting down.
TATCAAGAAGCATTATTTTCAGGCTTAGAGTATACAGGTACCAGAGGCACTTGCAGTGCAATCTTCTGTGAGCCTCTTGAGAAGGAATTCCTATTGAGTTCCCTGGGACTTATTACAGTGGTACCACTAGATATGAAATTAATCCCAATGGACACTGTATTACAAAATGTTCATTTCTTGCAACACAGTTTACCATTGAAACTCATGGGAAACCAATTAATCTGTTCCAGAGTTCTGGAAAAAGTAAAAAAAAGTGGGAAATCACATCCTCCCCAGCACCGAATGCAAAAAGCACAATAAAAGCCATGGAAACACTAATGCTCAGCTTCCTACCTTTCAGCTGCTTGGGAAATCCACCAAAAATAAGTTCCCAAAAGTTCCCAAAATGGTGCCAAATATTTCCAGAATGGCTCCAAAATGGAGAGTGGGGCTCATGCTCATGATTGCAAACGGAAGCCCCAGTTCACTGGTTCTGTTTGCAATGGTTACCTTCCGTCTGCAGTGGTTATACTGTAGCAGCTTATCTGGACAGCGGTGTTGACTCGTCCTCCCTTTCCCAAGAATTCTTGATGCCAGAAAAGATTTTACCAGATACACACTTCCCCATTCACCCATATGACCACGAGTGTGTGTGTGTCAAGAGTACACTTGTCCTTGGTGGCTAGAATTTTTGTAAAATACCAAGATTATGAGGGAGATATTGTGGTTCTGGTGCATAGTACTAAACAGAAAATTAAATTCTTGATTGGGACTGACCTGGAGTATTTGGCTTGCCAAGCACAGTTACAGAAAAATCAGCCTGAGAACTTGACTGATGTTATATGAGAGTGCAGATTAGAACCATTAGTCAGGGATGCTGGAATGTACTTGCCGTGATTTCCCCTGTGGCACAGACCTCCCAATCACTTCTTCATTGGCAAGTTTGTGATTCGAGATGCCAAGAAATGTGTTGCCAGCAGGAAAAAGGAATACCAAGTTAGCAAAGGTGAGTCTGAATGTAGACTAAATCAATGTCTGCATTCAGGATGGTCCAAAGGATCCCCTTTTGGGCCTGGAACTACTTGCCAAAACCAAGCAAAGAAATATTCAGAACCTGACTCCTTTTGTCATTGGTAGTACATATATACAATGTTTGCATTTGACTTTAGTTTTTTTTTATTTTGGTTAGATCTGTATGGTTATAAACTGAGTCACTGAAAATATTGAGTAGACCAATGTGTAAAACTTTTGCATGACTTCACCGATAATGAAGTTGCAAGTTTTTCTTCCATAAAGTGTTTTCAATATTCATAATTCACTTTGAAGAACGCCATAAAAGCCAGAAAAAAGATATTTGTAAAAATCTTGCTGATAAGTGATCCATGGCTCTGAAAGATATGCTGGTTAATAATCTTCTTCACTGTCTCTTCTTGCCTGTCAAATGCAAAGTAAACAGTGGATAGAGACTGTTAGATGCCTAGATTCTGTGCACTTACATTTGTGTAGATATCTCTTGATCTGCAAATTTAAAAGCAATTTTACATAGGAATGAGATTGTTTCTATATTGAAGCAATAGTATACGACTCTATTAGAATATCATTTCATTTGTTTCAGTATATTGTTGTTAGACCCATACACCAATGTTAATTAAACCAGTAGTGATGTGACGGGACAGTCGTGGGAGAGTAGAGGTCTGCTCCCGTGAGGTTAGTTGTCAGGGTTCCGGGAAAGCACTGATGTTTAAGCTTTAAACGCATCATGATACTGATGGGTGAGATTGAGCTTTTTTCTTATTTATAGAAGATTGAGACAACTATTTAATCTCCCTCTAACTGGGAATTAACTCCCCCCACCCACTTCTTCAGCTGGAAAGAAAAAGTGGCTCTAACTCAGAAAAGTAAGCAAGAGGGGGATCAAGTGCTCTTAACTTGTATAATACATTTTAAATTTGTTTTTAATAACTTTTTGATAGACTGGGGGAATTCCGGTAACTTTGCCTTGTTTCGTGACCCCCACTTCAGAAACTTTTACTTTACACTGCAATATTTCCTGATCTCAGACCAGACCTGTTATCTAGAAACTGCCACAAAGCCCAGACTGACTGACCTTGACAAGTGAAAATATGATGACACAGTGTTCATGCCTATTCTTAACTCTTCCAAGGAATCAGAGGTGGAAGTGACTTCAAGGATCATTCGGTCCAACCCCTGATGATCCTCCCTTTGAACAGCTGGAACATATGTAACTACTGAGATCCCCCCTTCTTTTCAGTCACCTGACTAAAATCTAACCTGGAACTATATAAAGATGTGTTTGTTGTTTGTTCTGGGTTGTTTCTCCCCCCTCCTCCTCTTCTTCTGGAACTCTGTCGACTTTTTGTTGTTGACTTTTTCTCCTCCCCCCCCTTTTTTTGGCCTCCCTCTCCTTTTTCCTCTTTAATTGGGAATGCTACAATAAATCTGGATTTTAAGCTTTATTGTGTTCTCTCTTCAATATATTTACCTTTTCCATCAGTTACCCTCTGCATCTAAGCAACAGAAGTTTGGTTGGAACAGTACAAATACTCTAATTCGAATGGGAACTGCACAACATTGCATCTCTGGCCATTCTTATTTGTCTTTTTTCTAAAATAAATCAAGGTGCCTCTGGGGAATCAAATCTGGAAGATTTGAAGAAACTACTAAATGGAACAGACCAATACAGATATTGAACTGAGACTGAGAAAACCTCTGTCTCTGATTAACATTTTCCTCTTCTTTTCTGGTTCTGAGCTGTTTACCTTATTTTATTCATGGTGATTATATAAAGGAAAAGTTAAAAGGGGAGGGATATGAAATTTTCTTTCTGGGGATTGACACATGAGTGCAACCAATCTGGCTAAAATAGTAAAGAAGGCTGCCTCTGCCCCAACTTCTGGCACATCCAGCCCAGTACAACAGAATACCATAGATACAATGTTTCAACAGAAGCTCCACAAGGATCTATATGCAATGATGCAGAAAATTGCCATAAGGAGGCAACAACCAAATTTCAGAGTGAAACAACCATGTTTCAGAATGAAATGAGTACTAGTCAACAAAAGCTAGAAGAGAAAATAGACGAAATGAATGACCAAATTACATCAATGGATACCCAAATAAAAGAGACCCAACAAAAAGTTGCTGCAAAATCAACAATCTATTGAGAAAGGGGAAGGGAAAATGGATCAAATACAGAAGGAACTAGCAGAAGTGAAGAAGGAGAATCAAAGTTTATTTCAAATAAATAAAGACCTGGCAGATACAATTGTGATGATTGAAATGGCTAGAGCATCCAAGTCAATCTTTTCCTGTCAGACTGCTTTCAAGTACCAGTTATCTCACTTGTTGGATGATATCGGCATTTTTTTCTATTTGTCTAGATGTGGTGCTAACATTTCTGATATTTGCACATTGTTATACAAAGTCCTAAACAGTTTGGGACCTTGCTACCAGGCAGAGCAGCTTCTACCAAAGAGATCTGTCCAACTGACATGATCTTCCCAGGTTAGGCGGGTGAGGTTGATGTCAAGAGGGGTCTGGAAAGAGAAGACCAGAACCTGTGGTTTCTTGGTGGTCACTCTCCAATATGTGCCTGGCCCATTTACTGGGAATCTTCAAACAACACATCTGTGAAAACATGACTGTTCAGAAATGCTTTCCAAGACCTTGCATCACCTAGACATTCGCAGAGTTCTAAAAATATAAAAATTTTAAAAAAAGAAGTTAAAAAATGAAAAAATGTAAAAAATACTTGTAAGTCAAGCAGACCATATCTAAAATTTCCCACTCTTAAGTCGAAATGCTGTTAAGTCGAGCTGCTCTTAAGTTGGAGTACCACTGTATATGTTTCAGATTTTGTAGTCTGCTAATGTGGACTTGGAGAGAAGGCAACCACTTGTCTGCAAAACCTTGACCTGTCCTGCTTGATAAAAGCTGCCAGAGAGGGACTGTCCGAGTGGGTCCAAGGGGTAATGAATGCCTCTGTGCTGCAGGGTAGGATCCCTGCTTGCTTAAATGAGGCAATAGTAAAACCATTATTGAAAAAAAAAACTATTTGGACCTCACAGAACTGGATAATTATAGGTCAATGTCTAACATCCTATTCTTTGGCAAAGTGCTAGAGAAGGCTGCGGCTTCTCAGCTCCAGAAATTCCTGGATGAAGTGCATAATCTAGATCCACTTCAATATGGCTTCAGGCCTGGTTATGGGAGAGACAGCTTTAGTCATCTTGGTGGACAACCTACACCAGGAACTGCATGTGGTGAATATACCCCTGTTGGTTCTGCTGGTCCTCTCAGAGGCTTCCAATATCATCATCTATGGTATTCTTTTGGGCTATCTCTCTAGGATGGGACTTGAAGGCACTGTTTCACAGTGGTTCTGCTCCTCCCTGGAGGGGAGAACTCAGTGTTGTGCAGGGGGAGGGGTTCATATTCCACATCCTGACCTATGCTACTGAACATCTACACAAATAGCTCAAGTAATATAGTTGCAACCTGTGCTGCATGGGGATACACTCTTTGGAAACACAGGCATGGGGGTGTGGCTTAAACATGGCTGTGGTAGAATGGTGATTTCCTACTTTTGATTGTCAGAGTGTTTTCAGAACAACTAAACAGTATAAATTCATTAGATATATACTCATGTGAGTAAAAGAGCATATTAATTAAACCTGGAAGCTGCCTTTGACAGCTCAGTAGCTTAAATGAAGGTATATAAGTAGAGCTGGCAACACTGTTTCTCTGAGTGTAAGATTGGAGTATAAAATCAAAACTAAGAAGTTTTGCTGATGCAGGAGGTAGTAATTAAACCAGCTTGAACTTCAGGTCACAGATACAAGTAATTGGACTTTTTTTGGATGCTTTCTTCCTGTCTGGGGTTTATTTAGCTAATTTATTGCTTTATGGAGCTAAGCCAACATAGAAGCAACTGATAAGGAGTTGAAAGCTGAGAAGTGGAGGCTGGTGTTTCCCCCCTCACTTTTTAATTGCTCTGAACTGAATGTCAGCTTTTTCACTTGGGGAACGTGTCGGCCATATATCCATTTCAAGAAAGCATTTAAGATTTAAGATATCTGAGGAGGCAGAATATTTGGAATTTGACTTATTCAGAGTTCTGAAAATGGCATTCTGAATACAGTTAAAATGACTAGCTGGATACTGCATAAGGATGGCCATGGTCCATTTGCTGGTCACTTAAGCACTTTGTGGAGTTCAACCTGTTGAGATTTTTCCCCATTTCCCCTCTGATTCTTCCTGCATATATTTTAATGGCTCTCCCCTGATAAAGAGCAGTTGAACATTCTTAGTTTATGTTTTGCTCCATATTGATAAGGCCTTATGCATACAGGTAAGTCGTTTAAGGGTGTACACAAGCTGTGTGGGTGAGGAAAGAAGTAAAGGAGAAATATGGCCCAAGCAATAAAACCTTTGGAAGACTGGTATGCTTAGAGGCCTCTCAACAATAGCAGGATATTTCCAATCCAGAACATTTCCATAATATGGATCTTCAACCAACTTTACAAGAAATCTGCTCAAATCTTTAAAAAGTTGATGGAAATACAGAAAAGGTGGCTAATAATGTGGCTGGGATGGACAAAAAAATAACTGGATTAGAGTAAAAAAATAACCAATATGGAGCAACCCTTTTCTCAGTCCCTGGGAAAAATAAAAGTTGAGGGTATGGACACAAGGATTACCAAAAACCTGTCAGCAGTGTGGAAACTGATTTAAAGAAACTGGGAGCAGCAGTTAGATATTTTGGCAGTGGAATATGTTGCCGCGGACTGTGGTGGAGTCTCTTTCTTTTGAGGTTTTTAAGCAAAGGCTGCATGGCCATCTGTTGAGAATATTTTGATGGGGGTTCCTGCATGGCAGGGGTTTGGACTGGATGGCCCTTGAGGTCTCTTAGAACTCTATGATTCTATGGTTGAAAATACCCAGAGGCAATTTAAATATTACTGGATCAGGAGATGGTAGAGAACAAATGATACAACAAGATTTTTTGAAATGAAATAATAGGGTGAAAGGCTTGCCAGAGTTTGGCATGGATGAGCAAAATCTGTCACAGAAAATTTTACTGGCTTAAGCAGGTAGTGCCTAATACTCCTTTTGGTCATTATGATTTGGAAAGGGTTCATAGAGTAGTCCCAAGGAATAGAGATGCTCCATGACATGTTTTGGTGAGACTTGCAAACTTTAAAAAAAAAAAGCAAGTCATGAATGCACTCAGAGATAAGCCAGAACATCTGAAATTTCAGCATCACATGATCACATCTTTTCCAGATATTTCTCAGTTTACAATGGCTTACAGAAGAGAGATGAGAGAAGTTCCATCAATTTTGAGGAACCATCCAGGAACATTAGCTGCCAATTTTCCTGAAAAAAGTATATAAGGGAGTGACATATAAAGCCAAAACAGTCCAAGAGGCTAGAAATATAATGAGAGACCATGGGATTGTTACAAAAAAAGATTGGGAGTCATTTATGGAGAAGTTGAGTGGAGAAGAGACATCAGAAGGAGAAGGGGAAGGACCACCGGTGTTGGAGATAACAGAACAACAAGAAGAAAGTGAACTGGCAGGAGCAAGACCCAAGCATCAGAGAGTTGGTAACGCATTGAACAAGACAAGATAAGAAATGGTTTGTTGTTTCGAGAATTCTTATCTTCTGCGGGTGGTTTGTAGGACTATAAATGAAAAATGTGGGATCATATTGATGGGAAGGATAGGGATTCAGTTTGAATGTGAAGCAGGAAGGGAGAAGGGGAAGGGGGTTATGTTAGGTTTTTGTTGCTGTTTTATTTGTTTTTACACACTTCACTTATCCTGGGGCTGACAAATTTTAAATTAATTAGATACAATGGTTAAACAACTTCAGAGAACATCTTGGAATGTGAATGGCTTAGGATCTGTTATAAAAAGGACTAAAGTTCAAGTAAAGCTGAATAAAAGTCAGACTGATGTAGTCTTTTTACAGGAAACTCATCAGAATGTAAATGGGTTGATATGTATGAAAAATCACTTGGCACATCTAAGTCTAGAGAGGTAGCTATATTGATATCTAAACAGATGGATTTTGAAATTTCTAAAGTGGATAAAGTGTTCTACCCTTAATCAGGTTAGGATGTTCATAATACAAGGGAAATTCAAAGGAGAAAATTGTACCCTTGTGAACTTGTATGCGCCAAATGATAATCAAGAAACTTTTCTGAGGAATGTCTTAGATAAATTAGATAAGATAAGGAAAGGATATGTTTATTATGGCAGGAGATTTCAACTTGCTTATGGATACTAGCAAAGATAGGACAAAAACTTTGAAAGAAGAATCAGGAGGTGTTCAAATGATAGTGGATAAACACATTTAAAAACAGATTTTAAATATGTCTGGAGGAAATTAAGACGAGATGAAAGAAAATATTCATTTTATTTCCCTGTACATAATCTTATTCTATAATATATTATATATTTGTGTCTAAAGATTTATTATCTAGAACAGGCATGTCCAAACTTTGGCCATCCTGATGTTTTGGACCACAACTCCCAGAATTCCAAGCCTGTATTTCCAATGGCAAAGGACTGTGGGAGTTGTGGTCCAAAACATCTGAAGGGCCAAGGTTTGGACATGCCTGAGCTAGAATATATAATGTAGGAATGGATATAATACAAATTTCAGACCATGGCATGGTAAATATGGAACTTACCCCTGGGTGTGATTATAAAGAAGCAAAAAGATTGAGGATAGATGAAAGGATTTATTTACATAAATAAATAATACATATAATTTATAAAAATTTAGAAGAAACTTGTAAGATAAATAAAGATGGGGAGGAGAAACAAGTAAAATTTTTGACACAATGAAGGCAGTAGCAAGAGGATATGCATGGAAAGAGGCTTGTATTTTAAAGCAAAAACATAAAAATCAAATATTAGGAAAATTATATTAAAATTATAAAATATACTTATATCAACAAGGGATAATAAAGCATTAATGGAGTTACAAGCTTAAAAGAAAGAACTAGAAGGAATTCATTTAGAGAGAGTGCAACAAAATTGAATATATCTGATCTGAGGGTAAAAGATGTAATAAAATGAAGGAAAAGTTGGAGGCATTCCAAGAGTATTATAAGAATCTTTATGCAAGTAATAGCCCATCTACAAGTAGAATTTACGAGTTTGTGAAGCAAAACATTAAAATAAGGATTGAGAATGAAGATAGCAAAAAGATGGATCAGTAAATAAGAGATGATTGATGGAATCATAAGCTAGTTGAAAATAGGTAAAACACCAGGAACTGATGGAATAGGATCAGAATTTTATGAAGTATTTAAGAAATTATTAATACTGTACATAGAATGAAATAATTGTTCAATAAGAGTATTAAAGGGGGGGAAGTTCCCCAGTCATGGGAGGAATCAATAATAGTACTGATCTTAAAGCCAGGTAAGGAACCAACATCCATGGACTCTTATAGACCAATTTCATTGATTAATCAAGATGCAAAGATATTTACAGCAATTTTGGCTAATAGATTAAATAGTTTTGTAGGTAAATATATGAATAAGGACCAAAATGGTTTTCTTAGAGGTATGCATATGGCAGATTTAGTTAGAAGAGTTTTGAATAATATATATTTAGCGAATAATGAAAAAGGGAAGGTAGGAATAATTTCATTAGATTTCTTTTAAAAGCATTTGATATGGTAGAGTGGACTACTTAAAATTTTTGATTAATCATTTAGGTATTAGGGTTTTAGTGTTCAATTTTTAATATATTTCAATATATTTTAATGGAAGACATAAAGGCTCAAATGACAAAGATAACTAATCCATTATTGAAAAACATAGAATGCTGAAAGAATTTTAGGGAGATTGTCCAAGTCCCTTGGTTTTAACTTTGATTCTAATAACAGATATTAAGAGTTTTCCAGAAAATTTAAAGGGGAAGTTAAATAAAGTACTGCAAGATAAAAAAAGTTACTGTATATATTCATGGGATTGGTTAAAACAAATGTGAAATAGACAAAGTATAAAAGAGAAATTAGGAGAAAATATTTCCTGGTTGAATATTATACAAATGGAAAATTGGACTAACAAATGGATAACTAAAGTAGGAAATTGTAGAAAATTGAGTTGGTTTGAAGAAATTATTGATAGAAGAAATAAGATAGAAAATAAAAAACAGAGAAAAGGCATAGTAAGTGAGATACAAGTAATTAATTAAGGAGGACGATATAAAACAAGCTAAAAGAGATATGGCAAGAAGATATTAATAAAGAAATTAAATGTTCATGGAGTTTTCTTGGGAGGAATACTGGAGTGGCTTGCCAGTTCCTGCTCCAGATGCCTACAGCACCTGATATTCCCCGATAGTCCTGACCCTGCTTAGCTTCCAAAATCAGGTAAGATCTGATGTGTTTAGGGCATTTAAGGCATATACTGTATCTTACAGACAGCCTAAATATTTTTATATTAAACTAATCCAAGGGAAGAAAAACTTAATATAAAAATGATGCATCATAACAAGGGATAAAGAAACCATTACACAACTTATATGGGCTAATTGACAAGGTGCCGCAGTACAACCAGGTACATGATGTGACTAGGTAAATGGATAGGATATGCCTAGGTACTTTGTCAACTAGATGCAATTAACTGTTACTAGTTATTCAATCCATATATGAGCAAGAAATAATTCGGGCCATTACATATAAACTGACAAGTGGGCCAGATCGAATCTTAAACAAAGGAAATTATTCATTGTCTTATGGACAAGAATTCCTACAGATTAAATTCTAAAGCTCAACCAATGAATGCTAGCTGCTTTTGTTTCTCCAGTTTTAATCACAATATACGTACCCGTCTTATACATCTTGGATATTCGAATCTGCCATCCACACATCGTACTGCGAAAGGAGGGGATGAAGGATCTCGGTCGTAGCCCCTTCTACAGGTAAATTCTACACGATCTCCAGATTCTAAATACAGTTTTGGATTACCTCTCCATCTCAGCATTATATTGTTTATTTTCATGTCTTCTTCATTGACTGTACAAGGAACTGCAAGAAGGGACACTTTTGAATCAATCAATCTGACATTGAGGGCATTTTTTTAAAAAAGAAAATATTTTCTACATGAGATATGAACAGCTTCTATTGTAATACAATGACCCCCCACCAATCGTGGGGTTAGGGACCCAACCCGATCCGCGATATGTGGATTGCATGTTGGGTCTGGCTTGGGGGGCCTTGCTGGGAGCCCTTGTACTTACCCTCGCCTGGTGCTATCCTGAATGGGCCTGTGGGGGCCTTCCCAGGCCTTCTGGAGACCCCAAAAGCACCCCCCTGCAAACCAGAAGTCACTTCCGGCATACTGGAAGTAACCTCCAGGTTGGCAAAAATCATTTCCGAAGCTTCCAACAGGCCTAGAAAGGGAAGCCATTTGGGGGCCTCCAGAAGGCTCAGGAAGGCCCTTGCAGGGCCAGTCGGGACAGTGCCAGTCCTGGGGTAAGAACGGGAGGCCTGAAACAGGCCTTTCCCCCTTACCCCAGGGGGCTTTTTTCATATACTGCGGTCCTGCAATATAGCCTGACCACAGTATATGATCCGTGAATGGGCGGGGGACCACTGTAGGTAAAAGGAGGTCACTTTCCCTCCTTTTTTGGGCCACTTTCTCCTTTCTATTACACCCCACTTTCCTTCTTCCCTCTCACAACTGACTCCTTCACAAACTGCCTTCAACCAGAACCTTAGTTAACAAAAGCCTTATATCTTAATTGATTGCATCAAGGACTTTACATGTCCACTCAAATTTCAAACATGCTGGGAAACTGCAGCTGTTTAGGCTGCATCCTTATATAACAGTGGTGTCATTGTGGCAATGTGGATATGGTATTATAGCTGCACAAGACTGTAGCTACGTTCTTGACAGCTGAGCAAATCAAAATTCTACAAGGCAGACATGTAAAATGAGTGCATGTAAAACTTGGCATCCTTGTTCCTGCTTGTGATGTGGACTTGACATACCAAGCCCATTCAAAATGGTTTATGAATAATTCATTTTCTCTTCTTTGGTGTCACTTTGTGAATGTTATATGGCTGCGAAGCCAGAGGTGGGAGCCTGATTTCCCATCACAACTTCTAGGAGAAGACTTAGCTTGGACCGTGATGGGCAAATTGTACAATCCCAGAACACTCCCAGAAAAATTATAAACAATTTCAGTGTATTTTCTACCTAGAAAACCCCAGAAAGGGTTCACATTCATTGGCATTCAGTTGATGGCACATATTTACTTATTATGATGATATTCTATGTTATGGTTCAGTTCATCTTGATTAACACATTGAAGATGCATAGTCTTCAGTAGAACAGTGAGGGACCTAGGTCCCACTTGCATGTTCCCTGGAACAGATGTAAGAATGTTATCAAATGAAACCACTACACACATGAAACTACCACTCTCTGTTGCATGTACCCAGAAATAGAAGACACATCAAATGGCAGGGTTCAAGAAGACCCCAAAAGTCATTTAATCATTCCCCCCAAGCCAATTCAGCAATTGGATTGACAAGATGGAGAACAACATTACAACAGGGCTAGTTCAGCATTACACACTGACGTAGCATAGTTTTATGCATTTTCCTTCAATATGGGACAGTGTTATTAAAGTTATTTCTGTGTCAGAGTCTAGAGGTTACTAAACTGTGGATAGGAATGTGTGCCATGAAGTATAATACCATGAGTCACATGGTTCCTAGTGCTTCCTAGATACTTTAAAAAAATATTGTTACAATTTACCTCTAAATTTCAGTGGAACAAGGCCAACTCAGCAGCCTAATTTAACACAATTGTCATTTATTTCATGCTATGTGCTGATGGAAAAAGGAACTGATACTCAGAATGCTAAATGACCTTCAAAGTCCTCCTAATGCTAACATTTGGTGACTGAAATCCTGTTTCTTAACAAGAAAAAAAAATTACCATTAAAAGGTTAAGCATTATTGATGGTTATTATACCTATGCAGGTTGGTGGTTGTGTCCAATGACCATTAGAGCACTCTACTTCTGCAGTTCCTTCCATTCTGTACAGGCTTTGGCATTTATAGTGGACTTTTTCTCCCGACGAATATTCAGACTTGGCTATTTCCAGGATGTCTCCATTGTCGATAGAAGGTGGGCGATCACATCTTCCTCCAGCCACTATATGTGTCCCACATTGAGTTAGAGAAGGAATTTGTTAGTTGACATACACAAATAAGCCATCCCAGAGCTCAAAATGATTTACACAAACATGCCAAGCATTATCATGTTAGGAAAGATCAGAACAGCGTGGAGAAAATTTATTTCCAGTCATGATCAATGTAGAAAAATTTCCCACCTCTCCCACTATGTCAAAAGAAACTCTGCATATTTGTCTGAGCTTTCAATATGAAGGAATAATAACAAATAATAAATAAATACATACTAAAGCTAGTGGAAATTTGTGGGCAAGAGATAAAAAGAAGAGAAGGCAATTTAAGGGTAGGTGGAAAGAATAATAGCATAAATCATCTGCCAGAGCAATGTGTGTACATTTTCTCCAAAGTTGTAATGTTTCTTAGGAAGCTAATTCTCCTTTTACTTTTATGAACACAAACCGTATAAAAACTCTCTGTATACAGTCGTTCCCCACCATTTCATGGTTCTTAAACTGAGGTGATAGTATATTGTTGGACCACAGTATGTGAAGGCAAGGGCTCCTGGGGCAAGTTGTGTGGGCCTGTTTGAGGTCTCCTGCACTCACCCCAGACCTGGTGCTGCCCCGAGTAGGCCTCCGAGGGGCTCTGTTAGAGGCCCCAAAAGTGGTTTCTGGCAAACCAGAAGTGGCTTCCAAAACCCCAGAATTTCTGGATTCTGGATTACCCAAAACCACTTCTGGAGCTACTGACAGCCTTCCTGGGCCTGTCAGAGGCCCCAGTAATGGTTTCTGATTAACCAGAAGGCACTTCTGGATTGCTTGAAACCACTTCTGGAACCTTCAGTAGGCTTCCCAGGTCTGTTGGAGGCCCCATAAATTGTTTCAGACGAACCGGAAGTGCCTTCCAGATCGCACAAAACCACTTCTGGAGCCTCCGACAGGCTTCCTAGGCCTGTTGGAGGCCCTAGAATGGTTTGCGGTGAACAGAAAGTGACCTTTGAAAAACCAGAAGTGCCTTCAGCATTGCCCAAAACCACTTCAGGTGCCTCTGACAGGCCCGGGAAGCCCGTCGGAGGCCCATTTGGGGCAGCACCAGGCCTGGGGTAAGTGCAGGAGGACCCAAACAGCCCCCCTAGTCCCGACCCAATCCAGCATCCACATATTGTGGATTTTCCTTATAGCGGGTTGGGTCCCTAACCTCTGCAATAAACAGGAGATTACTGTAACAAATAAATTTAATATATTTTCTTCAGCAATTGTTTCTTTAATTTAATATCACATGTTAACCTATCATTAGTTGCTATATTCCAAATTTCGCTATATGATTCAATACGCTATTGTTTGTAGAAAACTGGACTGCAAAGTAGCTTCAAATTTTCTTATATTTAGCAGAAAACCTGCTCTGGCTCTGTGCCAAATATGAATGTTTTGGGGAAAAGTTTCAGAGTTGGTATTTTTTAAAATGTAACACCATTTGACCCTCTAAAGATACAGGTGACCATTTCAGCAACTAATAGAAAAGAGATGAAAAATGTAGATAAGACAAAATTTGCATACTTAGGGAGAAAAACCTCTGTTTTAACATCTTTTTTATCCACTGATAATGACTGTAATTCAGACCTTTTAATTACTGCTTTTTAATCCCTGCTAAATCTGAAATTTTCTAGCTTCTGAGAATTCAAAAGAACGATTCCATATACTGGACAATCAGAATGTGTCTCCAGGCAACCCCCAGAGCAGCTTAAAATCTGTCACTTTTAAAACTACAGTGGTACCTTGTATAAAGGAATTAATTCGTTCCAAATAAAATTATGTTAAGCAAATTTTTGTTTATACAAATTCCCATAGGAATGCATTAAAAACAGAGCGATCCCATTTTATGTTGTACAGATTTGCCCCATAGACGATTATGTTAAGCAAATTTTCCCTATCTCCAGAATTTTTTATGTTGTACAAATTTTATGTTATACAAGCTGTATGTTATACAAGGGTCCACTGTACCATGACTCCCTCCTAACCACACATCCTTAGCTCCTGCCTGGGGAAATATTTTAAGAACTGTTTTAAAAGAGAGATAATTCTGCAAACTCAGGAATTGTCCTGGTTGAATTACGCCCAGTTAGAAAGCTGTACGAAAGAATGGATTAGGAGAAATATACAACTCAAAGGATATACAAAATTCGAGCAATTTTTGACAACATATGAATCAGAGAAAGGAAATACAGGAAAAGGAGCAGTTGGCAAAATATATAAAATAATTCAAGATTCACTCGAGAATAGGGAACAGGACACAATAAGAGAGCTATGGAAACAAGACAGAGAGAAAGAAATAAACAATGATGAATGGAAAAGAATTTGGAATTTGAGGATCTTACGGTCATTATCAGTCAGAATAAAAGAAAAGTATTTCAAACTAGTTTTAAGATGGTATATGACTCCAGTCAGAGTGAATAGAATGAATCCAAAATATTCCAAGCTTTGCTGGAAATGTGAAAAAAAAAGATAGGTACTTATTTTCATCTGTGGTGGGAATGTGAAATAGTTCAAAAGTTTTGGCAAGAGATTTTTGAGATGATAAGAGAAATATTACAAACTGATATTAAATGTGTACCCGAAATTGCATTGCTATCATTACCATCTGTCAATGAATATGATGTGAAAACTAAAGAATTAATAGCAAACCTTATGACAGCAGCAAGACTGATTATTGCCAGAAACTGGAAACTGAAATCAGACCTTAAAATCGCTGACTGGTATAAGGAAGTGTGGGATATAGCACTAAATGATAAATTGTCTTGTAATATAAAAGTTTTGCGAGGAGAAATGAAAAAAGATATCTTCTATGATGTTTGGGGGAAATTTATAGACCATGTACTACTAAAAGGGAAAGGGATACAACCGACTTATAATCCAACACAGTTCTGGTGTAAAGGACCTTAAGAAGCCTACTGGAAAAAAAAAGAAGATGAAGAAGAAAGAGAAGATGCAAGAATACTGGACGGTTTCTTGGGGGTGGGGGGCACTTTGTACTGTTTATGATTGTCTATTACTTTTTTTTACATAATTGTTTATTATTGTTATTTTGTGTTTTTTTATGTTCAATAAAAAATAAATAAATAAAAGAGAGATAATAATGTAAAGCAGTTCACTCATTGGAACTGTTGTTTCCTTTGTGGCTTTATCTCAAATGACATTTTAATGAGTTTATTTTTACATTTACCCACTTTACACATGAGTATCAGAGATTCAGCATGTGTGCAGTAGAGTTAGATAGAAAATCCAGGAAATCAGCTAGGTTGTAGGCTGTCAGAGCACTAGTCCTCAGTGAGGAATAATACACAGACTCAGAGTTGCTCACCTCTAAATCTGTTCACATATACTTACAGTATTTATAGTGGTCTCTCAGACAAAATATCTCAGCAGTCTATACTATATCCAATATAGACATTAAACAATAAAATGAATACCTCTCTCTATGTCTATGTCTAATGTATCAAACACAGGTGACAAGGGGAAAAAATTTCATAGTCTAGCTATATACAGTAAGTGCCTTAATTGACCAATCAGGTAATATTAATTTCATGTCCATTTTTCATGCCCATTATATCAACCCATGACTCATTTTCTGTAGTTTTGGGGATTCAGTGTCTGACCATACATTGACACTTGTGTATAAATCAATCTACACAGCTTGTAAATTCATATTGATTTATTCTAGCAACGTCTTAACAATGAGTACATTTACCCACTTAACTCATAAGATCATGGATTCACATGATTTCATATATGACTTCTAGATGTTATCCTTCCTAAACCAATGTCAGATCATAGATCCTGTTTGTACCTATCAGTATGAGTAACGGAAACCACACACACAAAGACCCACACCCTTTAATATTTTGACCAAAAATGGACCATCAGTGGCTACTTAGTAATTATCCATCAGAGCGGTTTCCCAGAAACTCTTTTCCAAGAGAGGCCTTACTGCCATTTCTTTCAGGAAAGTAAGAATTGTGCTTGCAGAGAGACCGTCACTACTCTCCCACTCAGTCAATCTCTCTGATTTTTACTGATTTATTCATTTTATGAGGAAGGGAATGGATGCAGGGCAAACATTGTGGACTTAATCTCTCCAAGGATCCTGTCCATACTCTCAGGCCACATAGATGAAGTACGGATTAATTAAGGACAACCAGAGAGCAAAGTTATGCAGAAACTGTATCAATGATAGCATCCAGGTTGAAGAAGATTCAACTGATTTTATCATTAATGTTGCCAATAGTCCATAGGAGGCAGTCAAGCAGTCTTACGTTCTTTCCTCTTGGCTAGAAAATAGGCTATTGCCTACTCGAAGGAGGCCTGCTGAAAAAAGCTGAGGAGACCAAATGTTGGGAGACTGTCTGTTGCCTCTGTTGATATCTGCTCATGTATGATCAGGCTCACTCTGACTTTCATGCTATTTTCATTCTATTTGTTACCCATTACATTTAATTGCTGTCAACTTCCTGTTAAACCAGGGGGGTAGTTTCGTTCCACTCTGTAAGAAGGAATGCTGAGAAGCAACTGTGTCCTCCATCCAGACTGGTAAATTTTACCACACTGGTAAACGGCCAGGGCTTCAACAGAATGGCAGTAGAAAATTCCTCAAAAGCTCTCAGTCTTCTGGAGTGGATTATCTTTACCATCACCAAGCCTGAGTGCCACTGAGTAGAAGCCCCATAGGTACAGGCAATAATCTGTGCAGAAAAACTGAACTTTGCAGAATTGCTTGAAATGCAGATGATCATCATCCTTGCTAGTTCAACGTGGCTAGCTCAGTCAGGTGCCTGCTGTGCAGCAGAGATGGCAATATACCAATAGGATCCCTATTAGGTCCTTGTCACCCACCTTCGGGTATGCATACTGAAAACCAGCAGACTGCAGAACGTGACTCATGGTGAGGAGAACAGAATCATGCCAGACCAATGTGACTTTACCCCATGGTTTTGTTCGCTCTGGGACTCAGAACTCCAGCCCACTGAGATGAGAGATCCCACCCCCTCCCAGCTTCGGACAGCCAGCTTTCAGTCATGTAGGCTCGAATAATATACTCACCCAAGGTCATATTGAACAAGTGTTGTTTTCTCATCCATCTACTTAGCATTCCACAAGAGATCTGTTGCCTTGGTTATTCAAACTATTTGAAAAGGACAGTCCTAGAGGAAACCCCTATCTTGTTGCACTGGCTTTGCCTGTAATTCCATTTTGCTGTA
>JAHTLZ010001589.1:0-12450 GCA_023846285.1 Phrynocephalus versicolor | reverse complement strand
GGCAGGCTTGGCAGCCCCGCCAGGAAGAAGGAAGTCGTAAGGCTGGGCAGGAAACGGAGGGGCGGGCAGGCGGGGTAGGAAACTACGTTTCCCATCATGCAAAGGGGCCTCCGGCTTCGCCTCCTCGCCCCGCCCCCGCCCCCCCAAGTCTTTTCGGGCTTGCTCGAAGGAAGGGGAAAGGAACACGTTCCTTCCAGGGATGCGCAGCGCTTCCTCCTCCTCCTCCCCTTCCTCCTCCTCCTCCTGCGTCCTTTCGGCCCTTGGAGGTGGGGATGGTTTCGGGCCAAGTCCAAGGGACAGAGAAGGGCGAGAACGGGGCCAAGGGCGGGGGGAACCGGTGGCCTCCCAGAGGGCCTGGGACTGCAACTCCCATCATCCCCCGCCATGTTAGTCTGGACCCCACGTGGCTGGTGCTTGGCTGAGGAAAGGCGCGTCGTCGTCTCCTCGGGATCCCCAGTTCTTGAAGCTTTTCATCCCGGCCGGAAGAGATGCCGAGAGAGAGAAAGAGGCAGCGGCCCTTGAGCCGCCCTGAAAAGGGATTCCCTTCACGGGGCTTCACAGACTGGTCTGCATAGAAGGCCGGGTCGGAAGCGGCAAGGTTTCAGCCCCCTCTTGCAGGGAGTCCAAGGCCGAGATCCTGTGGCTTCCTCCACCAGTAACGGACCTTCCTGGCCAGTTGATTAACCCACCACCGCCGCCCCTCATTCATTCAGTGGGCCTCCTCTCGCGTAGCTTCGTTAGGTGTTTCAGGCAAGGAGTGCTCCGTTTTATATACACAAAGAGAGAAAGAGAAAGAAATAAAGATTTTGTTTACTAGGCGGCACTTCTTTGCCACCAGCAGGCCTGGGGACTGCCAAAAGCTTACTTACAGCAACAGAGTTCAAGGAATAACTTGGTAGCAGCATTGAAAAGAGATTATAAGACAACAAAAGGAAGACTTTTTTTAAAAAAAAAAAAAGTAGTTTTGTGAAAGTAAAATTGAAATGCCCTCCCCCATACATCTTCAGTACTTATATCCTTTAAAATATTTGCTGAGATATTTAAAACTCCAGCCCCTTCCATTCAGTAACCTAAGTTTCTTTGGTTCCATCACTCTAGTCTAGTTGCATCCTCCTTTCGTGTTGAGATGTGAAATTCCATGCCTTTGTTCTCTGCGGTTTTTTTCGACCCAACCTTCTGTTTTTCGATGTTTCGATTCTCCGAAGCCTTGCCTTCAATGCATTACGGAGCTAAATTTGAGGCATTTGTCTTTTAATCTCTGCACTGTGTTGCTGACTCCATAGGGAATGTACTTTGCACTCCTGCCACTAGATGGAGAATGGCACGTTGCGTGGCGAGCCTTACCTCAGGGGCACTCGTCTCTGAACGAGAAGTGAGATGAGGAGATTCCTGAGGCCAGGGAGGGGAATCTCTCATCCTGCTTAGATTGCAGTTCAGGGGGCATGGACGAACTCCCTTCGTCCCGCAATGGACGTGTGGTTAGATTTCTTCGTACCGGTCCCCAGTGGGACCACGAACAGCGATGAGATGGACATGAAGTATCAGCCTAATTCAACTAAACTATTATTATTGTCTTCCTGTGGCATTACATCTGTCTCCTTATACAGCACTGTCTTTTCTAATGTAAATGGTTCAGGCTGCCAATGTTCCTCCACATCCTTAGAAAATTCCACCATACTGTCTCTATGCTGCTGCCCTGCCTCAGCTGAAAGGACATGACAGTTATTAATGACAGTTAAACTGCTCCTTTTGCTAACCTCTTTATTTGACTTTCTATGGTTATTTTCTTGAATGGGCCATTTCTTCGCTATTATTGATAATTTTCTTATTTTCAAGTTTTGGTGCCCTCTTGCCTTTCTTTATCCAATATGCACTCTGCACATGCTCCATGGCATCAATACAAATTAAACACAGCTGGAATCTGATCAGAAATGTTGAGCTCTCAAGTAGAGTTGGGCACGAAACAGAAAACCCATGGTTCGGATTCGTCTGTTTCAGGCCCACCCTTGGTTCAGCTTGGTTTGGGTTAGTATGACTTAGGGTTCTTTTTTAATTGATTGATTGTTTTCTTCAAGTGCCAATCACACGGCTCCTGGGGCTGGGTCTGTTGTCGTCGTTGTTGTTTAAGGGCCAACCGTGTGGCCCCTGGGGCTGGTTGGGCGCTGATTCCTTTTTTATTATTTTTTTCTTTATTTTTTATATTTTTTATTTTTTTAATTAAAGACAAACAGACAAATAACAATACTAGTGCATCCCCACCCCCCACCCCCGGGACCATCCAGTTCTTCCGTGAGTTCTTCTTTATTACTCCAACGTCTGTTGTTCTAATATTCTTCTCAAAGTCCTCTTCTCCAGAACTGTCTTGAAATATTCGTCGGTTCTTTCCCCTTCCCTTCTACTAATACAAAGTCTATAAATTTTCCCCAAATGTCATAAAAATGTCTTTTTTTCATTTCTCCTCGTTTAACTTTTAAACTACAAGACAATTTATCATTTATGGCTATATCCCAAAGTTCGTTATACCAATCTTCCATCTTGAGATCTAGTTTGGATTTCCAGTTTCTTGCTATAATTAATCTAGCGGCTGTCATAAGATTTGCTATTAGTTCCTTGGTTGTAACATCATAATCTTTACTAGTTGACAATGATAACAGTGCTGTCTCTGGATTACAATCAATATCTACTTGCATCATCTCACTTAGCTCTAAAAAAACAATTTTCCAAAACTTTTGAACTATTTCACATTCCCACCAGAGATGCATGTATGTACCTATCTTTTTTTCACATTTCCAGCAGATCTTAGAATATTCAGCATTCATTCTATTCAACCTAATCGGCGTCAAGTACCATCTAGAAACCAATTTAAAATAGTTTTCTTTTATCCTAACCGATAATGATCTCAAGATTCTCATGTTCCAGATTTTGCCCCAGTCTTCTTTTTTTATCTCTACATTAAGGTCTTGTTTCGAGACCTCTCTCAGAGAATCTGACTCCTTCACTTCCAGTGAGTCCCCTATTATTTTGTATATTTTATGTACTAGTCCTTTCTCTATATTATCCTGGTTGGATTCAAGCGATAATAAAAACTGTTCAAACTTTGTACATTCTCTAAGTTGACTGTTTCTTCTGACCCAATCCTTTGTCCATTTTTCTAACTGGATATAGTTTATCCATATTAAATCACTAGATTGCAAAGTGGTTTTTATGTCCTGATTTGTTCTAATTTTGGCCAACCAGTCTTTTAATCTTGCTATTTTCTTAGCTTTAAATAACCCTAAATAATGCTTCAAATTCGTAGGAAAATTTTCCAAGTCTGTTACTAAACATAATGGGGAGCCCTTTGGTGATAAGATTTTTCTATATTTTCTCCATGTAGTCATTAAACCATTCAGGAGGGGATTCTTAATCTCTACCTTATTTTTAAAATCACTGAAGAAGAATTTATTTATTACCCCCTTTATGTCCAATGACTCCAGCTCCCACCATATTACCTTCTCTGGTTTGAATAAAATTTCTCCTAAACAACTGATTTGATTAGCTATATAATAATTTCTTAGATTGGGAATACCTAATCCTCCTTCTTTTGGGGATCTATACCACAAACTTTTGTTTATTCTTGATTTTTCCCACCGTTACAGTACCTATTTATCATGTCTTGGAGAGTTTTAAGATCCTTTTCTAAAAACTGAACAGGTAACATTCTAAAGATAAAATTGATTTTAGACAGTATCTTCATTTTTACCATTGCTATTCTACCAAACCAAGATAAGTTCAATCTAATATAGCTTTGTATTCTATTTTTCATCTCTTCTTTTAATTTTAAAATATTTTTCCTTAGTCTTGGTAAACTCCTTATAGAGTTCTAATCCTAAATATTTAATACTAGAGATGGGCACGACCAGAAAAAATGACGTTTCGAGTTGTCGTTTGTCGGAGTGCCTCTACTCTGACCCACTAAGAAGGGAAGTGTACTGGTGTACAGGTTAGGGTTAGGGTAAGTGGGCTCTGGGAGGCACCTTTCTGAGTGCCTCTACTCTGACCCACTAAGAAAGGAAGCGTACTGGCGTACAGGGTAGGGGTAGAGGTAGGGGTAGTGGGCTCTGGGAGGCACCTCTCTGGGTGCCTCTGAACCACTAAGAAGGGAAGTGTACTGGCGTACAGGTTATGCTTAGGGTTGGGGTTAGGGTAAGGGCTAGGCTTAGGGTTATGGTTAGGGTTAGGGTGGGTTAGTGGGCTGCACCTCTGGGTGCCTCTGGCCCACTAACCCACAGTTGAGTCTAGTCCGGCAT
Source organism: Phrynocephalus versicolor (assembly GCA_023846285.1). Taxonomy (NCBI): domain Eukaryota; kingdom Metazoa; phylum Chordata; class Lepidosauria; order Squamata; family Agamidae; genus Phrynocephalus; species Phrynocephalus versicolor. Next base: position 8,161 of record JAHTLZ010001589.1, on the reverse strand, counting down.
CATTGTTGTGGAACCAGATGTCCTGGTCCAATGGCATCACTGCAGCAACTCTCCATCGGAACTATTAATAATTTTAACTGAACCATTTCCAAAAACAATTATGATTTAGCTAACAAATAAACAGAGACTGACACCTGCTTTAACGTTTTAAAATAAAACTGTAGTTTATTTTTTAAGTTACAAAATGAAAAAATAATCACAGCATACTATTCTCTTGAGGCTTTTACTTTTCTTTAACTTTAAACAGAAAAACAGTTACATGTTCATTTTTGTATTCATTTGTTCCCTAAACAGTTATGTATCCAGGCCTTACCAGGCTCTATCTAACACTTGGTATATATACTCTTTAGCCCCACCTACAGACTATTTGATTGGTTAAACAGATACAATTTCATAAATATCACAACTCAGCTTTATGTTCCATTACAGTTATATTATGTCTTTCTCTTCAAGAGGACCAAAGGCTGGTTGTAGTTGGAATAATAATCATGTGCTGTCAAGTCAGTTCTGAGTTATGGTGACCCTTTTCAGGGTTTTCTAGGTACAGTAGACCCTCGTATAACGGAGGGTTTGTACAACGAAAAACTTGTACAACGAAAAAAATCCGCCCCCTCCCCCCCCCCGCGGCCACCTCCATCCATCACCTGCGGCCGCCCGGGAAGAGTACGGGGGGCGGTCGATGCCCGTGGCCGGCGGGAGCAGCAAGGTGGCGGCGGCGGCGGCGGCGGCTCCCAGGTCGGCCCCGCGAGGCCGGAGACGGTGCCCATGGCCGGCGGGAGCAGCAAGGCGGCGGCAGCAGCTCCTGGATCGGCCCCGCGAGGCCGGACACGGTGCCTGCGGCCGGCGGGAGCAGCAAGGCTGCAGCAGCGGTGGCTCCCGGATCGGCCCCGTGAGGCCGGAGACGGTGCCCGTGGCCAGCAGGGGGAGCAAGGCGGCGGCGGCGGCTCCCGGATCGGCCCTGCGATCTCCTTCGCGGGACCACCTTCGCCCGGCCGCCGGGGGAAAGAAGGAAGGAGGGACGGGAGAGGAGGGGGCGCCCAGGACAAGCGGCGCACCCCACTCCCTTCCCCCACCCCCGCGGCCACCTTCCCCCGACCACCTCTGGCCGCCGGGGGAAAGAAGGAAGGAGGGAGGGGAGGGGAGGGGCGCCCAGGACAAGCGGCGCACCCCACTCCCTTCCCCCACCCCCACGGCCACCTTCCCCCGACCACCTCTGGCCGCCGGGGGAAATTGTACAACAAAAACTTTGTATAACGTAATTTAATTTGGAACCAATTAATTACGTTATACAAGGTATCACTGTACAGAACACACAGAAATTGTTTGCCATTCTGAGGGTGCCCTGAGACTGTGCAGATTGCCCAAGGCAACACAAACTGGCTGTGCTCACAGGAGCCACAGTGGGGAATCAAACTCTCAACCTCTGATTCTGCATGCAGTGGTTAAGATTGTTGGTCTGGAACTTAGGAGATCCAAATGACAGATGCCACATAGCCAGTCCTGTCTGAGCCCTCACATATGTCAGCTTGAGCATCTTCCATTCATTGGAGGAAAAGCCAAATACTGATTGATTGATCAGCAACTTTCCTCCCAATAAGGGGATGCAAGGCAGCTCACAGTGTTAAAAAGAATAGAATTAAAAATAATAAATTCTACATTAAAAACCAATTAAAATGATTTAGGATAAATTAAGTGATGTTTAAAGATGTTCAAAAAACACCAAAAAACAACATTCAGGGACTCAGTTGTAATTGTCAAAAGCCTACCTGAATAGATGGCTCTTCAGCTTTCAGTGGAAGGATACAGGGTGGGGGGTGACCCAACCTCTTGAGGGAGAGGATACCATCATCTGGAGGCTGCTACAGAGAAGGATCTCATGTCCCCATCAATCGTCCCTGTGCTGGCAATGGGATCGAGGGGAGGGCCTCTGATGATCTGAAGCCCAAAGAAGGCTGATATGAAGAGAAACAGTCCTTTGGATGGTCAGCACTTTGAATGGGTCCTAGAAATGGACTGGTAGTGCAGGTGTTTTGGCAGGGGTGTTATACGCTCCCTAAAACTGGCCCCAGTTGGTAGTCTGGCTGTTGCATTTTGAACCAGGTGAAGTTTCTGAACCATCTCCAAAGGCAGCCCCACACAGAACATATTCCAGTAATCCAAGTGGGATGTAAGTAACGCATATGTCCACTGCAGCCAAATGAAAGCTGTGGTCACCACTTATTCACAACGAATGAGGATGACCTGTAGTTTAAGAAGTAAGAGTGGAAATAACTGTGGTGTGGTGAGGTTTATATTCAAAGCTTCCAGACTGTACAGTACTTTCTTTTAAACTGGTAGGTGGGTGTCTGCCATCAGCCAAGTACAGTGGCAGTAATTATGCTTTAAATAAGTTACTAGCTTTGTGGAAATACAGCTTTTAAACTCAATGTTTGCCAATTAAAATACAGCATTGTTGTAATATACACAGGGCTGCACTTCATTGCCCTGATTCTATGGGACGTATTTGTTTTGTCTGCTGGCAGATGGGTGGATTGATTCCTTTGCCAATGGAAAAAATGAACCCAAAGCATATCTTGTTATGGAGGAATTCCAGCTATATTCCTATACAGAATCAAGCAATTGTAGAAGTACAATGGTCCAATATACCATCAGCACCACAGCAGCCAAGAGATGATGTATCTGATTCAGAACAGTGGGAGGGAGAGAAAGCTTGCTATAGGGAAAAATGTAGTTTAAAATTTAATTAACAGCCTTTCTATTATTTTTCCCAAGTGGAAAAGGTTCTTCCTGCATAGTACAATGGTTTCTTTGCCCAAACCAATGGCCCATAAAATTCAGAGCCCTTCCTTTGTGTCCTGTCTGGGTAGCTCAACCTGCCACCCAGAGTGTTCCGGTTTATCTCTTTGTTAGAGAGGTAATCCTATTACCTATGAAGTTCCTCCAGGAAATTACTCTCAGAGGGGTAGCCATGTTAGGTTGCTGCTGCTTCTGCTGCAGAAACAACAGAGAGACTCCTGGCACCTTCCGATGAACCAGATAAAAACTCAGTGCCATGGTGAAATTTGTCAGCATTCAGAGTCCCCGAGTGCTCTGGGCTGTCCAAGGAATCACCTCTTTGTACCTACCACTTAGCTTAGGCGCTTAACTTTCACTGAGAGTAGAAATTGGTTTAGAATTATGTCATTTGTCCTGCATTTGGACTTTGCATTTTATTTCTCTCCCCCCACACCACCACCACCCCAGGCTGCTTGAGGAGTTCTGCCTTTTTTCTTTTCTTTTTCTTTCTTTTTTCTTCTTTTTAATGTGCCTTTGATTAGGCCGAGACTTATCCCAAGCAGCTGGACCGATTGTGTGGAATTGCAGCAGGAAGTTCCAGCTTGGCTTCTGTGTGTGAAAAGATGGCTAAGTTACCCTGCGATTGTCATTCTTTGACAAAAGCCACGTGGGCTGCAGCACTCAGGGACCTGGGAGCGAGGCCCTTGAGCCCTCAGTAGGACCTCTTTCTCAGTAGGCCTCGCATCGAGCAAGTGGCTTTCCCCTTGTGTGAAGTGAAGGCCATTGGTGCTCAGCCAAACTTCGCTTTGGTTTCCTGTGGGCTCATCCCAACTCAAAAGTTGTTCTGGATTTCTCCCCCCCCCTCTTAAATTAGAAGTGCACATTTAAACAGGTCATCCCAGAGTTGGTGTCCACACCTGAGGAGGTTATTTGTTGCTGGATATAGTGGTTGTCCCAGTACATTCAGAATTACTCCCTGAGGCCTCACTCAGTGTAGTTTGCCTTCACCTTTGGCTTACCTCCTCTGCCACCATCCTCTCTGTTCTACTCTATCTACACTCCCCTCCCCTTGCTTTACTTGCTTAACTGTTCTCAGACTTGCAGGTCCCCCCACTCCCAGAGTGCTTTTCCTTTCCTTTCTTTTGTTTAGCTGTGGTGCAAAAAAATGCTAACATTAAAACAATTTTCAAAAGGAGAACACAGAACGCACTGGTGTCTTTCCTTGCCTCCTGCGTTTCTTGCCATGTTTACCCACCCTGTGATTCTTATACATTCACATTTTCACCACAAAGTTGAAAATAATTTTAGGTTTCACTTTTGTACTGTTCTGTTTTCTGCTGCAGAATTGATAGCTTTAAAATAGCCAGAAGGAAGAATGCAGAATTCCTGCTCTCCCTTGCCTACTTATTGGCTGATACTTCACATCCATCTCATCACTGTTTGCGGTCCTGCTTGGGACCAGTACGAAGTAATCTTACTGCACGTCCATTGCGGGACGAGGGGAGTTCATCCCAACCACGCCCCTGAACTGTGATTTAAGCGGGATGAGAGATTCCCCTCCCTGGCCTCGGGAATCTGCTCGTCACGCATCTCGTTCCGAGACAAGAGCCCATGAAGTCACGCTCGTCGCGGAATGAGTGGCGATAGGAGCAGAACCCATCTAGTGGCAGGAGCGCGAAGCGACATTCGCCAGTAAATTCCCTATGGAGTTAGCAATGCAGTGAATAGCTTTTAAAAGACAAATGCATCGAAGTTTGCTCCGTAACGCATTGAAGGCAAGGAATCGGAGAATTGAAACATCGAAAAAGAGAAGGTTGGGCTGAAAAAAAACAGAACGAAGGCATGGAATTTCACATCTAATCACGGAACGAGGACGTGTGTTAACAGTCATGCCAGTATCATCAATCACCCCCATGCTTACACAGGAACTGGGACAGAACCGGAAGAAGACCACATGACCGCAACCGACATCAACACGCAATGAACTTCCTCCCAGGACAAGAAGGGACATGAAGTAACCGTCTAAATCTCTGCTCCCTCTCCTCCTCGTTTCACCTCCTCCTGTTCTCAAACCTTATTTATTTATTTTTTTAACATTTTCCTTTTTGCACTTTGGTCCAGAAATGATAACAGAAGAATGCAAGAAGCACTGATCTCTTCCTTTTCTTTTTCTTAGTGTTTTCCCACAGGTGCAGGGTATGCTTTTCAGATCCTGAAATGCCACTTTGCCCTATCAAACACATCTTCAGGCTGATGATTTGCATGGCCTTATTAACGATGTCCTGCCATCTCTGTTTTTGTTGCCCACGTGGCTGCCAGCTATCGATTTTCAGGTGGTAAGCAGTTTGGGCAAGGATGGATGCTGCTGCTCTGAAGTCATGTCCATACAGCAAAGCCCGCTTTCTCTCATCTTTGTAATTGATATAACACCTAGTTGCAGTCAGATAGTATCATTTGTGATGTGGTCGATTAGGAAAATACCCAATATCCAATGGCACATATTCATTTCCGTGGCAAGGAGGTAGCTCCCTACACCCATTGTTGCTGCCCAGTGCTCTGTGCCATACAGTGCAACTGGGTGGATGATAATTCATTAGTTACACATGCTTTAATTAATTCCTCTACAGACCAGTTCCTTGTAGTGCACATTGGGTCTGCTTTTGGAAAGCATTTGGAATCTCTGGCCAATCTAAAATGCTACAGCTATGCTGTTGACTTGAGCTGCTCTTACCAAGAGTAGAAATTCTTTTCTGCAGTCGTTTCACCAGCCCCCAGTCCATTTCATGGGGCTGTTTAGGGATCTGGCTGTAACCTATGAAACTATTGTTTATGTCAAGCCTAGCTGATGGAGCATGCCCAGTTCTTTCAGGATTTCTTCATAGGACTAGGTTTCCAGTCCCCTGATCATCCTTTTTGCCCTTATCTGAACTTGTTCCAGTTTATTGGCATCCTCAATAAAGTGTGAGGTCCAGAACTGGACACAGTACTCTCTGTGAGGCCAAACTAGTGCCAAATAGAGGGAAACTATTATCTCACAGGATTTGGAGACTATACTTCTGTTCATGCATTCTAAAATAGCATTTGCTATTTTTACAGGTACATCATATTGTTGTCTTATATGGAACTTTTAGTCTACAACAATTCCAAGAGCCTTCTGACTTGTAATAGGACTGAGCTAAGTATTCCCTTTCTCGTAACTGTGCATTTGGGGCAGGGGAGGCTTCCCTCCCTATGTGTAGAACTTTTAACTTGCCCCTGTTAGATTTCATTCTGTTGTTTTCAACTCGGTGCTCAACTCTCTCAAGATATTTTTGAATTTTGTTCCTGTCTTCCAAAGTATTAATTCTTGCACCCAATGTTGTGTCATTCACAAATATGATAAAAGTGTTCTGCTTATATACCGCCCCATAGCATTTCAAGTACTCTCTGGGCGGTTTACAATTTAATTATGGGGGGGGGGGGGGTTTGAAGAAGTCACATCCAGCCTTGCATGCCTCTCCCTTGGTCTCCTTCTGCCTCCTTCAGCAGACGAGGTCACCATAAAATGGGAGTTGCCCTGCACTTTCTGAAAGGAACATTGAATGGGAATTAGCCAATTTAGCCAGGATGAAATGTGCCATTGTTCTATTGTAGTTTGTCCCAGATACCCATATGATTGAGAGAGGTAGCCCGAGATTAATGTTAAACTTTTGAGGGATGCTTTCAAAAGGGCTAATCAGTGACTGGAAGGTTACATTCAATTATATTTTTCAAAGGCTTCAGGGACAATGTGAAGAAAACAATTCCTAACACAATCAATCACCTGGGCAGCAAAACCGGCCCAGGCTCTCCAGAACACACACTCACACTTCAAGCCATCCAGTTCATATCCTAGAAACACCTACCTTGGGTTTAGAGTAGCAACTTGGTACCTCCCTTCACTGAACTCCGAGGACCATTGAGCCGCAGGAGAGGAGGACTTCCATCCCAAGGGTACCATTATGACATCATGGCGCTTCCTTGTCAAGTCTTGAGGGAGGAGAGAGAAATAATTAAAGGAGGGTGGTGGTAGATGTTTTTTTCAAGTAATCCTAACCAAAAGGCCAGGAGCATCTGGTCCTCTAAAGTGTTGTTGAATTGCAACTCTCACCATGCCTCGGGATGAGATTGTTGGATTCTCTGAATTACACATACCAGAATTCTCCCTTGCAGAGGTTTTACCTACCTTACAAGGTTAGCTAGGCCAAGCTCTGCTCTAATGTCCTGCTCAGAAAGCAAGTTCCTAGCTAGCATCAGGGCAGGAACAGGACACTGGCCTGGCCATGCCTCAAAAGCTTCTCATGTAGGCCTTTCTCGCTGGTGCACCATGTTCAGCTACTTGCAAGATTCCTGTAAGGTAGGTAGACCCCCTATAATGGATTATTTTGGGGGGCGGCGATGGGGGCGGGGGCAGACAGCGACGAGCGGCAGGGGGACAGACGGCGGTGGCCAGCGGCAGGGGGGTGGGGGGGCAGCAGGCTGGCCAGCGCCCCCTCTCCATTTTGGCACCCTAGGCAACTGCCTAGTTCGCCTCAATGGACGCGCCGGCCCTGCCCACACACACACCTTGTCCTTGCTGCAGTCTTGCTGGTCCTGGAACTCGGCAGGGGAAGGTAGGCCTGTAGAGACTGGGGACTTTTAAAAGAAAAAAAATGAAATATAAAAAAAGGAGCACAGGTGTTGCATGTTCGGCGCTCTAAAATCAAGGAGAAAAAAAGAAGAAGTGCTGACCTGGTCCCAGAAGCTGCGCGGTTGGTGCTTTAAAACAAAAAACAAACAAACAAACAAACAAACAAACCAGTGCTGACCCGGCCTGAACTGCAACAGCTGTGCTAGTCTGTTGCCGCAAAATTACCTAAGAGTCTTAGGGTTCCTTAAAAGCAACATGGTTTATTTCACACAAACTTTCAGGGGCTGTGGCTCACTTCTTCAGATGTCACAGAACTCTTTGTTTGTATGAACTCACCATGGCTTGATGTTTGTTTTTTCAAGTATCTTCTATATCTAACAGCTGCTTCCTACCTCAAGAAGGAATTCGCATTCTATTTTCAGCATTTTCAATTAAGGTGCTAACAAAACCTGTTCTCTAACCCATCGTACAGAGGATTCTGAGGGACCTGTGAATCTATAAAAGGTGGGGTCGTGTCCATGTATCATGCTAAATGGATTTAGCTTCCTAGATTAATAAGAGCATCTAACATTGCCATGGCAGCATACACCAGAGAACACAAGAAGTTCTATAGGTGGCTTAGAGACCACCAGACAAAAGAAAAACAATATATTCTCGAAGGCTTTCACGCCCAGGATCTGATAGCTGTTGTGAGTTTTTTGGGCTGTTTGGCTGTGTTCTGGAAGTTTTTCTTCCTGA
>JAHTLZ010001588.1:0-17165 GCA_023846285.1 Phrynocephalus versicolor | reverse complement strand
GCAAAAAGGCACGCTGGCGGGACCCTCATAAATTTAAATTCCTTACACTTTCATCCTGAGCTAAGCAGAAGGACTACCTGTCCCTCTCAACCACCCATGAACTTCAGGTTTTGTGGAACTTGACCCCAGGGTAGTAGAATACCACAGGGCTGGTTGTATTTAAGTGCATGCTATAAAGGTCTAGTTTGTACCACCACTAGGTGCAGATCTTCTTGTCCAGGAGCCACTTCGACCTTTGGCCTTTAACACCATCTCAAGGGAACACAGGCATCACATCTGCAATAGCACAACATAACCAGTATTTTGCATAGAGGCATAAAGGGAAGAATCCTTTTCAGAACTAGGACACTCGTTTGGGAGAAGTAAAATCTATCTGCTTGTGGTGTGTGCAATCCCTCAGGCTAAGATGGAAAAGATTGCATGCAACCCACCAGCGCCAGGGAAAATGCTACATGTGGCGGAAAACAAGAGAAGTTTCGCTTCTAGGAAACAGGCCATTCTGTATTTAAAAAAAAAAAAAAACCAAGGAGGTTGCCATGTTAGTCTGCTGAAGCATCAGCTTCCATTCTATTTCACCTCCAGGCCTCTCCATGGGATGGTATAAATGCCGGTCGACCGAAGCTTTGCTCATTGGGCCTGAAGACTTCAATCAACAAATGCTTACACCAAATAAAACTAGTTAGTCTTAAAGATGCCAGAGGACTTTGTGCGGCTCATTCTGTTCAAGGTTTTTATTGCAACAGAAGGAGTGAAGAGCAAAATTGTTGGGTTTTTCTACTCTTGTGTCGATCAACTGCACCAAGATTTAAGATTTCCGAGAGGAGCCAGCTCCCTGTCTTTGAACTTGGACAAATGCCCTCATTTCTGGGTGAAGCTCAGATGACATTTTAGCGGAGGAGAGGCAGGACCTGTGCAGCAACTGGAGAGGGCAGCCCTTGGCCTGGTGAGATTTTGGCCATAAAACAGTTGTGGTGTGGGGCTCAGATGTAGCTTTACTGGTGTGAAACCTCAGACTGGAATTAGATACAGGTTGAAGGACCTGCAAAACAACAGGGACAGTGAAGGTCAGGATGGCAGAGGGAAGCTTCTTGCATTAAGGCGAACTGCAGAAATTGCCTACAGGAGGTACTGCCCCTGAAGCATTTTGGGCACGACACTCAGTTGGGAGAGAAAATATTTCCATGCACCTGCTTTTCCTCATTCATGCAACGCTTACAGAGGAAGTCCTATCACTGTGTACTGAGTTACCAGGTAGTTAATATCTCTGAATAAGATGGAAAAATGCAAGGCTTCCCATAACAGTAGGAAGCTGTCTCCCTATGAATGCAATATCAGCTCCGAAGCCATCTGATTATACTTGCTAGCCAAAATCCTGCTGACTCATGTACACGTTTGATCCATTTTGTTCCTAGTAAACAAACCATTCTTGCTACAGCGCTGAGAGGTGGTTGGACACCCTGGCTTGGTTGTGTGCACTGCACCCTAAGAATTGTGATATGAATATTTTGTCTACAAAGGAAGAATGGACCAAGTGATAATTTGGCTTTATGCTGTACAACAAGACTTCGACAACTGTTTAAGCAGGAAGGCCTATGCCTCTGAATACCTGTACATTATTCTTTAGGATTATGTTCTAAAACATCTTTCACTTTTTTAGCCAGAATAATAAAACTAAATGTGCAAGTTTCTTGGGCAGGGGGCTTCTCCATCTCAGGAGGGGCAACAGCAGAGTTGCCCCTCCTGTACAGCTGCTTCTACCATCCTAGCGGCTAAATTTCCAGAGAACTATTCCCTGTTTCCTAGCTTAAGTACAATTTTTTCCTCTCAGCATCAAGGAAGAGAGTCTGAAGAGAAAAAGGAGTCCAAAATGGAGGCACAGCAACCTGGGTTCGATTCAGCTTCACAGTAGTAATTTTAAATTCTACCCAAAAAAAAAGCCTCCCTCCCCCCCCCCCCAGTGGATAATGTGGTCCTATACATTAACCTCTTACTTCATCCCCCACCTCTGGCCAATCAAGGGCTGTATGCCTCAAGCCAATAAAGAGATGATGGGTGTAAGATAGAGGGAGGCATTCCAACCATGGTCCTTTTTGTTTGAACTGTCCTATGAAGTCCAGCCCCAATGGACCAAGCTGCTTCCTGCCTTTCAAGAAGAAGCCTGGCATCCATCTTGCCAAGTGAACTTTTAAGAACTCTCTCCTGGCAAAATATGGTATATCCCTTGCCATGCCTGGACTTTTGAACATAAGAACATAAGAACATAAGAAGAGCCATGCTGGATCAGGCCAAAGGCCCATCTAGTCCAGCTTCCTGTATCTCACAGCGGCCCCATCAGGTGCGTCTGGGAGTGCATGAGACTAGATATCTGTCTCCTGATACCACTCCCCTGCATCTGGCCCTTGAAGTAACCCGGTTTAAAGCCTGGAGACTCCACATCTCCATCATGGTTTGTAACCTGTGATGGACTTTTCCTCCAGGAATCTGTCCAATCCCCTTTTGAAGGCATCCAGGCCAGATGCCATCACCACATCCTGTGGCAGGGAGTTCCATAGACTTACAACGCGCTGGGTGAAAAAATATTTTCTTTTGTCTGTTCTTACTCTCCCAGCCCTCAATTTGAGTGTATGCCCCCTAGTTCTGGTATTTTGGGAGAGAGAGAAGAGCTTCCCTCTATCCACTTTACTCATACCCTGCATTATTTTGTACGTCTCAATCATATCCCCCCTCAAGCGCCTTTTTTCCAGACTAAAGAGGCCCAAATGTTTTAGCCTTTCTTCATAAGGGAGGTGCTCCAGCCCGGTAATCATTTTAGTCGCTCTCTTCTGCACCTTTTCCAGTTCCACTATGTCTTTCTTGAGATGCGGTGACCAGAATTGTACACAATACTCCAGGTGGGGCCTTACTATTGTTTTGTATAATGGCATTATAATGTTGGCTGTTTTATTTTCAATCCCCTTTTTGATAATCCCTAGCATGGAATTGGCCTTCTTCACGGCTGCCACACATTGGGGAGACACCTTCATGGCCAATCAAGCCAATCAAGAACCTGCTTTGAAAAAAAGGGAGCTTGCTCCCGAAAGCTCAGCAACTATTTTATCAACTTTTTTTATTTTTCTAGCAGCCTGTGAAGGTATCACCCATAGTATAGTCTTGCAATAATAACACAGAGCCCTTGTCTGGGGCTTTCAAGTGTCCAAAGCACAACACATGCTATCAGGACTATGCAGTCACCACAAAAATTATGTAAGGTTATCCCCTCATGTTCTTGATGGCCCTTGAGGTCTCTTCCAACTCTATGATTATATGGTTCTAGCAGGACTGGGGGGTGGGGGCTTGTATAAGGGAAACTTTAGCATGTCCACAAATCGGGATCTTCAGAATTCTTACCTCAATCCAGTCACTCCACAAGGCCAGCTCCATAATGTTCTCATATCACCCAATCCTCCATGTTATATTATAGGGAAACCACCTACAGCACAACAATTTTCTGTGTTCCTGAAATACCGTACCGTGCCCAATGCAGACTCAAAAATAAAACATGTGGCAGAAGGTGAATGCAAGAGACCCTGGATGTGAGCTCACTAATCTTGGCTCCCAATACTCATTGACAGAAAGTTTGAACAGTGACTTCGAGCAGGATATTAGCAACTATCAGGACTGTCCACAAGAATTCAATTCCATCTGTAAAGTGTTTAATTGTCAAAACAGGCTGGTGTCAAAGTGCATGGCTCCATGAAACTGAACTGCAAATCAGTAGTCTGAAGAGAGAACCAATGTCATTTTAACACACTCATGGAATCAATTGATTATAAAAAGGAAAGTAGCATCCTAATTAAAATAAAACAACTTAGGGAACATTTTGGAAAAACTCAGGCCTTCTACTTCGTCTTTTCAAAGTACCTGTTTAACTAATAATCAAGCTAAGGATTCTTAGGTGTAACCAGGAGCCAGTGCCATGGAAATCAACGAGAATTACTTCTGAGTAGAAATGTATAGGATTGCACTGCTTTTATGGCTAATCATCGGTTTCTTTCAACGATCAAAATAAGTTAACACTACCAAAAGCACCAAGAAAAAATATTTGCAGTAAATACATTTTGTGAGCTGATGAATACTGGCCCTTTCCCCTCCTACCATGACATTCAACTAGCTTTCCGCAATCACAGATTCAACTGTAGTAGTCTCAGCAAAGAAGAACAAACCACCACGCATGAAGCCAACATGGCATCCATTCACCCTGGAGGCTCCAACCCACGAATTTCACTTCTTGCCACCCCAAAAGATTAAACGGAGTATCTGTCAAATCTGTTGCCAGAGTTGGATCAGTAACATCAAAACTGACCTGGCTAGCTGCAGAGGAACATTTCACAGAGTTTAAGGTATTGTTTTTAATTGCTCCTGTGCGCCTCATAATAAAACAGGACTTCATAGCTTTGCACCAAGGAGCAGGAATATACGGTAGCTTTCATTATCACAGATAACAACTTGAAAGATGGAAAACAAGCTTCTAATTATCTCAATGTGCTTCTATGTCCCTGGCATTGCCAACAATCTGTATTGCAAGGCTCAAATGCCATGTGGCATATACACAGAGAGAGGAGGAAAGTTTAACCCCCCCCCAAAAAAAAACCCAGGCCCCACACTTAAAGGCAATTTTTACCATGAATTGTTTACGACAGCTGGCAAGCCATTTCAGATTTCTTGTGAAGGGTTTCACCGGACATATTATGCTAGGATTCCTTTCAGGTGGCTCAATAAATTAATAGGATGACTATTTTATACACTCAATATTAAAAAAAATTAAGTTGTAAGGAAATGATTCAACTTATGATGGCAATATTCAACAACTGAAACCACACTAGGGAACACAATTTGTTCTAAAATCATAGAAAGAAATATGTTATAAAGATTATTATAGTAAGACCATACAAACATTAGCACTCTCATCCGCGTTAAGCTGGTTTGGATTTCCAGGTAAACATTAAAATTAGGTTCAAAACGTTTGTCTCATCATTTCTTGCTGTGTCGAAGATGAACAGCTGTCACTTAGAGACGCTTCAGCCTTGTTCAACCCTCTCTCCCCAAAGAATAAAAAGTCTCCATCCGTGGATTTCGAGGGATTCAACTCAAATACACATGTATATTGGGAGACAAGTGAAAGAATGCTATCACAGAACATGAAGGGTTACCAAAACCAACATTTGACGTGTGCTTCTGCTATCGTAAGCAGCAGTGGCCCTGGTATTTCAGGTTCGGACAGGAGACAGTCTCCAAAATCAGGCGCTTGACTCAAATGCATGAGAACACTGATTGCTCCAACCACAAACTCTCTCCAGTGCTGCTCTGGTCCCTGTGGCCCTCCAAAACACAGCTGCCATTCACAGGGGGTCCCCCATGAGCACGCGGGCTTGCTTGCTTGCATCATGCTCCAAAGGCCAGTCTCACCATCCATCCCTGTAGTGGATCACTTTGAGGCTCCCACAAGAACGGGGCAAACGGTTCACTTTTGCAGGGCTCAGTTCTGCGAGGTCTTGTCCAAAACGGGGAGTTTTTCAATCAGCGCCTTGTGGTTCATCTTGACGCTAGCGATGAGCCCGCCTTCGTTGCCGTCGGCCCCGGTGTAGCTGATTTCTTCCCCTGCTAGTGTCGTCATGTGGCCTCCCAAGGCTTTCAGCACGGCGTTGCCCGCGCAGATGTCCCACTTTTTGATGTACGTGACGTGAATGTAGACGTCGGCTTTTTCCTGGTCCGCCTCAGGCACGTCGAGGAGAGAAAGGACTTTATATCCTAAACGGAAAAACATCGAAATCTTATTGCAGCCTTTGCCCTCCAGCTTCTTTGCCGCAACGGCCAAAATCCAACTGAGGGTCCCAACCGGAGGAAACCCACTTAATCCGCTGCTGGAGGCTAACATAATGTAAATCCCACTGACTCAATTTGACCCAGGCTTCCTCAAGAGGTAGCTTTAATGAACTCAACAGACTGTACTTCTGCACCACCGTGCCAAGGTGCCAGCGCGATCTCTCGAACACCCTTCTCATTTACAGGCTGCATGTCCTCTCAATCATTTCTTAAATATGGGCACTGATTTAAGTCCTTCCACATCCTGCACACAATATGTGAATAACTCCATCATTTGCCCAGGGCAACCAAATGCATTTCAAGTTCAGTAGCTACAGTAGGACCCCAGTATCCGCTGGGGATTGGTTCTAGGCCTTCCTGTGGATAATGAAAACTGTGGATAACCGAGAACACCACTTCCCCCCCCCCAAAAAAACCCTGCAGTTTAGTAGCAGTAGTTTGCTTTTAGACAGTAGCTTGCCAGCTGCTGAATTATTTATTTAGCTTTTTCCTCTGCCAACTGTGAATAACTGAATCAGTGGTTAATTAATCAGTGGATATGGGGGCCCTACTATACTTCCTCAAAGCAATTCATGCCAGCCAGGCCCAACTCTGCAAGTAAAATAAGGAGAAAAAGAGTGAAGACAACAAACCTGCACCACCAGCTTTAATGATGACAGTTTTATTTCCAAATGTCTGCCAAGCGACCTGCTTCACTGTCCCTTCATGAGAGCGGGATACAATGATAGTTGGAGTTTGCTCATTGTAGGAAGAGCGTGGTTTAATGTTGGATCCTCCGCGTACCATTGCCCAAGCTGCAAAAGAGGCATGCCTTGTTAGAGTGTCAGTCCTTGCCGTCACCAATCCCTTGGCAGTGGCAGCCGCCTCACAGTCTGTGGGGCATCCAGGTCCACTGGAGGAACCCTTGCCAGACCTGAAGGTCTCCGTTTCTCTTTAGAATCATAAAGCTGGGAGAGACATAGAATCATAGAATCATAGGATTTATAGAGTTGGAAGAGACCTCATGGGCCATCGAGTCCAACCCCCTGCCAAGCAGGAACCCCTTCACAATATTTCCGACAGATGGCCATCCAGCCTCTGCTTAAATACCGTCAAAGAAGGAGACTCTACCACCCTCCGTGGCAGCATATTCCACTGCCGAACAGCTCTAACTGTCATGAAGTTCTTCCGAATGTTCAAATGGAATCTCTTTTCCTGTAGTTTGAAACCATTGCCCCGAGTCCTAGTCTCTGAAGCCATGGAGAACAAACCTGTTCCCTCTTCAATATGACATCCTTTCAGATACTTAAACATAGCTATCATATCCCCTCTCAGTCTTCTTTTTGATAGGCTAAACATTCCCAGTTCCCTAAGCCGTTCTTCATAAGACATCTCTTCCAGGCCTTCAACCATCCTAGTCGCTCTCCTCTGCACCCGCTCGAGGTTGTCAACATCCTTTTTAAACTGAGGCGCACAGAACTGGACACAGGACTCCAGGTGGGGTCTGACCAGAGCAGAATAGAGTGGCACTATCACCTCCCTTGATCTAGACACTATGGTTCTGTTGATGCAACCAAGAATCGCATTGGCTTTCTTGGCCGCCGCATCACGCTGCTGGCTCATGTTCAATTTGTGGTCCACCAAGACCCCCAAATCCCTTTCACAGGTACTATTCTCTAGCCAAGTGTCCCCCATCTTATATCTGTGCAATTCATTCTTTCTACCTAGATGTAGCACCCTACATTTCTCTCAAACCTACAAAGACCTACAAAGCTGTCTGGACTGACCCTCTGCTTGCGACAGGAATCAAAATCAAAGTAGATCTGCCAGGTGTTTATCCAATCTTCTCTTGAATGCCACTGAAGCATTCACTGCCTCTTGAGGTCATGGGTTCTATTGTCACATTGCTCTTACAGTGAAGAAGTTTTTAGTTGGGACTGTGGCAGCCAGCAGTGCTCAGCAGTGTTTTCAGACTATCAAAAAGCATCCCACCCACATCCAAAGTCTTCCCTGGGGACAAAGGGAGCCACGGGGGAAACGGAGCGGGGCAGAGAGGAAATTTCCCATTAGTTTAAATTGTTTCCACTGCTGGGCGCAGTTTACACTTGCACAACTTTGTGCAACTTGGTCTGCCTATTGTGCAGAAGTGCAACATGCCAGGAATGCCCCTAGGAACCAAGGGAGGAAAATTCTGGGGAGGTTTCCAGTGCTGGAAGGGAGGGGTTGAAAATCCCATTATTATCCTAGGCATTTGATTCTGGCATAATGGATTCCATCTGAACTCATGAAAAGACTACCCTGGAAATCAGATTAAAGACAAAAGAGCTTTTTGCTGAAACTGTTATACTCTTGGGTCCTTTTCCAAGTAGAAATGCGGGGTAAAAATACTCTAAAATAATTAAATAAAATACTCTGACTCACTGCAGTTGTGATAGAACATAGAGAGAGCTGCTGCCTATAGTAACCAAGGCTGGAGTTACTTTTCCAAACTCTTCTGTGCAAACGCCAAGGCTGAGTGGTTTTGCTTCCTTTCCTCCAAGGCCAAAATAAAGTGATGCCTTGAGTTACGAAGTTAATCCGTTACAAAAGATCTTTTGTAATTAAATTTTTTCATTGTTCAAATCATGGTTTCCCATAGGAATGCACTGAAAACCGATTAATCCACTTGGAAGGGGACGGATCGCAAAAGGCTATCAGTGCATTCCTATGGGAAGCCTGTGAGGACCCAGCAAAGCAGGGGAACAGCTTCCCCTGCTTTGTTGGGTTGCCCTCCGTGAGCCGTCAACATCAGCTGTGTGGCAGTGGTCAATGGTGGCCAATGGCTTCACTCCTTCCGCCCACTCTCGCTGCAGCCATTTGGCTGAAGCCAGACTGGAAGGCAGGAGTGAAGCGATGGCCCCTGCCTCCTGGGCATGACGGGTCTTTGAAAGGCAAAAATCGGGTTGCCACCCCTCGAGAGGCCCGGAAGACATCTACACGTAACCGGGCCTTCTCAGTGGCAGCCCCCTCTCTTTGGAACAGCCTCCCAAGCGAAGTGCGCTCTGCAGAGTCCCTGCTGGCCTTCCGAAAAGCGTTCAAAACTCTGCTCTTTCGGGAGGCCTTTGGTGACTTTCTGTAGCCTTTCCCCCCCCTCCCCCCTCTCTTCCCGCCATCCCTACTCTGCACCCACCAAGTAGCTCGTTGTTGGGTTTGCACGTATAGCTAGGGCGCCAAGTCGTTTTTAACTATTAGAATAGTTATTTTTATTGTCTTATCGTGCTGTTTTAATTTTTATTGTGAATTGTTGCTCTGTTAATTGTTGTAAGCCGCCCAGAGTTCCTTCGGGAAGATGGGCGGGGTATAAATAAAATAAAATAAAATAAAATAAAATAAAATAAAATAAAATAAATAAATAAGAATCTGCTTTTCAAAGACCCCCACGTGCCATCCAAAGAGCAGACTGTGTGCATGCACATAGCTTGCTCTTTCAATGGCACGCACACCCCAGTGGTCAGGGCAGCCAGGATTAGCAAGTGGGCAGTGGGGGTCCGAAGGCACAGACCCCCGCTGCCCACCTGCTTTCTGATAGCAAAAAAAAATAAAAAATAGAAATAAAAATAAAGGAAGGGAAATCTTCCAGGCTGGGGAGCTGTCAAAAATCACATGGCTGTAGGCGCACCTGACACCCTGATGATTTTGACAGGTTAGGCTTTCCCTTCGTAATTCAAATTTTTTGAAGTTCAAGGCATTCGTATTTCAAGGCATCACTGTAGTCACAATTACTCACAACATTGCAAACTGAAATAACAGTACCACACACCTGTATATCCAGAAAATGGCTTGTGTATTACTCCTATAATTGGTTCACCATTCACAGCTGCACAAACCATTGTTGTAACATACTGCCGAAGATTTTCTGAAGAGAAAGTAGAAAGAGTAGATCAAGTCACACCAGTCTCAACAAATGCTACAAGGTTCAGCAAAGGGGTGCTTAATCTTTTGCTATTCAAGATGTTATAAATCAGGGCATTTTAAGACAAGGGCCCAAACCCTGTGGCTTAGAGTAGAAAGTCCCACTAGATTAGGCCCACTGAATTGCTGGGGTTTCAATGAGTCAACTCTTCCCTAAATTCCATTGATTCCTATAAGTCTACTCTAACTATGATTTATATCAGTATAAGTTGTGGTTATAGCAAGGCAATTTAAATCAATCTTTCTTCTGTTAAACCAGTGCAAGATTCATTTTTCGTTTAATTCACAACAGTCATGAAAGGATGCACCTCCTGTGCCAGGTTGCTTTTCAAGGAAACGGGGGAAACTTAACAGAGGTAAACAATGAAACGCAATTTGATACTGTTACCTGTATATTCTTGAGTTGCATCTAACGGATCAATCCACACAGTAACACTATCTGCTTGAACAAAATTAGGTTGAATCTGTCGCTTTATTTCTTCAGGGATGGTGCGGTCCCAGGGAACAACCTCCTCGTCATCAGCACTGACATGTTCTTCAGTATTTATCTAATAATCAAAACAGGCACCTTTTCTAAATAAATAAGCACATCATCATCATGACAAAAATTTCCCTTCCTCCCCTGGAACATCTACCTGCAAGCAAGCCCGTGTAAAATCTTGCAATTGACTGCCTCTCTGTGAAATTGCAACACTGGTATTCTTCCCATGAGGCACACACACTTTGATCTACAGCATGGCATTCTGTTTTGTTTTTAACATGTATTATTTTCTGAGAAACTTCATCCATTAAGCAGCCAGAATACAAACACTGAACAACCCATGAAATTTATAACACCTGATAACATATATGTGTGCCCTTATATTTCTCAACACAGAAATTCAAGTTCATAAGTAACATTAATCGTACTAGCAGCAGTAACACAATCTTTCTGGGAGGCTTTTGTCTGGTTAACAGCTGTACAGCAAAGAAAGGCAGCCGTGGAATTCCTTCCTATTAGTCTGAAACACATATCTGTGTTAACACCATTCCTCTACCATGGATGGCTAGAAACTTATAATGGATATTTGTTTAAAAAACATTCTCCACTAAGATGGTCCCAGGGAGTCTACTGGCGTGGCAGAGTACTTACCCCTTCCCCAGAAACACTGTTCTTCAGAAAAAAGACAGCTTATTGTGCAATTCCCATACACAGTTTCCTCACCTAACCTTCCTCGGGTCCGCTTATCACTTTACCGTAACGGGGATTGGAATCTCCACTGCTTCCTCCATATGGTGACCTGTGTCTAAGTTATGCTTCTGAAAAGGGGCATTTGCAGACCAAGAGCTCAGCAAACACGTCACTCCCTACCCAATCTCCTTCACGAGTGGAGAAGGGGCCAGATGGGCAGAGCCAAGAGCCTGGCCTTAAGCACTATCGGGATCAGCTCCATCCACCCCAATATCATCTATGTTCCCTCCACATTCTCCTACAAGCTCAGATACATTCTCAGACCAATAAAATGAAAGACTCTTTCTAAGAAGGGAGTTGCAGAAACTCTAGTCCTCCTGACCATCAGTCAGAAGAAGGAAATTTAGGTTGTTCCAATCAGAGTACCTCTACTCAAGGCAAGCCAACTAGCAGTGGGTAAGTGACAACATTCTAAAACCATCTTTTGTCTATCTTCAAATGGAAGCAAGCAAGCAAGCAAGCAAGCAAGCAGGACTGGTACTGCAACATCTATCACCCCATAGCACATAAAGCACTCTTACAATTTAGTTATGCAGGCTACACATGACTTCAAATGGGCTTACTTCAAAGAGCTCCGGCCTCCACTGCCCCATACACACAGGATGACATGAAAACCTTATGGACAACTGTTTTGTGTCAGCGTTCCGTAAGAACACCCGTCCATCCCACTCTGGTTTCATGTAAGATCTGAGCTTTTGCAACAGCATTCTGAAGCAACAATGGTGTACTGTTTCAAGCAACCTTCCTTCATTGCAGCTTCAAGCTAAGGGTTTGCAACACTACCTTTTTGCCTTTAATCCTTTTTGAACAGAATTTCAGATTTTTGATGTATAAGCCACTCAACTCATTAGGATGATTCAGAAGAAAATAAATGGACTGGTGGACCAAATTGACAACTATGGGCCCGTTGCTAATATGCCATTTATGTGTAAGGTATTGGAGAGGGTGGTGACCGATAAGCTCCAGGGACTCCTGGACGAGATTAATGCTCTTGATCCATTCCACTCAGCGTTCAGGCCTCACCATAGAATGGTATCAGCATTGGTCTCCCTGCATGATGACCTTTTGAGGGTGACCAACAGGGGTCAATCATCCTTGTTGGTCCTCCCGGATCTTTCGACGGCCTTTGACTCCATCGACCACGGCATCCTCCTGGGGAGGCTCTCAGAGTTGGGGATTGGAGGCACTGCTATGTGGTGGTTCTGCTCCTTCTTGGAGGACTGACCCCCAGAGCATCCGAGCTGAGGGAGATC
This sequence comes from Phrynocephalus versicolor, assembly GCA_023846285.1. NCBI lineage: Eukaryota > Metazoa > Chordata > Lepidosauria > Squamata > Agamidae > Phrynocephalus > Phrynocephalus versicolor. The sequence continues at coordinate 4,889 of JAHTLZ010001588.1, read as the reverse complement.
ACTTCCACCTCTTGGTCCCTCAATTGTGGGGTGCCTCAGGAGTCGTTCATCTCCCCCCACGCTCTTTAACATCTGTATGAGGCTGCTGGGAGAGATCGTTAGGAAGTAGGGTGTTTTGTACTCTACCATCAGTCTGCTGACGACACCTAGCTCTATATCTCCTTTTGTTCATCTGCAGTGGATGCCATTCTGTCCCTGGAGCACTGCCTAGATGCTGTGCTGGGATGGACGAGATCGCACAGACTGACACTGAATCTGGGCAAGGCAGAAGTCCTTCAGGTGGGAGCCCCCACGGCCAGGGGATTGGGAAGCTCCCTCAGTTTTTTTTTTGGGGGGGGGGGCAACTCTCCCCCCCCCAGGTAGTGGTGCAGAGTTTGGGTGCCCTTCTCGACCCGGTCCTTACCATGGAGACCCAGGTGGCATCAGTTGTCCAGTCCACCCATTTTCAGCTGCAGTGGATTGCACAGCTGCGTGCCTTCCTTGATCTGGGGGCCCTCACCACAGTTCATGCAATCATAGTTTCAAGATTAGATTACTGTAGTGCACTCTACGTGGGGCTGCCTTTGAAGTTAATGCAGAGACTCCAGCTAGTGCAGAATACAGTAGCGAGATTAATAACTAAAATTGATTTCTTTTATTTAACTAAAAAGAAATCAACATATCACTCCAACTCTGGCTGCACTGCATTGGCTGCTGATTCAATAACGCATTGACTTCAAGGTCCTTATGATGACATACAAAGTTTGGGGCTTCGTTATATGTCGCAACAACTCCTACCACAGAGTACTGCCCGTATCACTTGTTCCTCTCAAGTGGGACATTTGAAGGTGCCGACTCCAAGGGAAGCTCGGAAGACCTTTTAACAGGAACTGGGCTTTCTCAGTGATTGCACCTCACCTGTGGAACCAACTACTCCCTGATACTGGTTTGGCCCCCACACTACACGATTTTTAAAAAACAACTTAAAACCTGGCTATATAGATGTGCTTTCCCTGACTAGTGTGTATCAACTTATTTATTTATTTTAATATTTCCTCAATTAGCTGAAGTTTTTTTTTATATTTTAATCCACTTCTATTGGTTTGTATTGTATTTATCATTCCTAACTTGTTTTAGATTTAATTATGTTTGATTGGTTGAATTCTTATATTTGTTTATATTGTGTATTGCTTAATTGTATTGGTTTATATTGCCTATATCCTAATTTTTCTAAAGTGCCCAGAGAGACCATTAGTCAGATGGCGCAGTATAAAAATAAAATAAATAAACTCCTGCTATAGCCACGAGGTGGAGATATGGGCAATAAACTATTTTAACAACTACCACAGACAAGCTGGGGCTAAACTTAGACCCGCCCTCCTCCTAGGGGAAGGAGAATAATAATGATCTTTTAGGTAATCTTACTGCTTCAAACCATAGCTGTCCTATCGGAGCATGTGTGAACAATGGCTTTACAGGCCTGTCACTTGTGCAGCTTTTGACACCTGACACAATCTGACAGAACCACCAGGAAGAGGGATGGGTAAACCACCTCTGAATGAGCTGTACCTAAGAAAGGTTGGGAGGATCACCCTAAGTGGCACTGACTGGACAGCCTTTTGTTATTATCTTACAAAGCTACCATAAAGATTGCTAGGATAATGAAAACAACAGGGGGACTTATGGGAGCTTTGTAAGCTATGTAGATCCTGCTGCTGCTACTGCTTCAACAGGTCACCAATGCCATAGTGGTGAGGGAGACCAGTTCCCCTATGAATCTAAATGCCTAGGTTTCTCTAAACAGCCAAGTCAGGACACATGCCACTAGACCAGTGGTTCTCCACCTGTGGGTGCCCAGATGTTCCTGGACTGCAACACCCAGAAGCCTCCACCACTTGCTGTGCTGGAAGGGGTTTCTGGGAGTTGCAGTCCAGGAACATCTGGCAACCCACAGGTTGAGAACCCCTGCACTAGACAAAACTATTTTGGTACAGGAAGTGTGTAGGACAGCGGTGGCCAAACTTTGGCCCTCCAGATGTTTTGGACCACAACTCCCACAGTCCTTTGTCATTAGCAATACAGGCTTGGAATTCTGGGAGTCGTGGTCCAGAACATCTGGAGGGCTGAAGTTTGGACACCCCTGATGTAGGAAAAGTTGGTCTCTGCATACATAAAGGACCAGCTTGTGAAAAACCAGGGATGCCCCGGGACGTTCCAAGAAGAAAGCCTGGGGAGGTCCTGGGTGGGCTTTAAAGATGGCCACCTGGTGGACCTCCTCAGTGGTGGCCAAACTTGGCCCTCCAGATGTTTTGGACCACATCTCCCAGGCTTGGGATTCTGGGAGTTGTGGTCCAAAACATCACTAAAGTGTGGAAGTTTGGCCCCTCCTCCTGTGTCACCTCACCGCTACCTACCCACCCACCTGGACTCCCGGGAAGGCGGCCTTGAGCAGGTAGTACATCTTGCGGTTGGAGAGGAGGTCCCCGCGGGTCATCTTCTCCTCGGCCCCTTCGCGGGTCTTGCCTTTCGCCTTCTCCTGGAGGGCGTTGGCCTCGCGGACCCGCTTCACCTCCGCGCCGCCTCGCACGGCCGCCGCCACCGAGGCCGCCAGCAGCTCCCGCAGGTCCACCAGGCCGCCGCCGCCCCCGAGGACCCCGCCGCCGCCGCCCGAGCCTCCTCCTCCTCCTCCACCACCGCCTGCGCCTCCCAAGACGAACAAGGCGAAGCGGCCGGCCAGGAAGCCCGAGTAGAGGTGGTAGAGGACGCCTAGGCCCAGGAGGCAGAAGACGGCCACCCCCAGCGGGGAGAGGCGGATCCCCATGGGCGCCATGGAGGATGGGCCGCGGCGGGAGAAGGAAGGGAGGAAGGAAGGGAGGGAGGCCTCGCCGGGTCACCGGCCCACCATGTCTCCCCGTCACGGCCCGGCCAGCGCCGCCTCAGGCCTCTCAGGCCTCCCCTCACAGGATCAGGCAAGCCCGCTCAGCAGCTCACGAACGACCCGCGGGCTCCCTCAGCCGCACCTGAGGGGACGGAAGCCGACCGGATATCCGGCTGACGTTAAGGGGCGGGGCATAGGGGGCCACGCAGGCGCGGCTCCCGGACGGACGGACGCTGCCCTCCGGTTGGCCGGTTCGGAGGCCTCTCCGGGCCAATCGCGAAGCGCCTTAGGGAGACCGCAGAGATAGGAAAAGAGAGGAGTCGCCTAAGCACTCCCTGCCATGGGGCGATGACGAGTCCTGTGCCAAGCCAGCCAGCCAGCCATCCACTGCCGGCGGTCTTTTGCGGAGTCCCCTCAGGCCAGCCGGGGGAGGTCGTCCAACAGGCCCGTCCTCCTCCGCGCATGCCCAGGAGGGGCGCAGGAAGCCGCCATGCCCGCTTCTCCTGCCCTCAGTTCGTCTGGGGATTCTTTCTACAGTTCTAGACTATGGGTGACACCTTCATAGGCTGCTAGAAGAAAAATTAAAAAATAAGAATTTTTTTACCTATTTTATTTATTTATTTATTTATTTATTTAAATATATAAAAATTTATTATACTGGTTAAAATCACTTTACTATTTACCTATTTCATTTCATTTTCATTTTTATTTTAGCAGCCTATGAAGGTGTCACCCATAGTCTAGTTTTGCTTTTGCTTTAATGCCTGCACAGCTCCAAACCTCTTTTTCTATAGTACTGTACCAGGTAGTAGGCCCGCGTTGGCCTTGAAGTACAACTCCCAGAATTTCCCCTGGGACTGTTATGTGGCTGGGGGATTCTGGGAGTTGTAGTCTATAAAGAAGTACAGTTCCCCCTATCAGTTGTAGTGTTCAAATATGTGCAGTGATTTTTAATTCGTTTACAGAAAAAAAATCCATTGGCAACAGTCACAGTTGCTATTGATTAGTTACATGCACGCCCTGCCTTCCTCCAGTAAACTCCTAGTCTAGATTTCTATTCTGGAGATAGGGGAAATTTGCTTAACAGAATCGCCTGTGGGGCAAATCCGTACAACATGAAAATGGTCACGATTAGGGATTACTGTACTCTGTTTTCAATGCATTCCTACGGGAAATTTGTTTAAAGGAAAATTTGCTTAACATAATTTCATTTGGAACGAATTAATTCCTTTAGACAAGGTACCACTGTATTGAAACCCCCTCTCTCAACAGAGGGGGGGGCTCAGGCACAGTCTATATACCACTTATCAGGCTCTGCTTTCAACAATGTCCAGACAAATCAAAAAAATACTTCACACCTCCTCCAACAAGACCATGGCTACCAACCCATACTTTATTTATTTATTTATTTATTTTTGTTTGTTTGTTTGTTTAAACTTATTGACCGCCCGATTTTCCCGTGGGAACTCTGGGCAGTGTAAAACACGTCACAAAGAAACGACTTGGGGTTCAATCCCAGGTGGCAAGCTCAAGGTTCATTCACCTTCTATCCTTCCGAGGTCAGTAAAATGAGTACCCAGCCTGCTAGTGAGGGGCAATGTGTAGCCTGCATACTGTAATTAAAAACTGTAAAACTGCCCAGAGACTACTTGAAGTGGTGTGGTGTGGTATATAAGCAGAACACTTTGCTTTGCTTTGCTTTATACCAAGACTTGACAATCTTGACGGTCCCACAATGCTATGTTGGTTTTGCTAGAACAAATGAGCAAGGTCGCTTATATGGAAAATTCTTTCAGAGGTCAGTAGCCTATGACAGAGAACTGAACTGAGTTTTTATCAGAATTACATGTGTTCATTTGCTTAGCTAGTTCCCGGACATTTCTAATATCAACAACAGCTTGGTGAACAGCCAGTGTTAATAATGGTATCACAGCTGTCACCGTTTCCAACTCCCAACCCTAGCGTATGCCTTACATGCAAGATCATGTCTCGTGCATCCATAAATTTATTTCGCTCCATAATTTGTTCATTT
>JAHTLZ010001587.1:0-15497 GCA_023846285.1 Phrynocephalus versicolor | reverse complement strand
GCTGTTCTATAGGATCCACCAAAATACTGTGATATTGCATGAAGGTCACTGGGGAATTCCTTTGAGACCAAATACAGACACAACCCTATATTCAATGCAACACTATGCCAAACCAATGTGTGCATGTGTAAACATTATATTTGTATACCTATCTAATGGTATACCCTTGCTAGTCAATTAAAATTTTCATCCACAGAATTACGAATAAAGAAGGAATCGTTGTATCAAAATGCATAATAAGGTGATACACCAGCAAATTTTATTTAGGACAATAAAAAGATGTTTGGAAAAAAGTGCAAAGATTTTCAGGAAAGATGTTACAGCAATAAGCATGGTAAAATAAATCATTTTCTGTGAAATGTAACATCACTGTATCACCTGATGAATCCCCTCTATTTTCTGTATTGTGCTTCCTCTATCTCATAACAGTTAGCCAATTACAATGAGCCAATCAATTATTTCTTTCCCACTTCACCCAATCCCTGTTTGAGCCCATGTTTCCAAAGAAATTTTTAAAAGAATTGCCGAATTAGAGAGATCTTGTATTTGGCCTCTTTCAAAGTGAAAAAATAATTATGTGGTGTGGTGTATCAATATATTTGGCATACAGAACACTGTAAATTGACAAAAGTCAATTAATCAGCACAGGGCCAAATTCAAACTGTGTTAGATCTGAAAATATGAGTTTCCATTCTATATAGTCAAATGCCTTTACTGCACTCATAAGTAATAAAAACACTTATTCATTTGATACTGATGGATGATGAATAGTCATCTGTCATGTTGCCATTATTATGACATTTTTAATGCTGTCTAAGGTTAAGAGGTAAAATATCTCTACCCAAAAGCAGGTTTCAATGAGTTCAATGGGTTTATTTCCAAGCAAAATGGAGATTGTAAATTGCCAGCTTACATACTAACATTCTTATCTTCCTTTTGCATTTTCTTTTTTCTGTTACCATGTTTATTAGTAAACAATTCTAGGATTCTAACTAATATATTGCATATGTATGTTATGGAGGAAGATGTAAGATGGATTCAGTTTTGTCAGGCTGTAGGCTTGTCGAGCTGGGCTGTTCATGAAATCTGGGGTTCCCTGGGGAAAAATGTTTCAGCTGATGGACTGTGATTCTTGCAATAAGCAAAAGAACATTTGGTTAAGGGACTGTCTATATAGATTTTAGAGGAAAGATTTGAAACTAGTGCACTGATGACAGCAATAGGCTGAGTTAGAGATGTCTCAGGTAACAGCAGTCCATTCTAGCCAAGTAACAGATAAATCTTGGGGATCTACAACATATGAGGGAGCAGTGATTTGTGTCCTGCTTCAAGCAGTAGGCTTTCTAATGCTGACCCAATCATAAGCTATCCTAATAATTCTGTAGCTCTGGTCATATTTTACTGCACTTTCCCAACTTATACGATATCATACACATCTAGCAATAAGTCATTGTTTTCTCCATTCACAGTCTTGATGAGACTAAGTTCTTTTAATTAGGACAGCCTGATATGTTCATTTGTAGCTCCAATACCCTGGAGCTTCCTGCCTCTTTCATCATGAAAAAGTATTGCAACTTCTTGGAAGCCCTATTAAAATATCCAGGTTTATCAATAATTTTCTTGAACAATGTTGATTTTATTAATGGAGGTATCCAGTATGTATAGCACAACGACCATCACTGGTGGGTTACTAAATCACTTTCTCTAGAACCTTGAATAAAATACACAATAGAGCAAAGAAACAAAAAGGTAATGTTTGTTCTACAAAGATCATTGTGTGTTTGACAGCTCTGAATGCAATTCCTTTTGTTAAAACAAAAATGAAATGATTTAGAAAGAAACCAGAAATCTCCACCTTTTGTTAAAACAAAGAAAAAGTGGAGAGGGCAGAATTCCAGAAGTACCTCTCTCAGTTTGCTGCAGCAAAACCAACAAAAGTCTAGTAGTATTTTAAGATTATTTAATTGGCCAACATTTTCTGGACTACAGCCCTCTTCATCAGAGGCATGGAATGTTGCTTTTGTTGACAGATATTCAGCTAAGTGTGATGGGGTGGGGACACCAATGCTAATGAAGAAGCATTATTTATTATTTTAACCGTGGTTGTTCAGTTTCAAGATAAGATAGACATCTAAGCATACATAAGTTGATTTATGGGGTGAGAATGCTGTACAACATACAGTATATTTGACAAAGTTCTTGCCAGTCTAGAGGCTAGACTGTACAGACTAAAATAACGGATTCAGTATGTGACATAACATGGGTAGGACATACATAGCATTTGAACAAAAACAATGTCCCTAGTGAAAATTTCATTAATCCAGTTACAAATCTACAAGTATTGGAACTCTCATGGATGAAAGTGAGGCTTTTGGAAAAATAAGTCTCTTTATACTGACTTGGGGCAAGGGTGCACCTACCCATTTCAGGCTATCCCAAGTAGCAACCATTTAAAAAGGAATCCTTTTTATAACTTCTGTTTGAGATGCTTCACCTAAATGTGCACAAGACTGGATCTGAAACCTGCATGTATACAACAACCTCTAACCTTTCCCTCACTGGTGAAAGAACTACATTGTGCTCTGGATAACTGTGAGGAAAAACAAGTGAAATATATTGACAAAGCAGTGAGCTTCACACTCCTGAAGCCAAGTAGGTGTCCATAGGGAAACAGAGTACAGTATCTACTATTTGAAACAGGAGAAATCCATTAACTCTACTCATTTTAAATTAAAATAAAAGTATTGAAATGCTCACCTGAGTGGCAGCTGCCTCCTCCTGAAAGATATTCAGATCACCTGCTATTAACAAAGGATCTGGTTTATCAGCAGCCTGCTGGGGAGTCAGTGTATTTGTACAGCTTCCAATAGGAAAAAGAATCTGGGAGACCCTCTTCTGAGAGCCTGAAGTCAGTGAAACCTCATGGCAATAAGACTGAAGGAATGCTCGGACTCCATCAATGCCCACAAACTGGGAGACGGGAACCCCACTGAAACACACACTTCCATTGTCAGAAAATTGAGATTTTCTCCATTTGTGCAATCTGATGGCGAATAAGACAAGGAGGAAGGCAAAGAACAAGCAGGAGACAAAAGCCACTGCAACCACCAGGTAGGAGGTGAGTTCCGAAGGAGGATCCACAGGAGCTGAGATGTGGCTTAGATCAGTCAGTACATCTGGAATGCTGTCAGCCAGCACCACTGTGATGGTGACAGAAGCAGAAAGAGATGGTTGCCCATTGTCCTTGACCAAGATCACCAAGGTTTGCTTGAGGGCATCTTTCTCTAAGAAGAACCGGGCTGTCCTGATCTCTCCAGTGTGGAGTCCCACCGTGAAGAGTCCTGGTTCTGTGGCCTTGATCATCTGATAGGAGAGCCAGGCATTCTGGCCAGAATCTGCATCCACAGCCACCACCTTAGTGACCAGGTAACCTGGCTCTGAGGAATGAGGGGCCAGCTCTATCCCAGTGGAGCCATCAGTGGGAGGGGAAGGATAGAGGATTTCTGGTGCATTGTCATTCTGGTCCAGGATGAAGAGGGTCACAGAGACATTGGAGCTGAGGGGTGGGGAGCCTCCGTCCTGGGCTTTCACCTGGAAGTTAATCTCTCTGATTTCTTCGTAATCAAATGGGCGCAGAGCATAGACAACCCCAGTTTCAGAGTTAATTGAGAGGTAGGACGAGATAGTTGCTTCACTTATGCTTTCCTCAATGATTGAAAAGGTAATTGTGGCATTTTCCATAAAATCAGGATCGTTTGCTTTTATGTGACAAACTGGCTGACCCCTCGAGTTATTTTCAGTTACATAAGAAGTATATTGTGTTTTGCCAAAGACTGGGGCATTATCATTTACATCGGAAATTTCAATAAACAGCACCGCAGTGGCTGACAAGGGAGGATTTCCTCTATCGGTTGCACTGATAGTTATGCTATAGTTTGATAACAATTCTCTGTCGAGGTCCCTGTCAGTCATCAGCCGGTAATATTTATCAAATGACTTCTCCAAATGGAAGGGAAGAGTTGTAGGAATTGAGCATATGACCTCTCCATTCTCGCCCACGTCTTTGTCCTGTATGTTCAGCAGAGCAACCACAGTTCCCAAAGAGCTCCCTTCACTGATTGAATTAAAAATGGTAGTGATTGTTATCTGAGGTATATTGTCATTAACATCAATAACCATTATCATCACTTCCGCCTGGTCAGAGAGGCCTCCAGTATCCTTTGCCTGAACACTGATTTCATACAAGGCATTTTCTTCATAGTCCAGCTTCCCTGTTGTCAATATTTCCCCACTTTTTGAATCTATTTTGAAGAGCTGTGATGCCTTCTCTTTTATCTTGAGGAATGTGTATGTCACCTCTGCATTTGCATCTAGATCTGCATCTGTGGCATTTACAATAAGCAATCGGGAGCCCACAGGGACACTTTCCAATACACTGACTTGATAGAGAGGCTGGTGAAATATGGGTGCATTGTCATTTGCATCCAGAACTGTTATACAGATCAGTAGAGTGCCGGATCTCACAGGATGTCCGCCGTCCGTCGCAGTTAGGATGAGAAAGTGAACTGGTTCTTCTTCCCTGTCCAAAGGCTTCTCTAGCACCAATTTTGGATATTTGTCCATATTGGACTTCCTCTGGAGGTTCAAGGAGAAATGTTTGCTGCTGCTCAGGTGGTAGTTCTGGAGTGCATAATCCCCACTGTCCAAATCCTGAGCCTCCTGCAGTGGAAAATGGGTCCCCACAGTTGCTGTTTCACTTATCCTGAGATCTAAGCGTTCCTGTGCAAAGGTTGGAGTATTATCATTTATATCTGTGATCTCAATATCAATCGTGAACAGCTTCACCTGATCCTCAACAAGGACTTCCAGGCTTAAAATGCATTTCTCCTCCCACCCACATATTTCATCCCTGTCAATTCTTTCTGAGACATATAAATGTCCATTCTCAAAATTCAAGGTAAAGTACGGATGCATACCTTCAGAAATGACGCGAACGTTGCTATCTGACAGCTCCTTATTGCTGAGTCCCAGGTCCTCTGCAATACTCCCCACGTAAGATCCTTTCTGAAGCTCCTCAGGAATTGTATAGTGGATCTGCCCACCATTTAGCTGCCAAACAGCAATCAGTGTAAGCCAGAATAAACCATTGTATGGCTGCAATCTGAAAGAATTGGCCATTTCAAGCTTTCTAAGCTTTTTGTAGGGTTCCCTCTGGATCCTGCAATTCTGTTTCTTTCTTCCTCTAAAACAAATCCTTCTTCTTCCTTGCTTTTAAAAATCCTTTTATTAACCTGTGCTGTTTTACAGGGAGTGTATGTGTGTATGAACACACAATTGCTCCTCTTGGATCTTTCTCTGTAGTTTGTTCTCTCATTGGTGAACAGTGGCACCCAGAGTTTCAAACAAAAATTACAACAATTGAACTACACTTTATCAGTGAAGATGTTGCTTCTCTTTTGTGTGTGTTGCTTATCTTCTTTTCTTAAAAGGCCATAATTGTATCTCCCCCCTTTTATTAACACTTTACAACTGAACATTTTAAGGAGGGAAAATTGATAGCGTACTCAGTGTTTTAGCTGCTGTTCTTTGTGAAGTCTATCAACTACCTTCTACCTGTTCTATTACTGTGTCTGTGTTTTTTAAATGAATGTATTACTTTAGGGCATGCAATACTATACACACTCAAACTGAACTGTGGTTTTAAAAAAAACATTATTGTATTGAAACTGTGCCCACAAAAGCATGGAAATTAAATCCACAGATCTTTTTTCCTTTTCTGTCACAAATAAATGCAACGAGTAAGCGCCAGTATTGCTTCTCTAAACTGAAAAGCTGTCTGCTTACTGACAAACTGGTTAAAGACAACAGGACATCCTTCCCACAAGTACAAATCAGTTGGACTGGACTAGAAAAGCTTGAGTGATCTTACAACTGCACTGCAAATCTGCTGTTTACATATGCTGGTATTGTCAAAGCAAGTGTATGATTTCAGCTTTTCCACAACACTGATGATATGCTATATAGGAAGCAGGAAAGCTACTGAGATTATACTGTAGCACCACACTACTATTGAGTTTAGGTGTGTGTGTCTGTACAGCATCAGGGTGGCTAATGAAAGCTAATTAATCAGGTCCAAGTTGCACACTTAGAAGGATTAGTGGGGTTCTGGCTTGAATATTTATCTTTAAATATTTGGGTAGGAGAGCAAGGCATAAGAAGATTGTCTCAGGGTGCCCATGTTATGAATGAAGGGAGATCCATATGTTGTCTCAAGTTCCTTGATTGGGGCGGGGGGTGGGGCAGAGCTTTCAACAACTATATTTAACATTAAACCAAAGTGTTCATCCTCTTTGGCAAACTTTCATACCTTTCAATAGGAGAGAATGTGTAGACATTAGTACTGGAAAAAATGAAAGGCTGTCTCCTTTGGACAATTTCAGGATATAATTTTTCTAAAGCTACCAGATAAATTTCAACAAAACACCCTGTACTCACTAACTTCTCCCAGTGGTGCCGTAGAAAGAATCACACTCATTCACAAAGGGAGAGCTGCTATTTAAACCTCTCTCTTAAAGAGACCTATATATAAGGGTGCTTTTACACGACCCCTAAGATCTGCTTGCAACTTAAATTCAGACCAGAGATTTTGGGGGTTTGCTCCTCTTGCTGTGTTCCCACCACTTTGTACTCCCTTGCTCCTGTCTGAGTGAGGGGAGGGAGAAAAAAAGGGAGAAAAGAATGCAGGCTCACCTCCGCTCTGCCGTCCCCGGGAAGCATTCCAGTCTCTTAAAGGGGCAGGGGGCAAAAAACAAACAAACAGAAGGGTGGAGAGCCTGGCACTCACTGCTTTGCAATCTGCATCAGAAAATTTTCGCCTTCGGAGACCACGTACTTGGAAAATGTGCTGGGATGCACTTAGGTGGGTGTGGCCGTACTTAATTATTTTTTAAAGTCCGAAGCTGGTGGGAAAACAATTTTAAGCTCCGCATCTGGGAGCCCTTTGCCTCGGATTTTAGGGGTCGTGTAAAAGTGCCCTAAGTTGTCACAATGTGCCCTCCAGTGCAAAACATATTACAAAATCGATCAAAATCCACAAAGATGCTAGTCGTATTCGAGGAGCAGGGTTAGAAATTCACAGTCTCAACTCAGTAATAGCAGCTCTAAACTGTCAACTTGAGGAAAGGGCACACAGTGGCACTTCAGGCTTTTAGAAGGTGGCAGAGTTGAGAAGCAGAACTGAAACTGCAGTAAATTATAGGCCTAATGGAAAGGTTGCTAGAAAGAAAGAAATAGCACAGTGTATGCCATTCGTATCTTTGAGGGAATAACATGATACATTCACATCAACCATAATCATGGGGTAGCTAGAGCCACTAGATAATGTAGCTGGTCAAAATCAGTGGGGCTTATTACTGAGGCATTAGAGATAGCCCCCAAATAAAGCTGAAAGCTCATTAATGTTTCAGAAAGTTGACTGTAGCAGCCTTTCTGAATTTGTGAAATCAGACTTCAAAGGAATTCCTTGTCTATGTTCTAAAGACCAATAATCAAACATAGAGAGCTGATTTCCATAATCCTCCAAGGAAGTGAAGCTCATGCTCTCGCACCTTACTTAAGAATTTCTGTCTTCCACTCATGTGATGTCTATAAAGCCTGTTTGCAGCCAAATTTTATAACATGTATATAGTTCAAGAAATAATTATAACGAATAAGAAATGCATGCTGGTTAAGTCTGACATGAAATTAATGCAGTGTGAGTGCAGGCATACCTTGATTGACAAACGCCCCCATTTACATACTTTTCGGTTCACAAAAGGAAATCTAGAGCTGTAAACACTCCGTTTTCTTTTTTCGCATTTTTAATTTTTTTTTTACCTTGGTTTATGTAAGGCATTGAGAAAAAAGTACCCAGGATGCATTACACCCCTATGCGTTTCTGGTTTACAAATTTTCTGGAATACAAAAGGTCCCAGAGAATGGGTTAACTGCATCAACCAAGGTATGCAAGTACTATTTTCTAAATTGAAATTATTTATGTTTTGTTTGGTGAAAGGGTTGTACATATTTTAATGATTTAAGATGGCATTATTATACCATAGATCTTACACAACCATTATTTCAATACAGACAGACTAGGTTCTTTATCTTCTGCTTCCTAGTCTTTTGCTTTCTCATCTATTATGTTGTAATTCAGAAATGTTAGAAATCACAACACACACACACACACACACACACACACACACACACACACACACACATTTTGTCTGCCTGTCTTCTTCACAATAAATAATTTCTTTCTTCCATTTACTGTATAACTGTCTCTGCTTTTATAGCCTTTAACATTTCAGCTGAATAAAGAGTCAGACTGAATGAAGAGGATCAAAAGCATACAGTATGCATTGAACTAGGGTAACAGATTTCCGCTGCAATGATCCTAATTAAAATGACTGATCTATAGACTCATTAACTGTTTAAATTCTTGCAACCTTTTTGTCCGCAATGTGGGTGTCCTTTCTATCAAGGGAGGACTATCTTCTGCATTGGCAATCTCACCTGGCTCCAAACCAAGTTAAGTCTTTAAAATAGCAGTTCCTCCTTTGCTCATACATGGAATCTTAGCACCCCACCCGGTCAGTAAGCAATGTTAAATGAGTCCAGCATTGTCCTAACATATCTTGTATCCAAAGTCCTTGTACAACAGTAGCCTGAGAATGGTTAACTTAGTTAAGCCTCTTACTAGTTTGTCCTGTATTGTTACTAAACCTTTTGGCAATGAATCAGCAATTATTCGATTTTGTGGAAAACAGCAGTGCATTCAATGTCTTATATGATACTGAAGATTCAAATGATTTCTTCACCTTTTCCTCCAATTTAGTTATCATTGAAAGATTGTAGAAAGTAGACATATGAATTGGAATATCTAGTATACACATTGAATAGGCAGCATTGTTAAACACACACTGGAGTATATTTTAGAGCTCATTCTATGTCACAGGTTATAGTGAACAGATCCTACCTTTCCACAATTGTATCCTTGCAATGTGATTCATAGAAGTAGTTTTATCTTTGTCCTTTGTCGTCAACTGGAATCCTAAGCAGTCCATTGTGATTCATTTGCTAAGAGTTTTATGAATACATGTGAATCCCTTACTATTGACTGGATTTTTTTTCACCCTTGCATCCTTGTATACAACTACTAAGGTGTTATGAGAAATGTTGTATATCATGTCCTTTATGGACTATAACATTTAACCATTTTGCTCAAGTACATCTAATTTAGAAATGCTGTATATTGTGTGTTTTACAGATAATATCATTTAACATTTTGTTCATGTAGCACCTATAAAATGATTTACATTTGAAATAAGACCGGGAAGACAATTAATCTAATACAAAAAAGGTATAGGGATAATTGGTCAGGATCCTTATAACCTAGCCATTCTAGTTTATGAAAAAGCCTTTGATAGAGTAGAATGTGAATTTTGACGACAATTATGAAAATAATAAACTTAAATGTCAAACTTTGGCACCAGGTTCGTGCTTGATTTACTAGCATGAAAGTTTACTTCTATGTAAATGAAATCTTATGAAAGAGTGCTACATTTCCCCAGGGCTTACTATAATTAGCCAATCTATGGACCAGGTATGAAATTGTGGTTAATCTTGATAACCAACTCCTTATTCCTTCCCATGTTAAATCCTTCTGCATCACAGCATTTTACTTTGAAGAACAATGCAAAATCTTACTCAGACCTCTCTTCCTTTAGAGAATCTACTTATCTAGGAAATCTCTACTTTATTTTCTGGTCATCTCCTATCTTAAGAGCGGCTACCACCTCTTCTTTCATGTTCCTTGTCAGATCAAAATTATGATTTTTAGCAGCATGAAAGACAGCTCTATCTTTCATGCATATGCTCTTCTGAGAAATGACATGTATATTAATAGCAGTTGGAAAAATAATAATTGTGACAATGCTGAAGACAGTAAGAATTATTGCTCATGTTATTATTTAAAAACAACTTACCAGGTATGGACAAGTAATATAGACATATGAATCTGCTTCACACTGAATCAGATTTTTAATCTTACCAAGAACTACTATTACAATTGGTGGGAATTATTTATGTTGATATTTCTCCACCAGTTAAATATACTTATCTCAGAACATCAAAAGACAATCTGTTGGCTAAGCAAAAAGCTCTGAAGAAAGGTTAAGACTATAATCTAGTATCCATGCGCAAGCATATGTTTGCAATTTTGCTTGTTAAATTTTAGAATAACGCGCATCATTGGACTGTGATAGGTGATACCGAACATCCTCCACCCTCTTAATAGTATAAGATATTTTAGGTCTACTACAGATGCATTTCTTCAGAATCATCTCCTTCATAGGCCCACATTTACAGCTACTGGTAGTATGAATGAAGCCAAAGAAGGCACACTAATATCTAAGTTGCTCAAGACAGGAAACTGCCATGTATTTTATAGAGAAATTGTTCTTAGACAAACTCTAGTTAGACATCTGGCTTTACAGTTTACATTTTGCACAAAGGGATATCAAAGCAAGTGATTCTTCATTCATCTATCAGCACCAGTGAAGATGCCCATTGAATGGCTTGTGAGGAGCCAGACGATTGAGTTGGCTTTCTAAACAACAGAGTAGCCCAGAGTAGCTGTTAATGGATACCTCCATCATCTTTGAACAGCCAGAAAGTAAGTGTGCAAGTACACTGGTATGGTTTTGAAAGCCATTTCTGCTGTATAAGATCGTGCAATGTATTCAAATGTATCATTACAATATATTCAAATAACAGCAACAAAAAACAATGAGAACAACAGAAACTAAAACTGGAATGAGGATAAGATTCACAAACCAGAAATAAACTACAGCACGCAAAAGCCCCAATTGCCTAAATGTTTGCGTGATGTAATCCTATGTAAATGTGCTTACATAAATATCCACTATTTTTCACAATTTGTAACAAGTTAAATGGATGTACAAAATTATAATTGTTAAAAATAAGTAGAAAAAGCCTAACCCTCTGTATAGGCACCCTGTTATCCAAGAAGGGGCACCACTTTGCTATTAATACAACTGCCTTTGATTGTCTCCAGATATATTTTTCTATAATGACATCCAGTTTTCAAAGAGCACTAGATCCATTTCATAAAAGCTTATTCTTGTGCTCCCAAGACGATTGCAAAGCCAAGTGATTCTAAAATACAGTTAAAATAAAAAGACATATTGCAAAGTGCTGACATGTTAATACTCACCTGCACTATAGGCACATTCTCCTGAAAAATGTTCAGATCATCAGTTGTTAACAAAGGATCTGGTTTATCAGCAGCCTGCTGGGGAGTCAGTGTATTTGTACAGCTTCCAATAGGAAAAAGAATCTGGGAGACCCTCTTCTGAGAGCCTGAAGTTAGTGAAACTTCATGGCAATAAGACTGAAGGAATGCTCGGACTCCATCAATCCCCACAAACTGAGACACAGGAACACCACTGAAACGCACACTTCCATTGTCACAAAATTGAGTTTTTCTCCATTTGTGCAACCTGACGGTGAGTAAGACAAGGAGGAAGGCAAAGAACAAGCAGGAGACAAAAGCCACTGCAACCACTAGGTAGAAGGTGAGCTCCGAAGGAGGATCAACAGGAGATGAGATGTGGCTTAGATCAGTCAGTATATCTGGTATGTTATCAGCTAAAACTACAGTGAAAGTAACTGAAGCTGACATTGGTGGCTGCCCATTGTCCTTGACCAAGACCACCAGGCTTTGCTTGAGGGCATCTTTCTCCAGGAAGAACCGGGCTGTCCTGATCTCTCCAGTGTGGAGTCCCACCGTGAATAGTCCTGGCTCTGTGGCCTTGGTCAGCTGGTAGGAGAGCCAGGCATTCTGGCCAGAATCCGCATCCACAGCCACCACCTTAGTGACCAGGTAACCTGGCTCTGAGGAGCGAGGGGCCAGCTCTATCCCAGTGGAACCGTCAGTGGGAGGGGAAGGGTACAGGATTTCCGGTGCATTGTCATTCTGGTCCAGGATGAAGAGGGTCACAGAGACATTGGAGCTGAGGGGTGGGGAGCCTCCATCCTGGGCCTTCACATGAAAAGTAATCTCTTTGATCTCTTCATAATCAAACGGACGTAGGGCATATAATGTTCCTGTCTCAGAGTGTATAGATAGATAGGAGGATAGGTAGGAGTAACTCATTTCCCCTTCAGTAATTGAGTAACTAACTTTGCCATTCTTCTCCCAGTCTGGATCAGATGCTTTTATTGTCATAAACGAAGTCCCAGGTGGAGTATTTTCTGAAATTGAAGAAATGTAGGATTTTTTCTTAAAAATTGGTGGGTTATCGTTTTTGTCCAGTATTTTCACTGGAATGATAGTTGTTGTGGAAAGAGGAGGAGATCCTTTATCCATTGCCATAACAGTCACATTGTAGTAAGAGATCTCTTCTCGGTCCAGGGCTCTGTCAGTCCCTAAACTGTAGTAATTGTCAAACGTTTTTTCTAAGTGGAATGGTGAGTTACCAGGGATGGAGCACATGACCATGCCGTTTTCTCCTGAATCCCTGTCTGTTACTTTTAACAGTGCAACTACAGTCCCTACTGGTGAATCTTCACTCAGAGCACTGGTGAAAGATGTTACTGCAATTTCTGGTGCGTTATCATTTACATCAGTGACAACCAGGAAAATATTTGCTCGGCCTGATAAGCCCCTTCCATCACGGGCTTGGACCTCGATTTCATAGGAAGCACACTCCTCATAATCTATGTTCTGCCTTACCCTTACTTCTCCGGTCTTGGCGTCCAAACGGAATGTATTTGAAGCCTTTTCTGATATTTGACGGAATGCATATGTTATCTCTGAGTTAATTCCCTCATCTAGGTCTGTAGCATTTATTGTTACTAGTAAAGAATCGATGGGAATGTTTTCCATAGCAGACACTTGATAAACAGAGTGTGAAAAAACTGGTGCATTGTCATTTGCATCTTCCACAAGGATCTTGATGTGCGTGGTTCCAGATTTGGCAGGATTTCCCCCATCACTGGCTGTAAGGATTAAGTCATGGAACGCCTCCTCTTCTCGATCCATAGGCTTTTCTAGTACTAACTCAGCATATTTGGCCCCATTTGGTGTCACTTGAACATCAAGAGAGAAGTGGCTGTTAGGGCTGAGGTGATAATTTTGCAAAGAATTCGTTCCTAGGTCTGGATCCTGTGCATCGGGAAGAAGGAAGTGGGACCCCACGGCTGCACTTTCTGGAATGTTCAGCTGCAGTGTTTCCACTTGGAAAGTTGGTGCGTTGTCATTGATATCTTCAATTTCAATGTCGACTGTGTAAACTTTAATCTGTCCTTGAACCAGGATCTCTAACTTGAGTACACAAGTGGCTAGTCGGGGACATAGCTGCTCTCTATCCAGCCTTTCCTTAATATACAAATAACCATTTTGGAGATTGAGGGCAAAATACTGTGTCCTACCTTCAGTAACAATCTGGACAGCGTCAGGCGAGAGTTGCTTCAAATCCATCCCCAGATCCTTTGTGATGTCCCCCACAAACGAACCTTTCTGCAGTTCCTCGGGAACAGAGTAATGGATCTGCCCAGCAATTGCTTGAAAAACAGCCACCAACACGATGCAGGACAACTCCTTCCTTCTATCCCAGAGTATCTGACTGTTAGCCATTTCTGCTTCTGCTGGGCTTTAATCCTCAGCCTTTGGGTAGTGGAAAGTCTCTTCTGTCCTTGATTTCTGCAGATACTGTTGCTTACATCCAGATATTTCTAAGAAAAATGTATTTATCCAAGTCTTTTTCTCCCCCTCCCTTTCCAACAAGGTCCTCCTTTCCTGTGTTCTTTCAATCAGGAGACTATCAGCCTTCTGTTGTATTTTTCAGTGTGGTGGGTTGCCTTATTGGTGAACAGCGACACCCAATGTCTCAAGAAATAAATGCAGTATTTAGAAAAAGTTTCATAATATCCTGTACAGTGGTACCTTGTATAAAGGGTTCAATTTGTTACAAATGAAATTATGCTAAGCAAATTTTCCTTTATACAAATTTCCCATAGGAGTGCATTGAAAACAGAGTAATCCCTAATCCCAACCATTTTTATGTTGTAGTGATTCATCCCATAGGCAATTCTGTTAAGTAAATTTCCCCTATCTCTGGAATATTTATGTTGTACAAAGTTTATGTTATACAAACTGTTTGTTATACGAGGATCCACTGTATCTGGAAGTTGAGTCATGGCAACTGGATTTCTTTTCTTTTTTTTTTCAGAGAATGAAACATTTCACAGCTGCCACGTTTCAATATCTCAATAGCTCAAGAGAGAGAGAGAGAGAGAGAGAGAGAGAGAGAGAGAGAAGTCCAGTTCCATGACTCAACTTCCAGATAAACTCACCTGGATGATTGAGAATCTTCACAGACATAATGTCTTATAGCAGTTTCAGAAATACAATATTATTAATTTTCAGTTTGTCATTAAAAAGAGCAAAAAACCTTCATAATAGTCCTAAGATTGGATCTTTTGAAAGATCCAATTTTAGAAAGTAAATACTACCACCAACTTTGAAATGAGAAATAATATGAGATTTCCCGCCCCAGTTTTGACTTTATCTTCTTTTGCTATTACAGGGAGTCTACAAGATACATGTTACTCACTCATTCCTGACTGACTGCAGGA
Source organism: Phrynocephalus versicolor (assembly GCA_023846285.1). Taxonomy (NCBI): domain Eukaryota; kingdom Metazoa; phylum Chordata; class Lepidosauria; order Squamata; family Agamidae; genus Phrynocephalus; species Phrynocephalus versicolor. The sequence goes on along the minus strand of JAHTLZ010001587.1, from coordinate 797 downwards.
TGCTGAATTAATATTCCTCAAGCATTCATTTCAAGTGAAAATCAGTTCAGGTAGGTTTCAACTAATTAGCTTATGTTTGATGCAGCACATTCTTGTTGCTTATTCTGTTTTTGTTGTGTTTTCCCTCCAGTGAAAGTCTCATGAAAAGAAAGTGTCAAATAACACATTGAAGTAAATTCATATTTTCTGCTATCACTATGTTTCCTCTCTAGGCATACAATTCCTGAGCTATGAGATTTGCAAATGAGGTCTGTATTCCCCTTTTGATAAACGTAAGCGGCTCATGAAATAATGCTCATTCCCTTGCTTTGTTGAGTCCCACTGTTTTCTTACCATTGCTCTGCCATTCACTTACCAATTTTCAGCACTGAACACATTTAATTCCAATAATTCTGTAGAAATAATGATAATAAATGATCCAACATTGTTCATCCTTTATAGCCTCCCATAGCAGGTCTTTCAGCTTTTCTTGCAAGATCCATTTTCTTGCCATACCATTAAATCACAAACTAGTTTTAGTTCTCAACTACCGCATGTTCCCATAACATTATTACTTTTGGTCTGTGTCAGGAGGGTCAGTCTTTGCTGATATGGTCAGTGGCAGCTTAGACAAGGTGACATCACTGGGGTTCTCTACTATCTGAGTGATCATCTCTCCTACCATGACTGCTCCATATCTGCCTACTGCTTAAACTGTGCTCAATAAAATCACTGTCTGGAGAGAACTGAGCCCTTTCAGCTGCTCCTTCACTTCCCTTATTTCTTGACTCAAATGGATCTGATGAATGTCCAGCTTT
>JAHTLZ010001584.1:2176-35120 GCA_023846285.1 Phrynocephalus versicolor | reverse complement strand
ATAATAATAATAATAATAATAATAATAATAATAATAATAATAATAATTGCATGAGGTTGATTCCATTGACCCTTTCTGGAATTTTCTAGGTAGTGAATACTCAGAGATAGTTTACCACTCCCTTCTTTTGGGGGCATCTTGGGACTGTGCACCTTGCCCAAGGCCACAAAAGCAGGCTCTTCTCCCAGGGGGCACAGTGGGGAATTGAACTCCCAACCTCTGGCTCCATAGCCACATACCTAAACCTAGAATCATAGAGTCATAGAGTCACAGAGCTGGAAGAGACCTCAAGGGCTATCCAGTCCAACCCCCTGCCATGCAGGAATCCCCATCACAGTATTTCTGACAGATGGCCATCCAGCCTCTGCTTAAAAACCTCCAAAGAAGGAGACTCCACCACCCTTTGTGGCAGCATATTCCACTGCCGAACAACTCTAACCATCAGGAAGTTCTTCCTCAGGTTCAAAGGCAATCTCTTTTCCTGTAGTTTGAAACCACTACTCCGAGTCCTGGTCTCTGAACACACGGAAAACAGACCAGTTCCCTCTTCACGATGACATCCTTTCAAATATTTAAACATAGCTATCATATCCCCCCTCAGCCTTCTTTTAGAGAGGCTAAACATTCCCAGTTCCCTAAGCCGTTCCTCATAAGACATTTCTTCCGGACCTTCAACCATCCTGGTCACCCTCCTCTGCACCTGCTCGAGGTTGTCAACATCCTTTTTAAATTGAGGTGTACATAACTGGACACAGTACTCCAGGTGGGGTCTGACCACAGCAGAGTAGAGTGGTACTATCACTTCCCTTGATCTAGACAATATGCTTCTGTTGATGCAACCAAGAATTGCATTCGCTTTCTTGATCGTCGCATCACCCTGCTGACTCATGTTCAATTTGTGATCCACTAAGACTCCCAGATCCCTTTCACAGGTACTATTCTCCAACCAGGTGTCCCCCATCCTATATCTGTGCAATTCATTCTTTTTACCTAGATGTAGCACCCTACATTTCCCTCTGTTGAAATCCATTCCGTTAGCTTTGGCCCAGCACTCTAATCTGTCAAGGTCCTTTTGGATTTTCATTTTATCCTCTAGGGAATTAGCAACCCCACCCAATTTGGTATCAGCTGCAAATTTAATCAGTCTACTCTCTATTCCTTCCTCCAAGTCATTAATAAAGATATTGAATAGACATGGGCACGACTCGGCGAAATTTTCGTTTTCGTTTTCATTTGTCGTTTCCGTTACGTAATGAAATGACAAATGAAAATTGTGATGGAAATTGAACGAAACGAAACGACCCATGAAAATTGTGGTCGTTAGTTTCGTTTTCGTTACTGGCGGTGTGCAATGAAATGAGCTGTTTTAAATGTTAAAAAATGCCCTGGACATCCATAAAAATGCAGCGATAATTATTTATACTGTCTGATAATACCTACCAGGGGGTGGGGGGGTCCGTAAAACGTGCATTTATGTCTTTTCTCAGATCGCTGTATTTTTTTTTTCTTTAAGGGGAGTTGGGGACATTGACCCAAAATGGCTCCCAGATGCCTAATATTGATTTCTTGGGTATTAAAATGCCCTGGACATCCTTTAAAATGCAGCGATAATGCGAGAATTATTTGAAATTATTACCTACCAGGGGGTTGGGGTCCTTAAAACGTTTGATTTTGTCTTCTCCCATCGCGATGTATTTTTCTTTTCATTTTAAGGATGACAAAATGGATGTCGCCACTCCAGCCACAACATGGAGGCAAGCCATGTGATGGGATCATGTAAATTCTTGGAAAACTTCAACCAATAGCATGCCCAGGTTGCAGACTGGGCAGGTCTGGCAGCCACAGAGGGCATAAAAAGCTCTGGCAGCCCCCGGAAATGCTTTAAAATCGCGCAAAAAGCGGGTAGAAATGACAAACGAAAAAACAAAAAACGAAACGACAAATTTTTGAAAAAATACGCGACAAACGGAAACGACCCGAAACGGACCCATCCCAAAAAACGACAACTCGAAACATAATTTTTTCTGGTCATGCCCATCTCTAATATTGAACACCACTGGACCCAGAACAGAACCCTGGGGCACCCCACTGGTCACCTCTCTACATGCTGAGGAGAAGCCATTTATGACCACCCTTTGCATACGATCAGTCAACCAATTACAGATCCACCTAACAGTAGCATGATCTATCCCACATTCTACTAACTTCTTTGTAGGTATGTCATGAGGAACCTTATCAAAACTATCTTTTGAGCTATCCAGCCAGCAGTATACAGAACGTAGGATGAAGCTACTAGCAAATTCTCAGCTCCACATAGAAAAGGGACACACTGTTACACGTTCAAAATATTCTACCATGGTCATGTAAATGTGATGCTTCATAGGCCCCTATCCCACGTACCTTTAAATGCAGATTAAATTTTTAGATAAATTTGCAGCAAAGGCAAAAATGCTGTCCCCAAAGCCACTGGGCTTTTTGAAAAAAACAACAACAAAGAAAAGAAAACCCCCTTCAGCGAGGTTTCCAAGACTTACCAGAGAGGCAGGGAATTTTTTTGCCTCATTTAAAAAACCCACTTTTTAAAGAGGCAGACGTCATGGGACAACGTAGATAATCTGGTTTTCTTTCTCTCCCCCCCATAGCACGACCAGCTGTTCCTGGGGTCAATGTTTTTGATTTATTTTTTAATTTTTCCCCACCCTCCAAGCACCAGAAAGCTGGATGGGGTGCTCTTTGTTTTAATTCCCCCAGCCAGCTGGTCCTTTTTTAAATCCTAGCACCACCTGCTGGCCATGGGGGCTGAACTGTGCTTTAAAAAAACACACCTTTGTACGGGGGAACTGCTATCCCACATATTCAGTCACGTGATGGGAGGAAGAGGAAAAGCCGGACCTTCAGAAGATCAGGATCTTCTCCAGGTGAGATAGCAGCCTAAGAGAACAGAATTCTATGAGAACATACTGTTAGAAATAGAACCACCGGTTCAGTAGTTTAGGCCAGTTCATCCTTAGGATCAAGGGTCCATTCAGAGGCAATGTCCTGGCTTCCCTGCCCCACCTTCTCCAGGCATGGCCTTTGTGCATTTGTCCCAATCTCTAGTTAGAAACAACAGCTTGGAAGCTGCTTGATGTGTGAATGTACCCGTATAGGACTGTATTTCTGCTATGGTTGTCCTACTTACTTTGTCACTGACAACGTGAATCTGTCTACACTATAGATTTAGGGAAATGTGATTCTATCTTAAAGGCCATCATCCCATCTCACAGAGTCCTGGAAAACATAGTTTGGTAAGGGACTTCTTATTTCTCTGCTGTAGTTTAGAGGAGGGTGCTACCATTCTCCATAGGGCAATTTTAAGCACAGGCTTCTGCATGATGGCTGTGACAGTTTGAAAGTAGGATCAAAAATAGCTATTCCTATGTAGTGTGGCTATACTTACAGTGTTGGGTGACCTAACTGGATGAATCAGTTAAAATATGTATCAAGAAACTGCTGTGACCATGTACTGTCATGTGGACAGCTGGGGGTGGGGTGGGGGCTCCTGAAAAATTATCAGGTTTAAATGTGGCACCCCTCAACCACCTGAAAGGGCAAGATCAGTGAGCTTATGATGCAAAAGATAAAAAATAACACCCCCCGCCCCTCGCATATTGGAGCGTACATCTTTGGGGTCCGAAACTGCCATGTACATTTGCTTGTAGACATGGCGGAAAAGGGGCTTTAATTGAAATGAGAGGCCGGGATACATTTTTTAAAAACTGACATTTAACTCCCATGATCCTTACTAAACACAACAGTTGTAGCTCTGTCATGGTGTGTAATGCCACCGAGCCCTGCCAGGAGCTTCCAGCCAAGCCATCTGCTGCTCTATTTCTAAGTCTGGCTGCAAAATAGTGAGCCGGTTAGGGATACGTTTGCTTTTACCAAAAGCAAATGCCATTCATTGCCTGTATCGTTGCTAGGCCTTTTCCAGTTTAATTATGCAGCAGGGAAAGTGGCAGGAAGAGGATGAGGAGAACTCACACAACTAACCTCTCTCTCTCTCTCTCTCGCTCCCTCCCTCTCTCTTTCTGTTTAATCACAGGGAAATAGCAACAGTATTATTCCAAAAAACCAACCCATGTATTTGTTTAGTTTACAGCTGATTGGTTGGGACTTGATTTTTGCTGAACCCTCTCTTCTGAAGATTAGCTGATGTTTTTCTGCCTGTTCGGTCTTCCACAGTTTCCTTAGCAGGCATGAGTTAGTCACGTGTAGCATCTCTTCCCAGCTAGGCCCCTATCCCACGTCCCTTTAAATGCAGATTAAATTTGTAGATAAACCGTGTCCAAAAATGTTGTCCCCAAAGCCAATGGGCTTTTTGAAGAAAAAAAAGAAAACCCGGTAATGCCCCCTTAAGCAAGGTTTCCAAGACCTACCGGAGAGGCAGGGAATTTTTTTTGCCTCACTTAAAAAATCCACCTTTTAAAGAGGCAGACGTCGTGGGACCTTGCAGATGATCTGGTTTTCTTTTCTATTTTTTTTTTGGCACCGACTGGCTGTTCCTGGGGCTGGTCAGTGATGTTTTTTTTCCTTTTAACTTCCCCCCACCCCTAGTGCCAGTCAGCTGGTCCTCTGGCTGGTCTGGCACTGGTTTTTTATTTTATTTTCCCCCACCTTCCTAGTGCCAGGCAGCTGGGGATCACACTTTTTAACCCCCCCCCCAGCGCCAGTCAGCTGGTCCTTTTTTAAATCCTAACACCACTTGCTGGCCATGGGGCTGAACAGTGGTTTTTTTTTAAAAAAAAAACCTTTGTAAGTGGGAACTGCTATCCTACATCTTCTGTCACGTGACGGGAGGAAGAGGAAAAGCCGGACCTTCCGAAGATCAGAATCTTCCCCAGGTGAGATAGCAGCCTAGTCTCCTTCAAGTTGGCTTGTGCATTTTAGAAATGCTTTTCCTCCACTGAAAAAGCCTGTGCCCTGGAGCTGGTTATTTAGTAATTGTTTTGGTGTGGAAAGCATGCTCAGTCTAGTAACTGGATTAAAGAGTTCTGTGCCCTTCCCAGTACACACATAATACTGAGCTCAGTTGCGCTCTGCATCTCCAATAACTTCTTCAAAATCAGCACAATCTTTACTGCTCTGTAAAAATGTTAATTGGGCCCTTGGGATGTAATAAAGATAGAGGCCCTAGCATAGAACCCTATGGAGGCTATTCTGAATGTTGCATTTTAAGAAAGTACCTGGTATGCTTTGATTAGGTGGTCACGAGGGTTTCATTGCTCTCAACAATGATTCGCTACAGAATAAATTTGCAAAATCCAAAAATGCTGAAGGCAGAGGTGTCTTGTTTCAGGTGGAATATAAGTGTCCTCCAGAATATATAACTTCCACTATTCATTTGTATTTACCAGTATGGTTATGCTTCCATTTGGTGTTTTCTTCCTTTCTGGGGCATTGTGATGGCAGAATAGCTGTATTATGGCACAAAGATACGGTAACTTCACGTCCTTCCTCGTTCCGAGATTACATTCATTTCGTGATAACGTTGTTCGTAGTCACGTGGTCTTCTCCTGGTTCTGTCCCTGTTTCGGTTTACCCAAGGGTGTGATTGATGGTATCGTGACAACTGTTACTTCACGTCCTTGTTTTGTGACAATTACTGAATTTTCCTGGCTTTGTTTACCCTCTCTTTTTTTGGCCAGGGCTTCTGTTTTTCGATATTTCGAATCTCCACAACTTTGCCTTTCATGCGTTAAGTGGAAAACTCCTGGTTTCATCCCTTCTTCCCTCTCTGCGATGCATTGTTTACGCCATTGGGATTGTACTGGAGAATGCAACTTTGGACTCCTGCCACTAGGAGTTGCATTCACTGCGTTGCGTGACGAGCCTTACTTCACGGGCACTTGTCTCAAAACAAGAACCGAGACAATACAATTCCCAAGGCCAGGGAGAGGTATGTCTCATCACGCTCTGTTCCCGGTTCAGGGGGCGTGGTTAGGACGAACTCCTGCCATCACACAATGGACGTGGAGTAACCTTTTTTCGTACCAGTCCCAAGCGGGACAGCAAACCGCGATGAGAGGGACGTGAAGTAACCATCAGAGATGACTGCATCATGGTGTGATTAGAAGAAGCTGGAGAATGCACTGATAATAATTCACTTTGGAAAGAAGCCATGCTTTTAAAACTTCTTCAAAGCAGTGGCCATCTAATAGCATAGAGGTTTAGACGGCTTTGAAGACCTCTGGGGTTCTTGTTGGAAAGCTGTGTTGCTCATGGTAATTTTTAGACATGCACCTTGGAAAATAAAGCAGTGTTTTGTGGGTTTGGGTGGGGAGACCATCCACCCCCTTCCATATAGGGCTGTGAAAAATCTGTCGGCTTCAGTTTTGTTGCATTTCTCAAAATCCCATGGGGGGGGGTAGGGAAAAGTGAAAAGGGACTGGAGTGAGACAGAATGGGCAGTTCTTAATACATATTGATGCTCCCTAAAAAGTGAGTTGTGATGGACAAACATCGGAACAATATTTAAGGACTCATACCTAATATATCGTACTCTTCATGAAGGCTTTGGCCTCGGTCATACCAGCGTTTTCTCTATAGTTTCCCTTCAGTGAACTGCACAGAAAAAGAGTAAGATATACCAACCAAAGTCGCAACATGTACGTGACCAGGTGAGGCAAGCCACAAATGGCTCCCAAGAACATCATTTCAGGACCTGTTATGGGATGGGCAGAATATCGAGAGTGTGAAAAACATCACTGCCTGAGTAGGACAGGACATCCTAATGTGATTCACCCATCTCACCCAGAAGAAAGAGGTACAGTTTTTCGCAATATTGATTTTCTGCCTGAAATGTGCACTGTAATGTTTTTTCCTGGGGGTGATGTTTTCATGGCTGCCTCTGTCCCCTCTGGTCAGGTGGAATGGGTGGAGTTTTCGAGGCTGTTCTACTCAGACGTTGCTGTCAGATAAAGAGGCAGGGATCCCTGCCTGCAGTGCAACCTGTGAGGGGGCAGCTGATGGAGGAAGCGTAGCAGGGAGGCCTGTGTTTCTGCAGCAACTGGACCATCGTGCAAAGGACAGGACAAAAATCAGTGTGCACTGGCCGGGGTAGGGTGGGCGACTGGAAGTGCATGTCAGCTGTGTTTCCATGTCGACAACTCATGACAGCCTGGCACGAAGCAATTTGTGCATAGTGGAACTGGAAAAGTGCAGAAGAGAGCAACTAAAATGATTACTGGGCTGGGGCACCTCCCTTATGATGAAATACTAAAATATTTGGGGTTCTTTAGTCTGGAAAAAAGGTGCCTGAGGGGGGATATGATTGAGACGTACAAAATAACGCAGGGCATGAGTAAGGTGGATAGAGGGAAGCTCTTCTCCCTCTCACAAAAAACCAGAATTAGGGGGACATCCACTCAAATTGAGGGCTGGCAGAGTAAGAACAGACAAAAGAAAATATTTTTTCACCCAGCGCGTTGTCAGTCTGTGGAACTCCCTGCCACAGGATGTGGTGATGGCATCTGGCCTGGATGCCTTCAAAAGGGGATTGGACAGATTCCTGGAGGAAAAGTCCATCACAGGATACAAACCATGATGGAGATGTCTAATCTCCAGGCTTAAAACCGGGGTACTTCAAGGGCCAGATGCAGGGGAGTGGTATCAGGAGACAGAGATCTAGTCTCATGCGTTCCCAGATGCATCTGGTTGGGCCACTGTGAGATACAGGAAGCTGGAGTAGATGGGCCTTTGGCCTGATCCAGCAGGGCTCTTCTTATATTCTTATGTTCTTATGTGCCCATCTCTAGCTATGACACTCCCCCATAAAATGGCAGGGGAGTCAAGAGCAGTTCTGGTAATGCAGGAACCTATGTCAGGAGGTAAGAGCATAGCAAGGGGCAGCAGTACTGGGAGCATGCAGTGTATGGAATGGTGGCTGAGGTTAAGGAAGCTGGCAGAGAAAGGAGGAAGGAGGAAACTCCTGGCATTAACCAGTCTCGTTAAAAGTGGCATCATGGGTGAAGGCAGCAGCAGTGGCGCAGGGAGGTGTCAAGAGGAAGTGATGGTGGGGAATAGGAACTGGGCAACCAGAGGCACATCAGGATCCAAACCCTGGAAACTGTTGGCTTGCAAGAAGTGAAAAATACCAGTAATGATTGCATAATTGTTCCATCTAGCGGAGCCATTAAATTCTATATACTATAGCATTTTCCTTGCAGGTTTCTTCCCCCCCTCCCCACTAGATCTGTATTTCATGCAAAACATTTCATAAGCAAAATGTCATTATTGTATCGAAACACCAGTGTATAATATTACCACATATTATAGTAAAAGATTTCTATTTGTCTGCTTTCACACTGGAAACATTTTATATTTCCTCCTCCCCTGACTGAATCCTATCTCTGTCCTTTATATTTCTCTAGCTAAGAAATAACTGCCCTTCTCTCATGAATATGCAAATCTCTGACGGCTCCTTGTGTTGAAGCCCATCTGTTCTATAAAGCTTACTTGGATACTTGTCATCCGTGCATCACAGTGTGCCTGCATATTGCAGGCCTGTCAGTAATCATAAGTAGGTAATCTGGAGATTAACATTTGAGATATTTTTGATGTCACCTGTGAATGCACGTGCTTTAGAAAGCCCGTATTCTTGGTAGCCTCCAAAGATAGCATGTAGAGTAGATCAACATTAAGGTCAGGTTGTTGTCACCTTGAAAATAATAATCAAGTGCTTAATTGCTCTCTCTCTCTCTCTCTCTCTCTCTCTCTGTGTGTGTGTGTGTGTGTGTGTGTGTGTGTTGGGGGTGGCGAGAGAAATCTTTGGAATTAAAGCTCCCCTGCCTTGTCTTCTCTGTCAGTAAGCAAGTTAGATAAGGAGGTGGGATGAGAAGGCTGCCTGCGTGGCCGTTCATTGACTGTCTGTCGGAGAAGGCAGGGAAGGGAAGCCCAGACTCCTTCCCTGGAGGATGAGCTGGCTAGCACATAGAGGTGGGTGAATGGAGGTGCCACAGATGGGGTGGGGTGGGGGAACAGAACACATGGCAGTTGTGCTCCCACACAGGCAAAGCGCTTTGTGCCCATCTCTATTATGCACTTTCAAAAATGGTGCATTTAAAAGGGCAACGGAATCAAAGGACATTGTTCCCTTATTCCAGTGATGGCGAGCCTATGGCACGGGTGCCAAAGGTGGCACTTGGAACCTTTTCTGTGGGCACCCAACATCGCCCCTTCATAGCCACCTGTATACAGCTTAAATTACTGTATTGGCACTTTGCAAAAATATTAGTGGGTTTTGAAATGCAGCTTGGGTACTCGGTCTCTAAAAGGTTCGCCATCACTGCCTTATTCCCTTGTGTTTAATGCACTGATAGTTTAGGGCAGTGTCGGCGAATTTATGGCACGGGTGCCAAAGGTGGCAGTTAGAGCCCTTTCTGTGGGCACCTGACATGGCCCCCTCACAGCCATGTCACTTCCCCTCTCCGCTTGGAGCACATGACTGGGCTCTGTGCAGAGAGCCGGGCAAAGGGCTTGTGGGCTCCTTCATATCCCCAGTTTACTCTCCAGCCATCCAAAGCATTTGTAACCCAGGGTACCACTGTATTCAGGTGAAATGGCCTTATTGGCACTTTGCAAAATATGTGTGGGTTTTGAATCCCAGCTTGAGCACTTGGTCTCTAAAAGCTTCGCCACCACTGGTTTAGGGTGTTCTGTACCACTGCTGTTCATAGAACAGTGTGGTTCTTCTGAAAGCTAATGGGAAATCCATCTTATGGTGACCCACTGTGTCTCCTCCTCAAACTTTGGTCATGCCTCTGGAAATCAGTGTAAATGAACCACTTTTGCATGAAGGTAAGAAGGATCTCACTAAAGTCATATCTGGAAGTTGAGTCATGGCTACTGGATTTCTTTTTTGAGAGATAGAAACATTTCGCTGGTCATCCAAACAGCTTCATCCATCTGAATACAGCTAGTGCGAGTCCTCCATCTTGTAGTCAGTCAGCTTTGACCTCTTGTCCCCCTGGTCTGAATTAGGCTCATAAGATGAACAATGGCCTGAATAGGCTCATTAGGGAGACAACAGTAACCATAACCTTAAGGTGAACAATGGCCTAAGGTGCTGAAACCTATCAAGAATGGGTCGCTAGCTATAGCCTTGGTGGTGAAGGCTTTTTGATTTGTCTGGGTACTTTGGAAAGCACACCCTGATAAGTAGCAGATAGACTATGCCTGAGGCCACCAACTCTGTTGAGGGAGGGGGTTTCGATGCTCACATGAACGGCTTCCCTTACTCCTCTCTCAAACCACCATTATCTAATATGTGTACATCCTCATCTTTGAAAGAGTGCCCTTTGTCCTTCAAATGGAGGTGTACTGCTGATTCCCCTTATTCCCCTGATTCCCCAACTTCCAGATAAACTCATCTGGATGACTGAGAATCTTCACAGACATATCACTAAAGTCATAGCAAAACCTAGTGATCAGTTTCTGACAGTATCCTTCAGGGGACTCATCCTGGGTCCACAAAGCAAAAACCTTTCCCTACTTTCCCCCATCATATGTGCAATTTTGGAATTGTACAGAGTACCCCCCCATTTAAATGGGAAACCATCATACTGATGTTGAGAACCATGCAGATTTCTAAATATGCATTGTATTGCATCCCACATTTGGCTGTGGGGACATGTAAATGCAGCAAAACCATATATATCCTTACTCATCCCTATCTTTGAATATAAATTAGAGAGCTGGAAGAAAAGCTCCATCCGAAATGACAGCCATGATTCCTGGCCTAATGCAATCTGGAAAGAGGTACAAAGTGTACCTTAAAACAATGCAATATCTTGTACATAAGGGATGTAACTACAAGGTGGGCTCTTTTTTTTTTTTTTTTGGTAATTATTCACCAAGTTTCAGCTGTTGGAGCTAGGGTCCTCGTAGGTCTGGGTAACTTTTCCATGCATTATTTATTTATTTATTTATTTATTTATTTATTTGTTGTATTTATACCCCGCTTATCTACAATGTGTACTCTAAGCGGCTTACAAGATATCAGGCCTCAATAGCCATAAAAATTACCAAAAAAAACCATAAATAAATAAAACAAATAGTAATAACACTAGACAGGTTAAAACCTAATAGCACCTCAATGACTAAGCAATAGTAGATAAAATAGTTAGCGATGGCGGAGGGGAAAAAAAACCAGTTAAAGATCGCCAAAGGCCTCCTGGAAAAGGTAGGTCTTTAACGCCTTCCGGAAGGCCAGCAGGGACTCTGCAGAGCGCACTTCACTGGGGATGGAATTCCAGAGGCTAGGGGCCGCCACAGAGAAAGCCCGGGTCCGAGTACTCATCCTCCGGGCTTCACGAGGGGTGGCGACCCGAAGCAAGTGCGCTCGCGCCTGCCGAACGGGACGGGCCGAGGTTGATCGCTGAGCGATACGCTCTGCCAGGTAGTCCGGTCCCAAGCCATGGAGGGTTTTATAAACTAAAACCAAGACCTTGAATCTAATCCGGGCTGCAACAGGCAACCAGTGCAGGCGGGCCAGAACTGGGGTGATGTGGTCATAACGACGCACACCAGCCACCAGCCTGGCCGCTGCGTTCTGGACCCGCTGCAGACGCCAGAGAAGAGTCAAGGGCAACCCCATATAGAGGGCGTTACAGTAGTCCAGCCTCGAGATCACCAGAGCTTGGACCACTGTTCTCAGAGAGTTCGCGTCGAGGTACGGGCGGATCTGGGCGATCCGACGGAGATGGTAATAGGCGGACCTGGTCACTGACGCCACCTGGGCCTCCATGGTGAGCGCCAGGTCCAGGAGCACACCCAGATTCCGCGCCCTCTCCGTGAGCTGCAGGGAAACTCCCCCCAGACAGGGGAGAGGGCCACCGTACCCCGACGGCGAGCTCCCGAAGAACATGACCTCCGTCTTCTCGGGGTTGAGCTTGCATTGTGGTACCGTTACAATCTCCTTGCACAGGTTTGCAGTAGGTTTTCCCCCACCCTCTGTAATGAGAGAGAAAAGCGAGCAGAAGGTGGGTGGTCCTTAAGAGAAAGTGTCTGATTAATTCACTGTGCGTGACTATAGCAGAATAATATATAATTAACTGCTGGGTAGCTCAGTGGTTTAGATATTGGGCTGTGGAGACAGAGGCTGCCTCCAATTCAATTCCCCACTGGGTCTGCTTGGCAGAAGCTAGACCCATAGGGTCCCCTTCCAGCCCTGCAGTACTCAGATCTACCACATTTTCCCACCTATAAGATACCCCCTTCTATAAGACATCAATATGAGGGGCGTGGTGGCTCAGTGGGCTAAGGCTCCAAAAACTGTCAGCTGCAAAGTCGGCAGCTCTGCGGTTCGAATCCTGGAGCGAGCTCCTGCTGAAAACCCCAGCTCCTGCCAACCTAGCAGTTCAAAAGCATGTAAATGCAGGTAGAAAAATAGGTACCACCGTAAAAAAGCAGGAAGGTAAAACAGAGTTTCCTTGCAGCCATGCCGGCCACGCAGCCATGGACTTGCACAACACCAGCTCTTCGGCTTGAATACGGAGATGAGCACCGCCCCTAGAGTCGGACACGACTAGCATGCATATGTGGGGGGAACCTTTAACTTTACCTTACTTTTCCAACCCAAAATTACAGTTTTGCAACTGGCAAGTTCTCTCCTCGGTTTACTTCCATGTACAGGACGACCCTCAATTTTTAGTCTAACAATTTTAGACAAAGGCTGATATTTCACGTCCATCTCATCACTGTTCGTGGTCCCACTTGGAACCAGTACAAAGTAATCTAACCGCATGTCCAGCTGAGGGGAGTTCGTCCTGACCATGTCCCCTGAACTGCGATCTAAGCGGGATGAGATATTCCCCTCCCTGGCCTCGGGAATCTCCTCATCTCGCTTCTCGTTCTGATCCGAGTGCACGTGAGGAACGGCTCATCACACAGCGTGCCATTCTCCATCTAGTGGCAGGAGTGCCAAGTGCCATTCGCCAGTACATTCCCTATGAAGTCAGCAACACAGTGCAGAGAGATTAAAAGACAAATGCCTCAAACTTAGCTCCATAACGCATTGAAGACAAGGCTTTGGAGAATCGAAACATCGAAAACCGGAAGGTCACCCCCCCCAAAAGGAGAACAAAGGCATGGAATTTCACATCTCATCACGGAACGAGGACATGCGGTAACAGGCATGCCGGTATCATCCATCACGCCCGTGCGTACACGGGAACAGGGACAGAACCGGAAGAAGACCACGTGACCGCGACCGACATCAACACACAACAAACTTCCTCCCGGGACGAGAGTGGACGTGAATAACCGTCATAGATAGAGTCTTATACAAGGGAAAATGCTATGCTTTGGTTTTTTGGTCTTGGTATGATTATATATGTGTTTGAGGTGCTAGATTAGAAGAGTGAGCTTCTGGGGAGACAGAATGAGTACAGGAGGACAGCAAGTGGTGGCACCTTTATTTGTTTGCTGTGATGGTTTCTAGGGCACAGGATTCCATGATGTTCATCTTGGAAAATGTAGAACAGGGGAGCAGGCCCTTGCACAGAATGTTGCTGACTGGAGGAGGAAGGATTGAAGACACCGGCCCTCAGGCGATGCATTATGGATGGGAGCACAGCAGCCAGCAAGCAGTTTGTTTTGCTTTATTTTGCGCCACTGCCTTTGGATTGCTGTGCAATGCAGCCGGGTGATTCACTGTAGGGCTGTATGCAGCAGGCACGGTCTAAGCAGTCAAGCCTGAGAACATGACATTGCGGCAACGCAGTGTAGAAAGGTGCACAACCACCAATCATTTCTCCTGGGGTCAATCTGGGGTCAACCACATTTTTATGTTTTATTACCCACAGTATATACAATCTCCTAGAAATAGGATTCTTCTGAGATGGTTTGGTGCTAGGTCCCTGCAGGGGAAAATAAAGTGGGAAACAGGGACTTTCCTTTGGATATAGAAATACTAATCATGGCTGTGTTTTAATCCTAAAAATATTTTATTTTGTTTGTTTTCCGAACCTCCTTTCTGACCGTAAGATATTGCACTGACTCCAGTGGAGCTTACTGCCAGGTATATTTATAGAGATAAGGACTAATGCATATCAAAATATTGTTTATATGATTGAGAGGAGGGATATGATTGAGACGTACAAAATAATGCAGGGCATGAGTCAAGTGGATAGAGGGATGCTCTTCTCCCTCTCACAAAATACCAGAACTAAGGGACATCCACTCAAATTGAGGGCTGGGAGAGCAATAACAGACAAAAGAAAATATTTTTTTCACCCAGCGTGTTGTTAGTCTGGGGAAGTCCCAGCCACAGGATGTCGTGATGGCATCTGTCCTGGATGCCTTCAAAAGGGGATTGGACAGATTCCTGGAGGAAAAGTCCATCACAGGTTGCAAACCATGATGGAGATGTGTAATCTCCAGGCTTAAAACTGGCGTACTTCCAGGGCCAGATGCAGGGGAGTGGTTGTAGGAGACAGATATCTAGTCTCATGCACCCCCAAACGCATCTGGTGGGGCCACTGTGAGATACAGGAAGCTGGACTAGATGGGCCGTTGGCCTGATCCAGTATTGCTCTTCTTATGTTCTTATGTTCTATTTTAGTTTTTTTATTGTATACTGTTTATATCTGTGTAAAGATGAATACTGTAACCCCCCCAAGAGTAGCCTTTTAGCTAGATGGTGTGGTGTACAGATCCAATTAGTTAGTTAGTTAGTTAGTTAGTAAGTAAGTTAGTAAGTTAGTAAGTTAGTAAGTAAGAAGTAAGTAAGTAAGTAAGTAAGTAACTATCATCAAGTGGTGTATTAAGTTGGAAATAGAGATGGGCACAACCAGAAAAAAATGACGTTTCGAGTTGTCATTTGTCGGAACAGGTCCGTTTCGGGTTGTTTCCGTTTGTCGCGATAATTTTCAAAAATGTGTCATTTCCGTTTGTCGTTTGTCGTTTGTCATTTCCAATGCAATTTAGCACAATTTGACTCCCAGAGCATGGGGGCGTCCTGCAATCAGGGCTGGTGCTAGTTTTTTTGCGCCCTAGGCAGCGGGCGGGGTGGGGGGCGGGCGGTGGGGGGGAGGTGCAGGTGGGCGGCGGTGGCGGGGGGCCATGGGCGGGCGGCGACAGCGGCAGGGGGGAGGGGTGGGTGGGCGAGCAGGCGGCCGGCAGCCACGGGTCCCACAATGACCCAGAGCAGGCGGAAAACACTTTAAACTGGGTGATGGATTAGAAAAATATATCATTGCACAAGACTGCATCCTATGCAATAAAGCAAACAAAATGGGCAGAATGCAATATATTTCTTTTATTCTCTTGGTCAACGCTGACTGAACCGGCCAGCGGCCTCCCTACTTGGCCTGGCTGCCTGTTATACTTTTTTGTTGTTTTGTTTTGAAGCTTTTATCCATCCCATCTCCCCTCCACCTCTCAGAGGCAGCAGGAGACACAGACATTCCGATGAGGGTAATATCCCCCCCCTATCTCCAATGTCTCTCCTTGTGTTGTAAAGCCAAGCAATTAAGCAAATGCAACCCTGGTCATCTAGTGGTTAGAGACTCAGTCTGGTAGTGGCATGGGTTAGGGTTAGTGTTAGTGTTAGTGTTAGTGTTAGTGTTAGTGTTAGTGTTAGTGTTAGTGTTAGGGTTTGTGGGCTCTGGGCTGCACCTCTGGGTGCCTCTGATCCACTAAGAAGGGACGTGTACTGGCGTACAGGTTAGGGTTAGGGTTGGGGTTAGGGTAAGTGGGCTCTGGGAGGCACCTAACGATTATGTAACAATAACGTAACGATAACGATAACCGGAAACGGAAACGAGAATTTCGCCGCTCTGTGCCCATGTCTAGTTGGAAATATGCTAATCAAAAGGGACAATTTAACCCAATTTATTGTTTAATGGAAGTGATCAACTCAAATATGGGGGGGGGATTGCATTAGTTTCTTGAGAATTAAGCTAGTAATGGTGTCCTGGGAGTGCTCTTTTTCAAGTCAGAGAATCTACAAGTGGCCAAGTTGGGAGAAAGGCTTTCATTGATGGCCTTCATCGGCTGGGCTGCTCTTGGAGAGGGAGGTTCAAGGTGACCACAAGGAGAGGCTCTGCACAGCATTCAGAGAATAGTCTCAGATTCTCATGGGGCAGTAAAGGACCCAAGCCGTGATATAAGGACCACAGCAATAACCAAGACGGTTAAAGAAATGAGCACTTGAAAAGCACTTTCTTTCTCAATTATTTCACGGCTGAAACATTGATTTGAACGACGTTTCTAAAGTGCAGAGGCCGGCTTGCTTCGGTGTGAGTCCAGCCATTGATGAACACCCAAACAAATCAATGGGGAAACGGCAAAGGTCACTGTATTTGCCTTTAAGGTCGATGGCGGGAATGCAAATGTTATAAAAGTATTCAGAGTTCAGAAGTCAAATATTTATTAACACTGAAGGAAAGATTGAGTCGACTCCACGGCTTCCAATGGGAAGGTAGTCTCAAATAAAAGACAATCAATATCAGCCAGGAGAGTTGTCCTCAATTTATTAGACTCTTTCCACTTAGGAGGCTTTGGTAAAGTTCAATTTGTGTTAGTGGCTGCGCTGACATGTTGGAAGAGATCTGTAGCACACTCTGAGCCAGGCTTGTTGGTACTTGCAAACCATTCTCCCACAATGCAAGTCCTTCAGGATTCACGATGCATTTTTTGTTTTAAAATGAAGCAAACACCATGGGTTGGAAAATCCTGAGGTTAAAAACTCTTTTTCCCCAAAAGCTTTTCTCTAAGGCTTGAGATGATTGTTTAAATTGACATTTATTACAGCTTTCTGGTGGTTCTTGATTCTTTGAATGCTGCACAGTGTGTGTGTGTGTGCTTGTGCGTGTGTGTGTGTAAATTTTTTATGAGCAAATAGCCTGGCTGAGAAATGTTTGAGGTCCTGTTTATGTTAATATTTTTGAAATGAAGTTTATCGTTAGAGCATTTAGGATGTTGCCTAGCATGACTCAATTAAAGCTGTAATTATACTTTGTAATAAAATATTATTATGTAAATGCACATGTGCTAATTACATGCTTAGAGCTGCCCTAATTGCGTTATCTACAAAAGTGACTATGAATGTACTCTCTCTCTCTCTCTCTCTCTCTCTCTCTCTAAGCCAGCAACAAACCAAGACAAATTATGATAAACACACTAATAGCATGATCTGGTCCACTGTGGGCTCAGTGGTAATAACAATAGAATGAAATTAAGGTTAAATCTTAGCAGGTATAAGAACTTGGCATGAAAACATCTTTTTTCTGTCTTGGTTTAGTGTCTCTACCCCTGCTCCCCCTGCCATAGTAATCAAGAAAGCTTTATGGTTATTATGTCGTGCTCTCTGTCCAGGTTTCTTTAGAAATCAGAAAGTAATGCAGAGAGACTTTTGGATGTTTTTGCAAATCTTTAATAAGGGAATGCTCTGAAATTTGCTTTGCAGGGTGTAGATTATGTCTGAGCCAAGACAGATAAGGCATGAAAAGAGATTCTTCTGAAGCATTTGAAGCTCACGATCCAAATTTGTGAGCAAGCTCATTAAACACATGTTTTCGTATGAATATCTTTCCTTTTGGCACTCCCACTATTATCAATGCTTTTCGATTTAGTTCTTAGCAGTAAACCGGGGCTAGGATTAGGCACAAGCATCATCTGGCAGTGGAAATGGTTTTCTACGACTGAAAATGCCCTTCTGCCACTCTACTGCTTTCATGTCGTTTTCTAATGCTGTAAGATACCCCTCAATTCCCTGTTCTTAAACTTGAATATGTCTTAATTGTACTGGACTGTATATTGTCCCTCATTACTGTAGACCGCCTTGGCTCCTTTTCCAAGCAGAAAGGCAGAGTAAAAATACTCAGAAACAAACAAACAAACAAAACCATTGACACACGCCTTAGATTCTGGCTGGATTGCAATAATGCACTCAATGTGGGGGTGCCTCTGGAAAGTGTCCAGAAACATCAGCGGGTCTAAAATGGTCTGCTCAGATTGTTAATTGTGGGATAGTCCCAGGAATCACATAATTCCACCTCCACCCCACTCCATGTTACAGCAGCTCTGCTGGCTAGTGATCCAGTTTCGGGTACAATTCAAAGTGCTGGTTCGAACCTATAATGCCCTCAATGGGTTGGATCTAAGCCAGTAGTGTCCAAACTTTGGCCCTCCAGGTATTTTGGACCCCAACTCCCACAGTTCCTTGTCATTGGCAATCTAGGCTTAGGATTCTGGGAGTTGCGGTCCAAAACATCTGGAGGGCCGAAGTTTGGGCACCCCCGATCTAAGCTGTCTCAAAGACTGTGTCTCTCATTATGAGCCTGCCTGGGTGGTAGGGTAATTGTATTCCTGCATCAAGCAGGGGGCTGAACTTGATGTTCTTATAAGGCCCTCCTAACTTCATTGTTCTGTGATCAAGAGAAGCGTTCTTCTTAGTCTTAGCATTTGGTGGAGAGGGCCTTCTCTGTTGCCAGACTTTGGAACTCCTTCCCACAGGAAGCCAGGCTGACCCCATCTTTGCTGTCCTTCGGCAAACAGGCAAAGACCCTTCTCTTCAGGCAAGCTTTTCCAGAGTCACTGGCTGCCTGTGTGGGATTTTAAAAATGGGTTGTTGTCCCTTGCTGCTTTGAATGTGTTTATGGTGCTGCTTTTGTTTATTGTTTTTAGTGTGTCATTTGCTTAATCCTTTTTTAGCATTTGTAGATGTACTGTTTTTAGTTTTAAATACTGTCTCTTAATGATGTGATCCACGTTGGTTCCTTATGAAGGAGAAAGATGGTGTCACCAACCAAACCTACCTACCTCTTCTGCTTGCTGAACATAACCAGATCTCAGGATGTTGGTGAATGCTTCAGGAAATCCCTATGGTTCTTGTTGTGTACTGATCTGTATTCCTATTATCTGTAATTGCTTATGTTGTAGTAACTGCCTTCCTGTTCCAAAGGGAACAGGTCTATTGGTTTATTCAAGTTGCTGCATTTGGATCCTCAATCCTATTGGTTTCTGCCAAAAGGCAGCTTTGTGATTGCTTGTAATTGTTCCCTCCAAAATGTATCTTTTCCTAGCCTGTCCTCGTTCCTATAAATGTAGCTCCCTCTCCCCAGTCCCCAGTCTTGTTCTCTCCCTGAATAAAGAGTTGTTACAATAGAAGCTGTCTCCAGCCTACTATGTCACAGAGCTGAAATTACTTGCTGAAATCACTAAACCCCACGCTTCCACAGTTCTCTTGTCCCTTGAGTGAGGAATTTCAGGCCAAGCAGTAGCGGTGGAGGAGAATGAGTGATTTTAGTATGCTAGGTGGTTTTCAAGCCTGCATGCATATTTCATTCCTAGTTGACACCAGAGTTCACTGGCTCAATGGGAAGATCTGTATGTGTGCATTGTATCCCTACAGTTTTGGATTCCCCCCAAAGTCTGGAGCAAACAGAAGGGACTCAGTGGATCACTGGTGGGCTCGGAACACTAGGGCTCATGATGCCATTAGGACCAAGGCTGGGCGTGGTATTGCTCTAGGAGTGGAACTTTGTTGGGCTGGTGATGGGCAAGGTAGTGACTGTTTAGGTGACTGTTGGACGTATGCAATATTATACAGCAGGGCTGTCCGACTTTGAACAGGCCGAGGTCTACTTTTTCTGGCCCAAAGTGTCTGAGGGCTACTACACTAATACCTCTACATACAAATTTTATCCATTCCAAGCACATGCTTGTAAGTAAAAAAAAATTGTAAGTAGAGCAGCAGTTTCCCATAGGAATGCATTGAAATATGTTCCCTTTGGAACGAATTAATTGATTTTCAATGCATTTCTATGGGAAGCCTGACCATGCACACGCTTCCCTTGCAATCATCTGACCAGTGGGGGGACCAGGGGACCAGGGCATTGCCCCTGAACTGCTCGGCTCAGCTGAGACAGTATGCTGGCAGACCCAGAACTTTGCTGGGGCAGTGGTGGTCCTTGGGATGGGGGAGGGAGGGGTGGAGAACATATCCCCTCACTTTTTTATTGGTGGCCAGTGGGCTACTTTTGAACCCTTTGCGGGCTACCGGTAACCCGCAGTCTACCTGTTGGGCAGGCCTGTTATACAGTTAGCCAGGCCTTGCAAGCATTCTGGTTCCACTGATTCAGATTCCCCATGTGTCGTTTCTGCAACTTGCCAACTCGGAAGCCATTTTGACCCCTGTCCTCACTGAACTCTTGCCTATCCCCTTTGAAAGCCAGGGGTCTCAGCCGTTGGCCCTGAAGTTTCAGGGATTAGGGTGCTGTGTCAATGGGACAACCGCTGACCCCAGGCAGCAGGAAGCAACCAATAGGAATTGAGATCTGCTAGGGAAGGAACCACAACAGTGTGGGGGGAGGGGGTCACTCCAAACCTCAACAGTGAAGTTACTGTCAAGATATGTAAAAGTTGATAAAATATATGTTATGTATATTTAACAGATAGTGGAAAAGAGAATTGTAAAATGGAGGCAGTTAGATTCTGCAGTCTCATGATGTTAATCCACAAGTGTAAGAGATAAGTAATCACAGGCATGTTATGTGATGAAGCACAGGTGGAAGAATTTATAACATCATGATTGTATCAGATTGTATCAGATTGTAATTAGTGATGACTCATATCTGATGGGTGCTGAACTGTATAAAAAGCACTAGCTTGCCATATGTTAGGTGGGTCTGTGTATGGTGAGAGACAGAACCCCACACTCTGTTGCTTGTATATATTGCTTGGATGTTATGCTGTGTATATATTTTTGATGTATATATGAATATATGAGTTTTTACTCTACCCGTTGTCATTGTCTTTTCGTTAACCTAACTCTGCAATTCTTTATATCAATACTGACATTTTATCTGCATGCTACTGCTGCACTGCTCTGTGCCAAACACATTTAAATATTATATTTTTTGCTTAATTGCTGATAGTTACAGTCGTGTCTCAGAGAGTGCGAGACATTTTTCACAGTGTGATATTGGCAAGAGCAGGGCAGCCTTGTAGGGGCTACAGTGGGCGCTGTGGCACAGCCCACGGTTGTGTGTTGCCCACTACTGCCCTACTATGCCGGAGACCTGTCTAGTTGTCTTGGACTCCTTTCTAGAGATGGGCACGACTTAGCACAATTTTCGTTTCCGTTTTCGTTTTCGTTTTTCGTTTTCGTTACATAACGAAACAAAAAACGAAAAACGGTTCAAAAATGGAACGGAAATGGAAACGAAACGACTAATTTTGAGCCAGTTTTCATTTTTCGTTACTGGAAAAGCACTCAATGGAGCTAAACAGGGAGAAACGAAAAAATTTTCGTTTTCGTTTTCGTTTTTCATTTTTGTTACGCAACGAAACGAAAATGAAAAATTTTGAAAATTAGCTCACGAAAACGGAAACGAAACGAAACGGACCCCTAGCCGAAAATGAAAACAAAAACGAAAATTTTTTCTGAGTCATGCCCATCTCTACTCCTTTCCATTATGTCACACAAGCTTTGATATATGCAGATACACATTTTATTTTCACTGAATACAGTGTTATTTATTTTTTATGTATAACTGCATACAGGGCCTCCTGGGACAACAAATCTAGTTTTCCCAAGGAGTCATGGCACTTAGACAGAGGAAGCTGAAGTCATTTGTTGAGTTTCAAAAGCTGTAAATTTATCAAATGCCATCACTATATATGGAGAAATTAGCTTGATTCAGCTAATGCAATTCCCCTCCACACAGTTCAGGCAGCTTATGCAAAGGTCATAGGTTGCAATAACTCAGATTCATGATATCAAAGAGTATTGACTATTTTATATATATATGATTTGCGGAAGCAACACCTGCAGGCTGGAGGTCAGACGGGAGGTCGCATTCCTCGTCAGCTCGAGGCGATCTCTAGAAGCGGAGTGTTTGGAGAGGGGCGACTTTGGCGTGAGTCTACCTAACCCCAAGGGGGGATCTTGGGGGCAGCACCCTGGCAGCGTCAAAAAAAGGGACTGAAATAAGAAGAAGCAAGTAACTCCCTCAAGTCTCGGTGTGATAGTGCAGGACGCACTACGCAGCAAGGGAGGGGAGGCATAAGCCCCGACGCTAAGGGATTGGAGCAATACTCCGTTTTCTGACGCCCCAGACTGACCCAGCCACTGCTATATCCTTCTTTCCAACTAAGATAAGAAGACTTTTCCTCCCCCTTAGTTTATTAGAGCTTAACACTGTGTGGTAAAATAGCTGGGGGAGTCCGGTCCGGAAGAGTGATTTATATGCTGTATCTCTAAGTGGAAGAAGGGGCCGAGAGAAGCCGCATTCTGCAGTTGTTAATGACCAATGGGTTGTGAGGAAAAATAACAAGACGATGTTACACAGCTAAGAGATTTAATCGTGGGGAGAGGAGGAGGAGAGAGATGAAGATGGCGAATAGAGTTGATTGATATGCCGACAGTTTGGAAGCAGAGGAAAGCAGAGGAAAGTAGAGGAGATTAAAAGCTTGGAGTTTAAACGTATAGGATTAAGGGCCACGGAAAACTGGAATCTATTTGTTGAAATCTTACTGTTTGTAGCCTGAAACGAACCCTCTGGCAAACCTGTGAATTAATGATATGGAGAGCACAAGGTGCAGAGAGAGTTAATCAATCACATGTGAACTCGGCGTAATTGAGCTGCCCGGGGAGAAACAGAACTGAGAGGGGGAGTTGAATAACATGAGCCAGAAGGGAATTTAAAGAAGGAGGCCAGCTGCTGGAAAGCACGGCGATCTCTGGAAGTGAGAGGTCAAACAAATATAAACCTGAGGGTTCATAAAGGTATCATCTTGTGCACGTCCCTACACGGAACTTACAGTTTATACCCGACAGCCCTAGCAGCTTTAAAGCAGAAAACGTGAGTTGTCAAAAGATAATAAATCCAATGGGCTCAAAAAAAGGACAATCATCTATAGGTTTATATGTGACCCAAGGCCAACAAAGGAGGAACTCGATAGTAGAAACAGAGCAACACATGGATCTGAAAGAATTCTTGATATCAATGGACAAGAGGATAAGTGATAGATTTACATCAATGGAAGAAAATTTTAAAACCATGGAAGAGAATTTTAAATCGATTGAGGGAAAAATAGAAGGAATGGCTCAAAAGGTAGAGAAGAATGCCCTTTTAATAACAGAATTGACAAGTCAAATTAATGGAATTACATATAAAAATCAAGAGTTGGAAAAAACCATTCAGGAGGTGAAGATAGTAAACGATAAACAAGAAGAGACAATTAAAAAGACGCAACATGAACAAAAGGACATTAAAAAAGAACAAGAAAAATTTAGAGATGACTTACAAAAGATGAAAAACCTGCAGGAACAAATCTTAGATGCAAATGCTGTTCTTGAAATGCGGCAAAAGGAGATGATATTAAGGCTGAAAGGAATACCAGAGAGTCAAGGAGAAGATCTTTATGGTAAAGTTAAAAATGAACTGGCTTCCTGGCTGGGAGTAGAAGAAAACAGCCTGATTCCTGATATAGATAAAGTTTACAGACTGAGATCTAAGAATAATACGAAGAAGAAGGGACCTGATGATTGCCTCCTACATTTGAATTCAAGACTCTTGAAGGATAAGATGTTGTTTAAGAACAGAGCAGATCCATGGAAAATAGAGAATAACCTGATCGAGACTCTCAGAGAAGTTCCCAGCCGTATATTAAGGAAGAGAGAAAACTATAAGTTCATGACTTCAGCCCTCAAGAAGAATAAAATCCCATTTAGGTGGGAAACGCCAGAAGGTTTGACGTTTAAATATAAAGATAAGAAAAGGACATTTAGATCGGTGGAAGAGACTGGAATATTTTGGAGGAAGTATGAAGTAGAACTCTGCGGCGAGAAAAGAGGAAGACTGTGAAAGATGGAGCCAACTGTATAAAGTTAGCATTACCTCCTGCCCAACCCTTAAGATGAGATAATTTTCCTAGTATTTCTGCTAGTATTGCTTTTTATTATTTCTATTAACACTTATTTTTCTTTTTTCTCTTTGTTCTCTATACCTGTGTGGAATAATAAAGAAAAGGTTAATTCTTAGTTATTGTTAGATATCGTTTGGGAATATCTGAGGAACCTTAGAGAATAAGAGGAAAATCAAAATGGTTAATAGTTTAAAAGGTATGACCTGGAATGTGAATGGAATGAACAGTAAATTGAAGAGGAATAAAGTTGAGCATGTGCTCAAAAAAGGGAAATGGGATTTCATGGTTTTACAGGAAACCCATGTAAAAAGTGATCATAGTAAAATCTTAGAAAATCCAAGACTGGGAGTTACCTTCATAGCATCAGCAACAGTAAAAAAGAATGGAATAGTTATGTATGTTAGACCAGAATTAAGACCCGAATTGATTTTTAAAGATGAGGAGGGAAGGTTATTAGGTGTGGAAATATCTGTAAATAATGATAAGATCTTGATAGTAGGGCTTTATGCTCCTAATAATAAAAAAAGTGAGTTTTACCGGAAAGTGGGGAATTCATTAAGGGAACATATGGATCAAAAGATAATGCTTTTGGGCGACCTTAATGGAGTGGTATCGATGGATTTGGATAGGACGGACAAGATAAGAGTAACAAACTCGGGGAAATTACCACTTACCTTCTTTGAAATGGTGGAAGATATGAATTTATTTGATGCGTGGAGAGTTAAAAATCCGAATATAAAAGAAATAACGTACTTTTCAGAGGTACATAAATCAGGTGGTAGAATTGACAGTATTTGGATTTCTCAAGATCTAATTCTTAATTTAGAGAAAGCCGAAATTCAAGAGAGAACCCTGTCAGATCATAATCCGGTTGCCATTTATTTACAAGTTCAAAAAAGGGTAAAAGGTAGATGGAGATTAAATGATGATATCTGGAAGATGGATGAAACAATAATTGAGATTAAGAACCAGATGAAAGAATTTTTTCAAATAAACAATACGGCTACTGTTAATAAGAATATAATTTGGGAAACCAGTAAGGCATATATGAGGGGGTTAGGGATACAGGTAATGGCTAAAATAAAGAAAGATAGAGAAAAGAATATAACGGAAATAACAAAAAGAATTAGAGACCTAGAAAAGAAATTAATTCTAAAGCCTGAGGACTCTGATCTACTGAGGGATATAAAGATTTTAAGAAACCACCTGTCAAGTCTGATTCAACATGAGGTTGAGAAGAAAATAAAATGGACTAAACAAAGATTTTTCGAATATGCTAATAAACCTGGAAAAATGTTAGCGTGGTTAACCAAGGAAAAACAAAAAGAGAGGATTATAACGGAGATAGAAGATCAAGAAGAGATAATAACAGACCCAGAAAAAATTAAAGAAAAATTTGTGAAATTTTACAGTGAGTTATATAAATCTGAGCAAACAGATATAGAGGAAATAAAAAGATATTTAGAAAGTAAACCACTGCCTAAAATGGAGGAAATAGATATCGAATACCTAAATACGGATATAAATGATGAAGAAATC
Organism: Phrynocephalus versicolor; assembly: GCA_023846285.1. NCBI lineage: Eukaryota > Metazoa > Chordata > Lepidosauria > Squamata > Agamidae > Phrynocephalus > Phrynocephalus versicolor. Next base: position 9,665 of record JAHTLZ010001584.1, on the reverse strand, counting down.
TTAGAAGTAATTAAAAATTTAAAGATGGGGAAAGCTCCGGGCCCGGACGGGATAACGGTAGCTTATTATAAAAACTTACAAAGCGAGATTCTGCCATACTTAAAAGAGATCATAAATAATGTAATGAAAGAAGGTGTAATGCCAGAATCATGGAAAGATGCATTAATCTCGGTTATCCCGAAGCAAGGGGCAGACTTAAGACAAGTTAAAAATTACAGACCCATATCTTTACTGAATATAGATTATAAGATCTTCACAGGGGTAATTGCAAATAGACTGAAAAAAGTTCTGACCAGAATCATTGGAAAGGAGCAAGCCGGATTCATCCCAGGTCGATTTATGAAAGAAAATATAAGAACAGTAATAAATATAATAGAATATGCGGAGTTGAATCCAAGTAAGGAACTATCTTTGTTGCTAATTGATGCTGAAAAAGCATTTGATTTAGTTGATTGGAAATTCTTAAATTATGTAATAGAGGAACTAAAAATGGGGGAAAAAATAAAAAATGGGATTAGAGCTATATACTCTACCCAAAAGGCTAAATTGATTATAAACAAGGAAATTACAAAAGAAATCTCAATTGAGAGGGGCACCAGGCAAGGTTGCCCTCTCTCACCGCTGATATTCGTCCTGCTACTGGAGATTCTTTTGAGAGCTTTAAGAGAAAACAATAAGATAGAGGGAGTTAAAGTTAATGGAATAAAGTATGTACTTAGAGCATTTGCCGATGACGTAATAATATTTACAGAAAAACCCCTTATGTGCATAAACGAAATTTTTAAAGAATTGAACCAGTATGGGAATATTTCCGGTTTCAAACTAAATAAAGCAAAATCAAATTTGATAACTAAAAATATGAATAATAAAAGCCAAAAAGAATTGGAAAATAAGATAGGGGTGAAAATAGTATCAAAAGTAAAATATTTGGGAGTGTGGATCTCCAGCAGTAACACAAATTTGTTCAAAGATAATTATATTAATAATTGGAGGGAATTAAAAAATAAAATGAAGAAATGGGAAAAGTTAAATTTATCAATTTGGGGAAGGGTAGCTTTAATTAAGATGTCAATTTTGCCCAAGATGGTGTTCTTGTTTTCGGTTTTACCCATTATCATAGGAACTAGGTGTTTCAAAGAATGGCACAAAGATTTGGCAGATTTTATTTGGCAGGGCAGAAAGGCCCGAATAAAATTAGAATTAATGATGAGACCTAAAGATATAGGAGGATTTGCCCTCCCAAATTTTCAAAAATATTATGAAGCAGCGGCCTGGACATGGATAAAAGAATGGATAAAATTAGAAAACAGGGAATTGTTAAATTTGGAGGGGTGGGATAAAATTTATGGATGGCACGCTTATTTATTTTATGAAAAAGCCCGATTACACAAAAACTTCAATAATCATATTATTAGGAAAGCACTTTTGGAGGTCTGGTTAAGAACAAAAAATAAAGTTATAAATAAGACCCCATGGTGGATTTCCCCCCATGAAGCTACCTCAATATTTAATAATAATATCAATAGGGATTTTGTGAGATATGAAGATCTGGTTCAAGTAAGATCGGATAATCCTATTCTTAAGAACTTCCAGGAAATTAGGGAAAAAAATCTTAATTGGCTTGAATATCAACAGATTCAGTGTACATTTAAAAAAGATAAAGATAAAGTTGGATTTGTGAAAGAAATATCTACTTTCGAGAAGAAATTTTTAAAGCAAGAGAAAAAAAATATATCTATAATGTATAACTTACTGCAAAATAACTCTGTGGATAAACAAATAAAGTTTAAATCAGTCCAAAAATGGGAAAATGATTTTGGTTATCAATTAGATGAAAAAGAATGGATGAGAGCATGGTTTTCGACAACTAAATTTACATCTTGTATATTGGTAAGAGAAAATTTATGGAAGATGCTACATCGATGGTACCTTCCGCCACAACGTCTAGCTAAAATGAAAAGATCAAATGATAACTTTTGTTGGAAATGTGCAGGATCTGTAGGGACACAATTCCACATGTGGTGGACGTGCCCCGTAATCGAAAGCTATTGGAGTATGGTACATAAGGAATTGCAAAAAATAACCAAAACTTCATTCAAGAAAAGACCAGAGTTATTTTTATTGAACATAATAAACACAGAATTCCCGAACGATAGAAAAAATCTTTTGTTGTATGCGATTACGGCTGCTAGGGTACAATTAGCAAAATACTGGAAAACACCACAAGTCCCATCTAGGGATGAATGGCTAATGAAGTTATGTGAATACCTGGATCTTGCTAAGATGACCTGTAAAATAAAAGAGAAAAATAATGATAAGTTAAGAGAAGAATGGAATTACCTAAACAAATATTTAGCAAATTTAGGGAAGAATAGTATATGGCTGTGTTTGGATTAACTCACAACTAGTTTTGTGTATAGATGAATTGTACTGAAGATTAGAATTGAATAGTAAATATTTGGGTATTAATTTAAGATTTAATGGTAATTTACAATAGGAATTTAAAAAGTGTGGATTTCTCCGGCGGATGCTATATTTTATCTCAATGTGTGTACTTATTTGTATTCTTGTCTTTTTTTTTTTCCCTTTTCTTTTCTTCGTTTTTTTTTTATTCTGGGTAGGTTTGTATTGTTAACTCTAGGTGTATTGTTTAGTGTATATGTTATGTTTTCTGATTACTGACTAATAAAAATTAAAACAACTAAAAAAATATATATATATATATATATATATATGATTTGCTAGTTTGGTGTGGAGGAAGTAAGGAGGTGGTCAGGGAAGAAGCATATAGGGAGAGCATTTGATTATTGTTATGGTCTAATCAGGCAAAACAGCCAGTGCACAGTAGTGGATAGAGTGACGAATAGACCTGGGTTCAGATAGCCACTGAGCCATGGAAACTCATTGGGGATGTATTACTAGCAATGTCATTCCTTAAATATCTAATATTACCTTGAAAACCTTAGTAAAGTCTCTATAAGTTGATTCTGACTTGACAGCACATAACAATTAAATATGTAAGGGTATCTTTATTTTTTATAAATATCGTTTTTTGAATCCAAGGGCTGCAATTAGAAGACCTTTCAGAAGAGTAGCTAATCACCACTTCCATTTACATGTCGATTAAATCACACACATGTGTCTACCATGTTAATTCTCAGTAAATATTAGTATTTTTGTCAGGTTATTATAGAGAAGCTGATCTTCTCTCCTCCCCACTCCATTCTTGTACGATTTTGGAGCAAGGGATCCATAGAATTTTCCTACACAGAATTGTCTGAATGTGGTAAACAATATTTTATTTTTTTGTCTCCATGCAAATAAAATTCAGGTGCCTGGGAATACAGCAAGCAGTATAGAAATGTAAATACGAGGTGAAAGGGCCCAATAAATGAAAATCACAAGAAATACAAGATGGAAAGTTACATTGTAAATGCCATTAAGTGCTCAGGGAAGTGTTAATGAGGAAGTGTTATTGAACGAGATGTAATACTGTAAATAAGACTGAGAAGAATGGGCAGAAGAAACCAGTGGTTCCACTTCATGCAAGCTGCAGATCTGGCAGAAGACCAGGAAGAATGTTGTTGTTAACTGTGGAGATTGAGAAACAAAATAATTGCCGAACAACAACTTGCCAGGGACGATGTCTGTTTAACAAGCGCTCTGTTTGCTGTGCACCTACTAACCCTTCATGAAAGGTTGAGTTAAATCAATGATGCCTTTCTCTGATGGAAATTTATGCCTCATAATAGAATTGCCTATAAAATAGGTGCCCTTGAGCTTTGTGGTGGTAAAATCCAATATCTTTATGGTGCAAGACTGTATGCCTAACCTTTGCTAGTTTTAGGTGAATATGATTTCAATAAAATAAAAGTACGAATTCTACTGAAAACAGAAACAAATAGGTGAAAAGACGTATTCCCCCATCCCCAGCAAGTAATCAATGATGTTTTCTTCGGCAGAATTATTTTTAGAAATGTTAGTTAAAAACCCACTGGGTTAAGAAGAGTACTGTGCTTAACACAGACAGATCAGTTGGTATACTGGTTATTTGGCCGAGACTATAGATTAACAGCTTATTTTTACTAGTATAGTCAGATAAATGTCAATATGAAAAATTTGTAAAAAATTAGTTCTTAATGATTATGATAATGTGCAAAACAAAATAAAAAAACATTTATTCTGGCAGATGACTGGGGAAATCTGTGCATGTCCACGCCTACTAGCTGGTAGGCAGGGGCATACACAGAGATGTCCTGGCTGATCCCATGCCAGCAAGTTAAAGAAGAAACGACAACAACAACAACAACACACAAAACACTCACACTTAGAGATGGGCACGAAACGATCAATTTTTCGTTTTCGTTTTCATTTTTTTGTTTCATTACGCAATGAAACAACAAATAAATTTTGTCTCCAAAATGAAACAAAACGAACAGAAACACCGGAAATTTTGTCATGCGTTTCGTTTTCATTACGGCAATACAGTTGAATTGCTTTAAAAAAAATCACAAAAATCACAAAAAATTGAAGTAAATGGTAACGAAACGGTAACGAAACAAATGAAAACAAAAACGATTTTTTTTGCAAAAATTCGCAAAAAAGGAAATGAACCGAAACGGACCCCCTAAACGACAAACGACAAATGAAATGCAATTTTTTTATTCGTGCCCATCTCTACTCACACCCCAAACTTTTCCTCTGTGCTGGCCTGGAGCTGGATGGGGACATCTCTGTACCCTCCAGCAAAAAGAAAACCAAACCAAACAACAACAAAAATGGTGTGGATGGAGTGGTGGACAAGGTAGGGACAGGACAGTTAGAACAGAGGTGATATAAGGCTGGTGTGTGTGTGTGTGCGCTTGTGTGCGTTTAGAGACAAAACGAGACAAAATGACAAATTAAAAACAAGGAAATATTTGTCGTTTTGTATTACCGCACCAGATCCAAAGAATAGCAGGGGAGGAATATTGAATGAATTGGCAATATTTGTTGAAAATCTCAATTTGGATTTTTATTCATCCTCGTTTCTAGTCTTAAGGCTCCCGTGTAATCTCTTTGATGGTTGGGAAGTTGCTGAGGGCTGTGGGATAGGAGAGAGAAGTCTTTAATTACTAAGAATTGCTGCGGCCAGTAGATTTATCTTGGCAGCCGCTCTCTTTTGGCCCACAGGTCCCAGTGGTTTCCTGATGATGAAAGGGATTACATGGGAGCTTTGGGGCTTATGGGAGAGGAAAACCATTGCTGCTGATGACGTTATCAACCTTACGCACTGAAATGTAAGCAACAGGATTTTGGCCACTCTCAACTTAGGGGCAAAGAGCAGGTGGCCTTTGATGCACATATGCTGTATTTATGTATGGTTTTAAGTGTATTTGCCTTTTTAATTTGGGATGAGTGGACTATGGATAATGCTGGTAAAGTTATTTATTTAAAATTTATTTATTTATTTAAATCTCCCATTAGTGCCAAGAAACTTTCTCTGGGTGGTCACAGCCAATACAAAACAGACACTAAATAAAGATAAAAGCAGTAAAAACAAATTGCAGGTGACCCTGAAAGCAGATGGCACAAAACAATCATGTGGAGATGGCAGCATAGAGAAAGCAAAAGCAAAAGGTGATTGGCTAAGGGTGGGTGTGGAGAGCCTCCCTGTAAAAGCCAGGTCTTGAGTCGCCTCCTACCTGTACATGTGAACAGAGAGGGGGCCAGGTGGAGTTCCTTTGGAAGCTGGTTCCACAAGGTTGGAGCCATCATGGAGAAAGCCCTACCTCTTGTAGAAGATGTATGGGCCTCCCTTGGGATAGCTGCCCAGAGGAGGCTCAACTGAAAGGATCTTGTGGATCGAGCAGATGACATTTAAGGAAAAATGCTGTGACAAGTCACATGGACCCAAACCATGAAGGGCTTTGTATGTGAATGTCAAAACCTTGAACCTGATCTGGGGGCACAATGGGCCACCAGTGAAGGTGAGCCAGACCTGGGGAGATGTGGTCAAATTTGCTTACACCCAACATCAGTCTGAATGCTGTATTCTGGATACTTTGAAGTCTTTGAGGCAAGGGAAGCCCCATATAGAGGGCACTGCAGTAGTCAGTCTGGGAGATGACCGAGGCCTACACCAAAGTCCCAAGGGAATCCTTCTTGATTTATTTATTTGACTTATATACCACACCATCTGCCATAAAAGCTACTCTGGCAGTTTACAGAATTTTAAGGTAAAGAGTGAAACATAATAACAAAAATAATGGATCATAATTAAAATCAACAGCAGCATCAGAATTAAGAAATAATATTATAATCCAAGATGCCCTAATAGAGGTAGAATAAAAATTCTGAAAACGGACCAGCAACAATGATAACCAATAGCCAGGGAAAGCCATTTTAAAAAGCCAGATCTACAAGAGTTTTTAAAAAGACCTGCAGCATGTGTGCCAGGCCGATCTCTGGGGGAAGTTGATTCCAAAGACAAGGTGCCACCACCAAGAAAGCCCAATTTCTGGTAATTGTTTTACAGGCCTCCCTTGGCGTTGGCACCCTCAGATGACCTGCCTGAGAGGAGCGAGTGTTCCGGGCGGTATTATGAAGTAGGAGCTGTACTGACAGATAGTGAAATCCTAAGCCATTTATGGCTTTGTATGTCAACATCAGCACCTTGAAATCAATGCGGAAAGGGATCGGACGCCAATGCAGTGGGGTCAGTGTCAGGGATATGTTGGTGCTGTTTTACACCTTTTATTAATCTGGCCACGGTATTTTGCACTAGCGGAGCCTCCACGTTAATCTGAAAGGCAGACACCCCCCCCAGAGTGCACTACCGTAGTTTAATCTCAAGACGGCGAGTGCATGGACCAAGGTAGAGAGGGCACCGGGGTCAAGGATGGCACACAGCTGTGCAATCTGTCACAGCTAGTAGTGTGCAGAATGGACCACTGATGCCACCTGACACTCATCTAGGTAAGGGTGGAGTTGGGCAATCACTGGAGCTCGTTAACGCCTAATCTGGAAAGTGTGAAAAGGCTGTAGGTGAGTGCAAGGTCGTTGGCCTTCCCAATTGCTTTGAGAATGTGTCACCAACCAGCCTAGTCTTCCGAAGCTGTAACTTTCCCTCTGCCCTAAGATTTCCTGTTCTCAGCAATTTTGCAAATCTCGCCTCCCTCCCTTTGGACGATTGTCCAAAACATCTCATTTTCTAGTCCTATTTGGTCATTCACATCTGTCGAGCCTGAACATGAAGAGAGAGGGGCCCACTAGCTCTGCCCCAGTTCTCTTGTCACTTTAATTGTGTGTGTGTGTGTGTGTGTGTGTGTGTGTTGGAGGGAAACATTAAGAGAAAGGATAAGCTTCTCTATCTAGGTAGCATCTCCATGTTTCTGGAATTAAAGTGATGGAGCAACAGTGTATGGCTAGTACACTCTCTTCTTTCTTTCTTTCTTTCTTTCTTTCTTTCTTTCTTTCTTTCTTTCTTTCTTTCTTTCTTTCTTTCTTT
>JAHTLZ010001583.1:0-11059 GCA_023846285.1 Phrynocephalus versicolor | reverse complement strand
GTTTTTGTTTTTTCATTATTTTTCTTATTATTAATATTATTATGTTTTGGGCTTGTTTCATAAGTTGTTGTTGTAAACCACCCAGAATTCCCATTTGAGGAAAAATTGGTTTGCGGTATACAAATATAAAAATAAATAATAAATAAATATCTTCTATTCTTCTTTTTCTTAGAGTTTGGGTCCCTTTGGGGAGAAAGGCGGCATAAAAATAAAGTTGTTGTTGTTGTTATGATTATGATTATGATTATGATTATGATTATGATTATGATTAAATAGAGGAAAACAACAGAAAAGGAAAAACCAGAGATCTATTCAAGAAAAGTGGACATATTAAAGGGGCATTTCATGCAAAGATGGATATGATAAAGGACAAAAATGGTAGGGAGCTAACTGAAGCAGAAGAGATCAAGAAGAGATGGCAAGAATATACAGAGGAATTATATCAGAAAGATCTGGATGTCCCTGATAACCAAGATAGTGTAGTTGCTGACCTGGAGCCAGACATCCTGGAAAGTGAAGTAAAGTGGGCCTTAGAAAGCATTGCAAACAACAAGGCCAGTGGAGGTGATTCCAATTGAACTCTTTAAAATCTTAAAAGAGGATGCTGTAAAGGTGCTGCACATGATATGCCAGCAAATTTGGAAAACCCAGCAGTGGCTAGAGGACTGGAAAAGATCTGTCTATATCCCAATCCCAAAGAAAGGAAACGCCAAAGAATGCTCCAACTATCGCACAATTGCACTCATTTCACACACTAGCAAGGTTTTGCTCAAAATTCTACAAGGCAGGCTTCAGCAGTATGTGGAAAGAGAACTTCCAGAAGTGCAAGCTGGATTTCGAAGGGGCAGAGGAACTAGAGATCAAATCGCCAACATGCGCTGGATTATGGAGAAAGCCAGAGAGTTCCAGAAAAACATCTACTTCAGCTTCATCGACTATGCCAAAGCCTTTGACTGTGTGGACCACAACAAACTATGGTAAGTTCTTAAAGGAATGGGAGTGCCTGACCACCTTATCTGTCTCCTAAGAAATCTATATGTGGGACAAGCAGCAACCGTCAGAACTGGATGTGGAACAACTGACTGGTTTAAAATTGGGAAAGGAGTACAACAAGGCTGTATACTGTCACCTTGCCTATTTAACTTATATGCAGAGTACATCATGCGAAAGGCAGGTCTGGATGAATCACAAGCTGGAATTAAGATTGCCGGAAGAAATATCAACAACCTCAGATATGCAGATGATACTACTCTGATAGCAGAAAGTGAGGAGGAATTAAAGAACCTCTTAATGAGGGTGAAAGAGGAGAGTGAAAAAATGGGCTGAAGCTCAACATAAAAAAAACAAAGATAATGGCCACCGGTCCCATCACCTCCTGGCAAATAGAAGGGGAAGAAATGGAGGCAATGACAGAGTTTATTTTCTTGGGCTCCTTGATCACTGCAGATGGCGACTGCAGCAACGAAATAAAAAGACGCCTGCTTCTTGGGAGGAAAGCAATGACAAACCTAGATAGCATCCTAAAGAGCAGAGACATCACTTTGCCAACTAAGGTCAGGATAGTCAAAGCTATGGTTTTTCCAGTAGTGATGTATAGAAGTGAGAGCTGGACTATAAAGAAGGCTGATCGCCGCAGAATTGATGCTTTTGAGCTGTGGTGTTGGAGGAGAGTCTTGAGAGTCCCCTGGACTACAAGGAGATCAAACTTATCCATCCTGAAAGAAGTCAACTCCGAACGTTCACTGGAAGGACAGATTTTGAAGCTGAGGCTCCAGTACTTTGGCCACCTCCTTAGGAGAGAGGACTCCTTGGAAAAGTCCCTAATGTTGGGAAAGCTTGAAGGCAAAAGGAAAAGAGCATGGCAGCGAATGAAATGGTTGGACGGTGTCATCGATGCAACCAATATGGATTTGACAAAACTCCGGGAGGCAGTGGAAGATAGGAAGGCCTGGCGAGCTCTGGTCCATGGGGTCACGAAGAGTTGGACATGACTGAACGACTGAACAACAAATGATGATGATGATGATGATGATGATGATGATGATGATGATGATGATGATGATGATGATGATGATGATGATGATGATGATGATGATGATTAGAGATGGGCACGAATAAAAATGGTGTTTTGTTTGTCATTTGTCGTTGAGAGGTCCGTTTCGTTTCATTTCTGTTTTTCGCGAATTTTTTTGGAAACATTTTGTTTTCATTTTTCGTTTTTCATTTTTTATTTCTACCTGCTTTTTGCATGATTTTTTAAACCATTTCCGTGTGGGGGCGTCCCCCAACTCCCCAGACCAGAGGGAAAACACTAAAAAAAAATTGATGCTGGCAGAGACACGGTATAGACTAGGTTTGCAGGGAGGCTGCAAAGGCAGTGGCGGGCATTGCCCAGGGTGCAAGGCAGCCGCAGAGTGACTGCACTGCGGGGCAGGGGAGGGTACTCACCAAGAGGTAGGCACACACGCACACAGGGAGGCGGCAGGACTGAAGCTAGAGTCGCAGAGACAGCAATCCCACCCTAACTCCCACCGGAGACTGCAAGGAGGACGGGGGCTGCCAGAGCTTTTTATGCCCTCTGTGGCTGCCAGAACTGCCCAGTCTGCAACCTGGGCATGCTATTGGTTGAAGTTGTCCAAGAATTTACATGATCCCATCACATGGCTTGCCTCCATGTTGTGGCTGGAGTGGCGACATCCATTTTGTCATCCTTAAAGGGAAAAGAAAAATACATTGCGATGGGAGAAGACAAAAACAAACGTTTTAAGAACCCCAACCCCCTGGTAGGTAATAATTTCAAATAATTATCGCATTATCACTGCATTTTTATGTATGTCCAGGGCGTTTTAATACCTAAGAAATCAATATTAGACATCTGGGAGCCATTTTGGGTCGATGTCCCCTAACTCCCCTTAAAGGAAAAAAAACAGCGATCTGAGAAAAGGCATAAATTCTTGTTTCAAGGAACCCCCTCCCCGGTAGGTATTATCAGGCAGTATAAATAATTATCGCTGCATTTTTATAGATGTCCAGGGCATTTTTTAACATTTAAAACAGCTAATTTCATTGCACGTCGCCAGTAACGAAAACAAAACGTAACGAACACAATCTTCGTGGTTCTGTTCGTTTCGTTCCATTTTCATCACAATTTTCGTTAGTCATTTCGTTATGTAATGGAACGAATAACGAATAATAGAAATGAAAAAATGTTCATTTTGTGCCCATCTCTAATTGTTATATACAGTAAAAGGATTCTTGAAGTGATGGAATGGATAGAGTGAGGGACTAGGACTCTGGTTGAAATCCATAGAAACTGACTGGGGAGTGAAACTGGTAAAACCACTCCTTAATTATCTTACTTATCTTGAAAGTCCTATTAGGGTCCTTATAAGTCACTTCTGACTTGATGGCACAGAACATGCACGCACTATGTACAATAAATGACATGTCGCTATAAATCCCGAGCTCTCTCTATAATTTCCTTTCCTTCGTTATGCTGTACCTGCACACCGTGTGGTAGGAGGAGGAGAAGGACAAGCTACTGGGTAGTGAATTAAACAAAACCACCCTGCCAGTATTCTAGGCATTAAAGAAGCCAAGAGCCAGAGGCAAAGCTCTGAAAGAAAAGGAAGCAGTCAGCAAAAAGAACTATTTATTTACCAAGGGACTGTGGATACTAACACATGACTCACCTTCCAGAAACATGAGAAAGCAGCTTTGTGGTTGAGAGGTGATAAAAACATCATCTGAACAGCAGTAGCCTTCCCACAATTATTATGCTAACAAAGCCTCATGACTTTCTTTCTATATATGATGATTTTGATCACTAAACAAAAGCAAATTATTTTGCATACTGTGAAACTGAGGACGATGACATTTCCTTTCGTGCTTGAATCAGCTCCGCATCTTATTGCAGAGCTTTCTGTTCCCTTTATAAGAAATAAATGCCAGTTGGGGAAAAGACGCATCCAGAAATAGCTTCCTTGCAACCAGGTCAGACTGACCTGGGATGTCAGCTCACTCACGTCATAGGCCTGTACAGTACTTGGATCCTGTGTATAATGATTAGAAATTATGATCATAATTTCATTACAAGAAGGGAATTCCAGGAAAGCAAAGTGTGCTGCTTGGTGATTAAAGCATTCTCTGGCAATTTAAATTATGCAGGCTAACCCCATTGCCTCGCCACTCAATTTACCAACATTAGAAGAATGGAAGACTAAGTCAGCCCTGAGCCAACTACCAGAATCCATTGGAACTGAATGCAAGTTGTGAGCAGAGTTTTGGCTGAAATAGTGCAGTCTAACCACTACACCACAAGACTCTCAAGAACCCCACTGCAAAAGTTGAACCACTGCATTTTGGCCACTGCCACAAGGCTCCTTGATCTTCAAAGAGAAATACGTTTGTAATAGGTGAAAAACTTTGTGAAAACTAAAGGGATCAGCATAACCAGATGCAATATATCTGTATGGATATAAATGTGTATGTCAGACTCCATGAGTCTGGGAAAAAATAGACAGAAACCTACAACAGCTCACAATGAAATAAATCTGCCAGTCTTAAGTCTGTTGTGGTACTTCAGTTTTTGTTTTGTTTTGCTTTGTCCCTTGAAGGAACTGATTTGTTGTTTTACAATTTTAAAAGAGGTCTCAGCTTGAGCTGTGCTTGCTACCCATGTTGAACCAGTTAGTCAATGTATACATGCAACTTGTATTTGCTTAGTTTAAGCCACATTATTATAGTTATTTGCCCTAAGGCAATAAATGGTCCGAGTGTTGGACGTGCAAAAATAACCTGTAATAACCCAGCGTATTCAAAAGACATCTCTGGAAGTGAACTAGTTTGTTATGTGACTGCTTCCTGGAGGCTAGCCTGGAATGTTTTCAGTAGGCAGACCGGTAAGAGATGGGGGTAAAGTGCATATCTCTTTCTCCTTCTGCAACACCTCCCCACCCCCATGCAGCAGTAGGTAAAAGACAGAGGAAATGAACTTCCAAAGTGACAAAAGCCCCAGATGTATTCTCAAAGGCTTTCACGGCCAGGATCTGATAGCTGCTGTGATTTTGGGGGGGCTGTTTGGCTGTGTTCTGGGACTTTTGCTCTCTGGTGTTTTGCCAGACTCTGTGGCCGGCATCTTCAGAGGGCAAGGAGCTCAGGGAACTAGGAGTTCTCTACCCCAGAACACAGAGAGAACTCCCAGTTCCCTGAGCTCCTTACCCTCTGAAGATGTCAGCCACAGAGTCTAGTGAAACATCAGGAAGAAAAACTTCCAGAACATGGCCAAACAACCAGAAAAACTTGTAACAGATATCAAAAGCACAAGAATTAATTAATTCTTCATACTGTTGGTTATATAAGCACCCTGGCAATAGAATCATTAGTTAGTATAAATAGCCTGTGGGCCGGTGTCCAATGGTTAGGCTGACATGCTAATGCCAAGGTAGTGCTGAAACCAGAGCTTTTTCACAGAAACAACTTTTTTCTTTTTCTTTTGCTATACACAAAACTAGAAAAAGCCAGCTTATTATCATACAGAATTCACTTTAAACAGCTCACTTTTCTGCCTATGGATACAGTTTGCCTACTTAACCCACCTATAGCCCACCAGCATAAAGTATGGATATAGCCACAGATAGAAACCACTTACTTATAAAGTACTTAGACCACACCTCTCAAGTGTCCCATTTTGGCTGGGACACTACTGTTTTTCAGTCTTTTTCCTGCCATCTTCCTGGAACATCCCTGAAAATGTCCTGGGCGGTGGTGGTTGACAGCGGTAGAGAGTGGATAAGCTGGTGCAGCTGCGGCTTGGCAGGGTGGGAGGGGCAAAGTGTATGTGTGTGTGTGTGTGTGTGTGTGAGTGAGAGAGTGAGAGAGAGAGAGAGAGAGAGAGAGAGAGCATGCATGCAGATGTGCAGGTGTATACGGGCGTGTAGATGGGTATTATTGTTTGTGTGCGTGTGCATGCATTACACCTCTTTCCTCCCGTCCTGGCCAGTGCCAGGGAAAACTTAACAGGTATGACTTAAACTGAAATGGGTTAACACAACTACATCATTGAAAAGTGTTCATTTATAGGTTTGTTTGTTTTTTGCTTGGGCCAGACAAGAAAGTAAATTATTTTAGTAGTGAAATTTTGACTTAGACAGCGCTTTATACAGTGCCTTGGTTCTGTTCTAGGCTTTTACAAATTTATTCTGAAGTAACCTGAGCAAAGCCTTTGACTGTATATCATGAGAAACTATGTCTTGTTCTGAATGAGTATGCCTTGACACTTATTGTCCTAATGCAGTGTTGGCAAATCTATGGTATGGGTGTCAAAGGTGGCATGTGGAGCCCTTTCTGTGGGCACGTGACATTGCCCCCTCACAGCCACAACACTTCCCCCTCCACTTAGAGTACACCACTATGCTCCGTGCAGAGAGCTGGGCGAACAGGAGGCAGCGGCTTGTGGGCTCGTTCGTAGCACCAGTTTACTCTCCAGCCATGCCACTCTGGGCATCCCAAAAGTGGTGTGGCTGGAGAGTAAACTCGGGCTATGAAGGAACCCACAAACCACTGCCTCCCCTTCACCTGGCTTTCTTCACAGAGGCATTTCGGCAGTGTCAAAATGTCTCTGTGAAGAGAAACAGGTGAAGGCAAGGCATTGGTTTGTGGGCTTCTTCGTAGCCCCAATTTATTCTCCAGCCACTCCACTTTTGGAATGCCCAGAGTGGTGTAGCTGGAGAGTAAATTGGGGCTATGAACAAGCCCACAAGCCTCTGCCACTCCCCTTTGCCTGGCTCTCTGCACAGAGCCATTTTGAGACTGCTGAAATGGCTCCATCTCTGCCCAGGGCAGAGAGGCAGATGGGGTGCTACCCTTTGGGAACGCAAGGATCAAAGAGCAGGTTATTGAATTTTCAGCGGCCACAGCATTTAAAATGGCATACCTTTATAGCATAAGTAATAAACATGCCAAAACAATTATGTTCCCATCTAAGGTGGATCCTTCTATATCAGTGTATAGAAGGATCCGCCAAAGGCTGCTGAGAAAATTGCACAGTCAGAGGATAAGAGGGCAGGTCCTCTTATGATTTGAGAACTGGTTGAGATCTAGGAAACAAAGAGTAGGTGTCAATGGGTAATTTTCACAATGGAGAGAAGTGAAAAGTGGTGTGCCTTAGGGATCTGTCCTGGGACCCGTGCTTTGCAGTCTGTTCATAAATGACCTGGAGACAGGGATAAACAGTGAGGTGGCCAAGTTTCCAGAGAAGATTGTGAAGAGCTCCAAAAGGATTTCTCCAAACTGGGGGAATGGGCTGCGAAATGGCAAATGCATTTTAATGTAGCCAAATGTATAGTAATGCATATTGGGGCCAAAAATCAAAACTTTATCTATCAACTCATGGGCTCTGAGCTATCCGTGACGGATCAGAAAAGAGATCTTGGTGTGTTGGTGGACAGCTCCATGAAGGTGTCTACACAATGTGTGGCAGTGGTGAAAAGGCAATTCCATGCTAGGGATAATCAAAAAGGGGATTGAAAATAAAACAGCCAACATTATAATGCCATTATACAAAATGATAGTAAGGCCGCACCTGGAGTATTGTGTACAGTTCTGGTCACCACATCTCAAAAAAGACATAGTGGAACTGTAAAAGGTGCAGAAGAGAGCGACTAAAATGATTACTGGGCTGGGGCACCTCCCTTATGAAGAAAGGCTAAAACATTTGGGGCTCTTTAGTCTGGAAAAGGCACCTGAGGGGATATATGATTGAGACGTACAAAATTATGCAGGGCATGAGTAAAGTGGATAGAGGGACACTCTTCTCCCTCTCACAAAATACCAGAACTAGGGGATATACACTCAAATTGAGGGCAGAGAGAGTAAGAACAGACAAAAGAAAATATTTTTCACCCAGCATATTGTTAGTCTGTGGAACTCCCTGCCACAGGATGTGGTGATGGCATCTGGCCTGGATGCCTTCAAAGGGGGATTGGACAGATTCCTGGAGGAAAAGTCCATCACAGGTTACAAACCATGATGAAGATGTGTAATCTCTAGGCTTAAAACCGGGGTACTTCAAGGGCCAGATGCAAGGGAGTGGTATCAGGAGACAGATATCTAGTCTCATGCGCTCCCAAAGACATCTGGTGGGGCCACTGTGAGATACAGAAAGCTGGACTAGATGGGCCTTTGGCCTGATCCAGCATGACTCTTCTTATGTTCTATGGAGAAACAGAATGGTTTCCCATAGGCAAAGGAGTCAGACAAGGGTGCATTTTATCTCTTTATCTGTTCAGTATGAACATACAGTAATACCTCAGATAATGAATGCCTCAGATTAGAGATGGCCACGAAACGAACAATTTTTTGTTTCCATTTTCGGTTTTTCGTTTCGTTACGCAATGAAATGACGAATTTTGTCTCTAAAATTAAACGAAATGAACAGAAACACCGGAAATTTTGTCGTGCGTTTCGTTTCCGTTACTGCAATATGAGTGAATTGCTTAAAATCCTTTTAAAAAATCACAAAAATTGAAATAAATGGTAACGAAATGGTAACAAAACAAACAAAAACAAAAATGAATTTTTTGCAAAAATTTGCAAAAAACGGAAATGAACCGAAACGGATCCTCCAAACGACAAACGACAAATGAAATGCCATTTTTTTTATTCGTGCCCATCTCTACCTCAGATAATGAATGATTTGGATAGTGAATGGAAATTTCCAGGTATAGAGCTGCCTCAGATAACAAATGTTGCCTATGGGCTGCCGGATAATGAATTTTTCATAATGCCTTGCAAAAAAATTGTACCCAGGATGCATTGCATTGTGGAGGGATAGGAGGAGTTAGAGTGTTTTTCATGGTATTTTAGAGCCATTCTGGACATTTTTTCTTTTCTTTTTTTGCTGAGGGATTTGGACCTTTCGAACTTGGAAAGGTAGAAAGCTAGCTTTTATTAATCTATGTACTACTTTTCTTTGCATTTTGGTGGGAACAGGCTGGGGTAGTCTTGTTGCTTTCTTTTCTCCATGTTTGCAATCTTTTCCATTGCTCTGCAGTCAAGAACCGTGTGGGGTTCTCTTGCTGCTTGTGTTTTGTGTATGTTTGCGTTTGTTCTCCATTGCGATTTGGGTGGGAACAGGCTGGCGTAGTCTTGCTGGTTTCATTTTTCTGTGTTTGCAAACTTTCCCATTGTTCTGCAGGCAAAAACTGGCTGGATTTATCTTGCTGCTTATGCTTGTCTGTTTGCATTTTCCCCATTGGCAGGAAAAAGCTGGAGTAGTCTTACTGCTTTCTTTTCTCCATGTTTGCATTGCACTGTGGGGGGTGGGGGTGTTCTGGGGGTGGTGTTCCAGCACTGCATGCCTTTAAAGTGCACTTTATAAAAAGGTCTGTGTTAGAGGTCTTACTATTGCTTGGTTCAATTACCCCCTACAGAGCAAATAATGAGTTACATTAAAGTAAAAAAAGGTTTATTAAACTTGCAATAGAAAATAAAGATCCCACACTAAACAGTCTATATTGAGGAATGTCCCTATACTTGTTACACTATCCCCTAAAGCTGGATGGTGTGCATGAAGGTGAGACTATCTGGCTCAACACACAGCCATGAGGAAAGATTAAAACTGTCATTTTCCTGTCTGTTTAACCAACAGAACTTTCAGAAAGGAGGGGCATAAAAGAATGTTAGTATAGACAGACCAATAGTAAGTCAGATCAGGGTGATTGACATTACTGCATTCTGAGACTATTGATCTGCATACTCTAACAATCTTGGAAAAGCCCAGCTTTTGCCTTTTCTCAGACCTCTGGAATGGATTAATTGGTTTCCCATTCATTTCAATTAATTGGTTTCCCATTCATTTAGGATAACAATTTTTTGGATAACAAACAGCCTCATAGAACAAATTAAATTCATCATCACAGGTACCACTGCACAACATGTCATAGTGAAAATTGGTGTAAGAAACACCAATGATTTAAGATATGCAAATAGCACCATTTTACTGACAGAAAGTAACAATGATTGGAAATTACTGTTAGGGAAAGTGAAAGAACAAAGTGACAAAAACAGGTGCAGTTAAGTCGGTGGTCCCCAACCCCCGGGCCGCGGACCGGTGCCGGTCCGTGGACCAGTCAGCACCGGGCCGCCTGGGGAGGCCGGGGAGGCTCCTCCCCTTTTCCTCCGCCGCCCTCCTCCTCCTCCTCTTCTCTCCCGCGGGGGGCCGGTGGAGGAGGAAGGCTGGAGGAGCGCAGGAGGAGCCACCACCGCCGCCTTTGCCTTTGCCTCCCTCCTCTGCCCGCCGCCGGCGGCGGCGCATCCTCCTCCTCCTCCGCCCTCCTCCTCCTCGCCTTCCACCACCACCAGCAGCAGCAGCAGGAACCCCGTTTGGCCCGCTTGCCCCTCCTCGCCTCCTCCCGGCCCCAAACCCCCTGCCCTGGGGGCCGGGCGCGCGGGGGGCCGGCGGGGAGGAGGGCGGCCCCTCGGTCGGAAGAGCAGGTGGGTGCCCCTCCTCCTCCTCCTCCTCCCCCGGGGCGTGCGCCCTTTGGCCCCTCCCTGCGGCCGCGCTCCCCGCCGCCGCTGCGCCTGTGTTGGGGGCGGGCGGGCGGGGGGCGTCGCGGGCCGGCCCGGATGTTTTCCCCGCCCCTCCGCAATCGCCCCCGCCGCCACCGCCGCCGCCATCCCCCCGCAATCGTCCCCGCCCCGCCGCCGCGACCCCCCCGTAATCGCCACCGCCGCCGCCGTGACCCCCCCGCCACCGCCGCCGCCGCAATCCCCCCAATCGCCCCCATCCCGCTGCCGCCGCGACCCTCATACAATCGCCCCACCCCGCAAGAAAGAAAGGAAGGAAGGAAGGAGGGAGGAAGAAAGAAAGAAAGAAAGAAAGAAAGAAAGAAAGAAAGAAAGAAAGAAAGAAAGAAAGAAAGAAAGAAAGAAAGAAAGAAAGAAAGAAAGGAGGGAGGAAGGGAGGAAGGGAGGGAGGAGAAAGAAAGAAAGAAGGGAGAGGGAAAGAAAAGGGAAAGAAAGAAAGAAGGGAGTGAGGGAGGGAGAAAGAAAGAAAGAA
>JAHTLZ010001582.1:0-11253 GCA_023846285.1 Phrynocephalus versicolor | reverse complement strand
GCTCTGCAGGAACTCCCCGGACTCTTTCCCCGAAGAAGAAGAAGAAGAAGAAGAAGAAGGGGGGGCCTCCTCCGTCTCTTGGAAGAAGTCCAGCTCCACCTCCTTATGCACTGGGGAGGGGGAGTGTGGCGGGGGGGAGGACAGGGGGCAGAAAGAAAGGAAGGGATGGTGAGCGCAAGGGAAGCCATGGAGGAAGGGGGCGCCCGGGAAGCCCTGCTGGGAGAAGGAGAGCCCCCACCCCACTCCGTCCAGTCGCTGGTGGGCTTCCCTCCCACTGAGGCCCCAGAGTGGCCCGTGGCGAGCTAGAGGGCCCTGGGGAGGCGACCAGCCCCGAGGGAACCTCTCCGCCCCTGTCCCCCCCTACAGAGAGGAATGGGCTCCTTCTTCCCCTGTTTCGCCCCCCCCCCAGCCTTTGCAGCCCCTCCAGTTCTTTCTGCCGTCTATTAAGGGTCTCGGAGCCGCTTTGGCTCAAACACACTACCCCCCCCCCCAATTACCGTCCAGGGCAGTTCTTGCCCTCCCCCAACCGACAGACGCACCTCACCTTTGACGGCGGCCGTGGCCAGCTGAGCGACCAGAAGCGCCCAGAGGGCCACGGAAGAGGCTCCGACGCCGGCCTTTCCTGCCATTCCCGAGGCTAGACGGAGGGACGGAGGGACGGAGAGCACCTTCCTCCTGGACGGGCGGGCGCCGCGGCTGCGGGGCAGAGACCGTCGGGGGCGCCGGAGGGAGCGCGATGGAGGAGGAGGAGGAGGGGGAGCAGACGGTGCCCCCCGCCCCCTCTCGGCCAATGAGAAAAGGCCCTGGCCGTGACGCGCCTGTTGCCAGGAGAGGCTCCCTCGGGCGCGCGTCCCAAGCGAGACTTCTCGGGCGCCAGAAGACCCCCCCCCCAGGGGAGCCAAGAAGGCCGAAAGAGGAAGCGGGAGATATGGGGGTGGGGGTGGGGGTTTGGGGGAGGGGGCCGCGCACGCAGAGAAGCCGTTCCGTGGGGCAGCCCCGCCTGAAGGAAGGATGCCAGGGGGGCATCTGAACTGGCCAGAGAGCCGGACATACCCCTGGTGTCTCTTTCTCCCCACGTCCTTCTGTCACGCCCGGCCTGGCGGAGGGTCCCGCGGAGTAGAAAGCTAGCCTCTCAGGGCGGGGTGGGGGAAACCCTCGTGGCCAATAAAGGATCCTCGCCTTTCCAGATCCTCCTTGGCGACAGATTGTTGTGCGTCTCTGTTTGGCCTGTGGTTTTAGGGTTTATTCTTTATGTATTTGTTTTAGAGTATTTTACCTCCCCCCTTTCTCCTTGGAAAAATGACCCAAAGCAGCTTACAGGAATGTGGAATAATATACAGTCCAGGACAATGAAGATATGCTCAAGTATTTGAGAACAGGGAATGGAGGGACATCTTACACAAGCATTAATAGACAACCTTACATTAAAGCTACAAGGTTATATGTAGTTATAAACACAAAGTCTGTATGTGAATCTATAGATCCATATGAAGTACTTATGGTAGTCCATCCTTCAGGGGAAGCTTGCCTGAAGAGAAAGGTCTTTGCCTGTTTCCGGAAAAGACAACAGAGGGATGGGGCAGTCCTGGCAGTGAAAGAAGCCCAGTTTCCATGACTCAACCTCCAGATAAACTCACCTGGAGGACTGAGAATCTTCACAGACATATAGTGAAATGGCATTACTGCTAAACATCGGCGCTCTCTTATCCCAGCAATCTCTGGACCATAGAAAAGCCCTTAAAATCGGTCTGTTCAGGGATGCCTTTGGCAACTGCTAGGGTTGTAACAACTCTTTTCCCCCCTCTGATTGTCTAGTTTTATGCATCTTGCCTAATCCCTTTCTATTTTTTTAACTGATGTTTTGTTTTTAATATTTTGTATGAGCAGCCCAGATTTCCCTTGGGAAATGGGAGTGGTATGTAAATACAAAAATAGATAAATAAATAAATAAATATATGCGGAGCTGGGCAGGGAGCGTCCCACTTGCTCCAACTGAGTCACAGCCCTGGTCCAAGGGGAATAAGGCAGCCGGAGCCAGACCCCCCAGCCCCATAAACCCCCATCGCTGCGCTCGACCTCCGTCCAGCCCCCGTCCCGCCCGGGTTGTCCCATAGATCAAGAGCTCTCCTGGGCTTCTTTGCCTGGAGACTGATGACGCCGGCTGGGCTCTGGGGGATGATTGGTCCTTCTAGGGAGTCC
Source organism: Phrynocephalus versicolor (assembly GCA_023846285.1). Classification (NCBI taxonomy): domain Eukaryota; kingdom Metazoa; phylum Chordata; class Lepidosauria; order Squamata; family Agamidae; genus Phrynocephalus; species Phrynocephalus versicolor. The sequence goes on along the minus strand of JAHTLZ010001582.1, from coordinate 9,054 downwards.
TTCGGGGTGGGTGGACGGAGGGGGGCGGGGAGGTTTTTTTTCCTCTCGTCGTGGGAGCCGGAACAGGAGCCCAGAAAAAGTCCCAGGGCGGATCGGGCGGAGGAGGAAGGTGGTCCCTTGGCCGCCCAGCAGGCATGGGGTGTGCGATGGGCTCTGGCGCCCGTTACGCGGTGGGGATGATGGCCATGGTAGTCTACCTGGCGGCCGAGAGCGCAGCGGAGCCCCCAGGTGAGCAAACCCTCCCCGGTGGGGCGTCGGGGGGGCAGGCGGGGTGGGGAGGGCTGGCCAAGAGAGACCCCCCATCTCCCTACCCCACCCCCACCCCATGGCTGCACTCCGCTTGGGGACGGGGTGGGGGGGGGACGCTCGACCTCCGCCGCCCGCCCGATCGGGAGCGTTTCTGGGCTGCCCTGCCTGGCGACTGATGACGCCCGCTCGGCTAAGCGTTCTGATTGGTCGCTGGAGTGGGAACGGCGCTGTGAGGATCGCTGGAGTTCCTATGCTGGGGGGGGGTTCTTGGGGGGGGGGTCACCGCGGAAAAGTCCCAGTCCTGTGGGGTGTCCTGGGCTTGCTCTCAGCCAGATTTGGAGACCCGGGATCGTCTGAGATCCACCTCACCGGCTCGGCCCGTCGCCCCAAAAGCCAAACTCGGAACCTGGAAGGGAACAGGATCGCTTCCTTTGGAAAAAGCTGTGGGCACGATCCAGTCTCCTGCGGCCCTTCTGCCTGCCTGCCTGCGTGTGGAGGAGGGTCCCTTGTTCGTGGGCGAGCCCCTCCTTGAAACTCTGGTTTCCCCCTGCTCTCTCTCCGCCCAGATGGGGTGGCTTCCTCAAATGCTGCTTGAAAAAAAGAATACAGTAGGACCTCACTATCCACTGGGGATTGGTTCCAGGCCTTCCCGTGGATAATGGAAACCGCGGATAAGAGAGAACGCCTGCCCACCCATCTCCAAACTGCTGTTTCCTGACAGTAGCTTGCTTTATGGCTGTTGTTTGTCACCGTAGCGTGCTTTACAGATGCTATTTATGACAATAGCTTGCTTTACAGATGCTGTTTGTGACAATAGCTTGCTTTTTGGCTGCTGAATTATTTTTTCCCCTCTGCCAACCGTGGATAACTGAAACAGTGGATAATGAATCAGTGGATACGAGGGTCTCTCCGTTGCCATGGGCAGAGGGTTCCCGAAAGGCGCCCTGGATCGTGGGGCCACCAAATATCTTTCAGGGAAGCATAACTAAGTCCTTTTAAAAAAAAAGTCTTTAAATTTGGGTCTTGGAATAACTGTGAAGAAAAGCAGCCCTCTGGTGGGGGAAAGGCCCTCTAGCCAAGAAATGCGCTTTCAGAGGACATGGTTACTTCATGTCAGTCTTTTTTCCGTGACTAGTTTTGTACCGTGACAGTGTTGGTCATGATCATGTGGTTTCGTCCCTCTTTCCCTGTTCCCATGGTCGTGATCACTTGTACCGTGACAAGTGTTCCCTCACGGTCTTGTACCGTGACAAAAACCTAATTTTTGTAGAGGCATTATTCTTTTTTTTTTATTACTTTTTCGATATTTTGAATAACTCATATTCTGGTTTTCATAAGTCACTGTTTTCTTTCTTTTACATTTGAGTTGCATGCTCCCCCCCTCAGGGAAATTAATGACATATGCCACTTCCCCCACTAACCAATAGGTCAGTGGTTCTCCACCGGTGGGGTCCCCCCAGATGTTCCTGGACTGCAACTCCCAGAAGTCTTCCTCACTAGCTGAGCTGGCCAGGATTTATGGGAGTTGCAGTCCAGGAACCCTCTGGGGACCCCACCGGTGGAGAAGCCACTGCACTAGACGGACACCAAAGCTGTGTCCACAAGGGTTAACTCCAGGTTACTCCTCCAAGGCAGAGATTTTCAACCCTTTTTGGGGAAGGGCACCCAAAATTTAAGCATTTCCAGCTACTTAAACTTCTTCCGGTATTCCCTCCCTCTGTTTCCATTTGAGAGGAGAAAGGCCTCCGGAGGACAGGGGTGACCCAGGCACCTGATGGCGTCTCTTGCCTTCATTCACTCTTATTCTTCCATCTATTTAAGATGAAAGGCGGGGGGGGGGGAGCAGGTGAAGGGGGACCCTCCATTCCGCCTCCCTGTGAGCATCTCTCCCATAGAACTGCTGGGGAGCCGGGGGGAGGCAGGAGTTCAACCCCCCACTGGGACTCCTTGAGATCATCCAGAGGGTCCCTTGCAGCGCTGCAGTTCCAAGGCTGTGTGGTTGTGCTTGTGCTTGTGGTTGTGGTTGTGCCTCTGCTGGTGGTGGCAGTGAGAGTCCTTAAGACGCTACTCGGAGCTGGAAGCAAACACCTCCACCTTAGACTTTTCCTAAGCCATTTTAATAAGCTTAGCACCTTTCCAGCGCCCTGCTTGGGCAGATGTTGGTTCACCTTCTTTGGTCCCAACCTCACAACAAGCGAGGAGAGAACAAAATCCTTTTGTTCAGGAAAAAATAGAGTAAAAAAGGGACCTTTGGGTAGTCGGCGGCATACAAGCTATAAATAAATAAATAAATAAATAAATAAATAAATAAATAAATAAATAAATAAATAAATAAAGCTCGCTTAACATCAAGGGTCGCCATGGCTTCTTCCCAGGAGGGCTGAGATGGGCTTTAGAGTCCTGCTTATGGCAGGGATGGAAAGGGAATGAGAAAGGTTTCCCCCCCCCCACACACACACACACAGATGCGCGCTAGTCCTGTCCGAATCTAGGGGGCGATGCTCATCTCCGTATTCAAGCCGAAGAGCCAGTGTTGTGCAAGTCCAAGGCCACTTGGCCGGCATGGCTGCAAGGAAACACTGTATTCATAACAACATAAAAAAATGGTCGCAATTAGGGATTACCCTGTTTTCAATGTAATGCTATGGGAAATTTGTGTAAAGGAAAATTTGCTTAACATAATTTTATTTGGAACAAATTAATTCCTTTTTGCAAGGTACCACTATACTTGCATTTACACGCTTTGGAACTGCTAGGTTGGCAGGAGCTGGGGTGAACAGGGAGAGCTCGCTCAGTTAGGTGGCACCCAGGATTCGAACTCCTGACTTTGCAGACAACCACACCCCTGGTAGCCCTGGCCTTTTCCTCCATTACAGAGTGCTTGGCCGGGTGTGGAATGGGGGAGGGGCGAAGCGAGAGCATCTGGGGTGGGAACCTGGGTCAGGAGGCGGCGTGGAAAGCTTTGGGGGGGAGAAGGTTCCCTCCTCTCAGGCCGTTTGGCTTCTAGGAGGGGCTGGGACTGCCCCCCCAAACACACTTTCCTCTTGACTCCGCGGGATCGAGGCCGGGTCTTAGCCTGGAGCCACCAGCCCTAAAGGGATCTCCCACCCTATAAATATTGTGAGGAAGGGAGGGAGGAAGGGCCGCCCGGGAGGGTCTCGGGGGAGCGGCGTTTGCTGGGGGGGGGGCTCGGAGGGGGGGACTTTAAAAGTAACCTCCTGGTGAAGAACATCTTTCACCATGTCTGAACTTCTGGCACCTGCTTTGAAGAAGGGTGATGGACTGCACTTGAAAGCTTGCAAATAAATGTTCCTTTTTCTATTTTTAATAGTGGCCTATAAAGGTATCGCCTGTAACCAATTTTTGCAATTGTGTTTTGTGATGGCCACACGGCTCACCCCCTCTTTTTTTGCTCTAAAGATAAGCCGAAGAGGCAACAAGCATCTGGAAGTTGAGTCAGGAAGGACCTCCACAATGGAAGGGGGGAGGGGAGGGGAGGGGAGGGGGGCTGGCAAGTGTCTCCTAGGAGGGGCCAGCTAGGAAGAAGCAGCACCAGGCTGATGCTCGCTTTGGGACATGCCGTGAGATCAGTAGCGCAGGCGAGGATCGTGGGGTACCCCCTCCCCCTCCCCCTCCCCCTCCCCTCCTCTTCTTCATCCCAATCCCCGGGAAACACCGGACCTGCCGCTGACCCTCCTTCTGTCCTTCTGTCCTTCTTCCCTCCCAACCCCCCCAAACCCAACAGCCCATTTCCTGTTCCAGAAGACGGGCGAGTGCTACTTCACGGTCAACGGGAGCCAGGCGGGATCGGGGCCTCCTCCTCCGCAGGTGCGCTTCCTCTTCCGCTACGTCTACGACCGCCAGGAGTTCGTCCGCTTCGACAGCGACCGCGGCGAGTTCGAGGCCGTCACGACCCTCGGGGAGCCCGACGCCCAATACTGGAACAGCCGGAAGGAGATCCTGGAGAGCGAGCGGAGGGCGGTGGATGTCTGCCGGCACAACCACGGGATCGCGGAGCCCTTCGCCCGGGAGCGGAAAGGTGAGTCCCGAAGGACCAGCTGGCGATGGAAGGGAAAGAGCAGCTTCGGGGGTGTGGGGGGGGAGGGGAAGAAGCGGCAGGAAGGTGGGCGAGGGTCCCCCCCCCCAAGAAAGAAGGGTCACCAAACTTACTATGGTTGGAGGTTCTTACTGTTCTGGGACGAGTTCGGTTCCAGGGAGGGGCGGCGGCCCTGCTTGAGGTCTGTCAGGACCCTCCCCCCTGGGTGCAACCCCTCCAGCCTCAGGGTTACCTGGGCCGTCCCCTCGTGAGCACAGCTGTTTCACCAGGCAAGTCCAAAGTCATGCCTGGGGGCCAAATGCGGACCATTTGCAAAATTTGAGCAGCCCGCAGCCTTTTCTCTCTGCTGGCTCAGCCTGTCAAGCGTCCCTGCCAGCTGCCTCCTCCTCATACCGGATGGAGATGTTAGCTTGCAGTTTTACGGTTTGCCTGCCCTCCCTGCCTCCATCTGTCCATCCCCTCCAACCAGCCACCTGCGCAGCCTGTCCGCGCCCCCCCCCCCCAGCTCCGTTGCTGAAGCATCCTCCCCACCTCCTTGCGTGTCCTAAAAGAGGCTTGTCCAAAGTGCGGCCGGGGGCCAAATGCGGCTGAATGGTCGGCCCCCACACGTTTTCATCTCACCAAATCTGGCCCTTCTGGCAAAAAGTTTGGACAACCCTCCCCTACACAGAGGCTTCCACCGCCTCCACACAACACCCCCCCAGGAGAGCAGGCGTAACCTCCGTTGCCCACTGGACCCTGGGCGAATGTCCAGGAAGGGGTTTCAGCCCAAGGGAGCCCAAACCCACCACCCACCGAAGCATTTTGATCTCTTCTGGTTTAAAAGGGGGGTGGGAAGCAAAGCAGTCCTTTGGCAGAGTGAGTTCCACTTCAGCAACTGGGCAATCAGCCCCGGTTCAGACCCATAAGGGTGTCTTTGTGTTTGCCTACGATGGTGATACTAGTATTTAAAATGAGCTTTGATTGAGGGAGGTGCATTTAATATCATCATTGGCATCCTTCAGTCTCGAAAGACTATGGTATCGTGCCTGGAGTAGAGATCCTAAAAGCAACACCTAGTGTGACTAAATAGACCAATTCGGGAATGGCAGTCTCTACCGCACTGGGGAAAGATGTATTCTGTTTCTTGCCTGGTCCTCGAGTTTCGTTCTTTCCGTGCCTGCCTCTTTTCCTCTGCCTGTTGGACAAATGCCTCTTCAAATTTATGTAGACCATGCTGTATCTCTTGCCTCCAGACAGTGCGATCGGAGGTCAGGGTTTCCCATCTGTTGAGGTCCATTCCCAAGGCCTTCAGGTCCCTCTTACAGATATTCTTATACCGCAGCTCTGGTCTCCCTCTGGGGCGCTTTCCTTGCACTAGTTCTCCGTATCCACAGCTCCCAACGTCCTTTGCCATTGGCAACCTAAGCTTAGAATTCTGGGAAAACATCAGGAGGGCCAAAGTTTGGACACGCCTGGCCTACATGATATTTAGGGGTCATCCTGTTGTCGAAGAGACAGAACAAGGAGGGGGGAAGTCAAAAGGGTGAGAAGAGGGTTGGGGGGGGGAGGTTGAGAGAGGGCAAAGGTCATTGTGGGAGAAGAGCAAACTAGCTGCCCCTCACCTCTACTCTCACCCCCCTCTCTGGGCTTTCCAACGGGGGCTTGCAGGACCCCAGACCCTCAGATACAACCTTCGATCTCCCCTCTGGTCCACCACCCCATGGGACTTATGGCCTCCCCTTACCTTCCCCCCCCCCCAACCCATCTCCAGTTCAGCCCCTGGTGAAAATCGCCCCCTCCAGCTACGAGTCCTCCTCCTCTCACAACACTCTCCTGATTTGCAACGTGGCCGGATTCTGGCCCTCCGAGATCGAGATCACCTGGTTCCGGAACGGGAGGGAGGAAGAGGAGTCCCGTGTGTTCACCACGGACCTCATCCGGAACGGGGACTGGACCTTCCAGATGGCGGTGCTGCTGGAGGCCCAGCCGGAGCGCGGAGACGTCTACGCCTGCCAGGTGGAACACGCCAGCTTCCCGGAGCCCGTCTCCGTCCAGTGGGGTAAGGAGAGACCCACGGAGACCCACCCCAGCCACCCCACATGTCCCCAGCCCTGGTCTGCCTTCCCGGTCTCATCTGGGTCAGGGTCTCAGGGGGGGTCTCAAAATGGAGGGGGGAATGAAAGGCTGGTCCTGATCCTGACCTCTCCTCTTTCTCTCTGCAGAACCTCAGTCGGACTCGGCCAGGAACAAGAAGTAGACAGGAGTGGCCGGATTCGTCCTGGGGCTGGTCTTTCTGGCTCCCGGCCTCATCCTCTACCTGAAGAAGAAGAAAGGTGAGGGAGGAGGGGGGCCTTGCTAAGAGGGTCAAGCCAACAGGTCAATCTCCATCCCTGTCACCTCTGATGAAGTGCCTGCCTTCCCAGGAAGCTACGGGGGGGGGGGGCTGCTGAGGTGGCCCCTCCTTCCCTCTTTTCTATCACCCATTTCCCAGTTGTGACCTCACAGGGCAAATATTTTTAGCAGAGCTGGGAGGGGCTGTGTGGGGTTGGGGGGGCACAGAGTCTCCCCTTAAAACTGAGTACCTGTTTTTATCTCTCCCCCCCCTCCCCTAGGGCAAAGGGCCCTGACTCAGCCTCCAGGTAACTTCAGGGCTGGTCTGAGCTCATTTTTTTACACTGTAGGTGGTACTGGGGGGGCAGGTACAAAGGAGGGGGGCTGGTCCCCTCCAGTCCTGCCCTTTGATTCCCCCCCCCCCCGCTTCCAGAGTCTCTCCAAAGCCTGCCTGAAAGACTCTCCTCTGGGATCTCCTCCCTTCCATTTCCCCCACCCCCCACCTCCAGACCCCCCCCCCACCTCCTCCCGAGCCTTATTAGGGACCTTGCCAGTCGTCCCGGTGCCTTCCTGGGAGTTTTTCTCCTGATTGCCAGCAGGGGGAGCCAAGGCTGGGGGGGTTCCGACCACAGACCCCCATCAGGGGAGAATGGTCTAGCCGGCTGGGCGGATAATGTCTGGCCTCGGGGGGGTCCTCAAAAGTGTTCCCGGCACCCCTCCCCAAGGCCCCCTCCTGAAGCGAGGCATCCTCCACCTAGTCAGCTGAGAGGAGAACCCCCCACACACTCAGACAGTGGAAAAAGAAACAGCACCCCCACCTCCTCTTACCTCTCCCACCCCATGGACCCTGTGGGGTGGAAGTGGGGAGGGGGCCCTTTTCTAGGGATGCAGGCCAGTCTTTGGGTCCAGAGGGTTTGGGGCTTCATCTCTTTTCCCAAGCGCCGCCCCCCCCCAGTAAAAACTTGCATTCCTCGTCCACATACACAGGGAGAGAGAAAGAAAGAGAGAGAGAGAGAGAGAGAGAGAGAGAGAGAGAGAGAAGGGGTTGGGGTGGGTTCTGAATGGCCACTCTAGAGTAAGTCGTTGGAAACTGGCTTCCCAGAGCAAATTATAGACTTTGGCCGTGGTCACACCTGGGTTTTGATCCTGATCTTCTGAAGGTCCAGCTTTTCCTCTTCGTCCCATCATGTGATTTAAATGTGGGACAAGAGTTCCCACGTAAAAAGCTGTGTTTTTTTATTTATTTTAAAGTGCAGTTCAGCCCCCTTGGCCAGCAGGTGGCGCTAGCATTTTAAAAAAACGGAACACTTGGCTTGGGGAAAATTAAAACTTGTAGGACCGGATAGAGCTTCCTGTTTCTCCGAAGGTGAAAAGCAATTAACAAAAACAGCGCCGATAGGTGCTATGAAAAAAGAAAAAGAAACCCGGATCATCTGCCCGGTCTCACGGTGTCTGTCTCCTTAAAAGCTGGATTTTCAAAGCGAGGTAAAATTTTCCCTACTTCCTGGGTGAGTCACAGAAACCTCGCTTAAGGGAGCATTACCGGGTTTTCTTTTTCTTTTCTTTTTTTCAAAAAGCCCGGTGGCTGTGGGGATGGCATTTTTAGACACAGGTTATCTGGTAATTTAAACTGCTTTTAAAGGGACATGGGAATGGGGCCTCTGTTGTTGTGAGTTTCTTCGGGCTGTTTGGCCGTGTTCTGGAAATTTTTCTTCCTGATGTTTCGCCAGACTCTGTGGCCGGCATCTTCAAAGGGCAAGGAGCTCAGGGGTGCTAGGAGTTTCTCTCTGTGCTCTGGGTTATAAAGTGAGTGAGACTGGGTGTTTTTAAGTTGAGGAAACTTGTCGTAGGCAGGAAAATAGGGCTAGTCTTTGTATTCTGATGAAGGGATTAAGAAGTTTCAATGTAATCAGGGGTAGCAAGGAAGGATCCCTTGATAGGTATCATTAGCTGTTCTGTTGGGTGAACTGATCATCACCTTTGCTTGTGTCTGGGTGGGGAATACTTGAACATTGACCTTTTGCACTCTGCATTTTTTAGTACTGGAAGCCAGGCTTTGTTGATTTTTAGACTTTCTTTTTTTGTTGTTGAAACTGTGCTTATGTTTGTGGATTTCGATGAAAGACACTGCAGACTAAAACAACCTTAAAAATCAGCAGGAGCTGAAGACACCCTGAAAGAAACTGGACATGAAATCCTCTTTCAACTTCACAGAGTACTGGATAACACTACCAATCACTATGCCAGACTACACAGGGAAGCCGTTGAAAATCAGAAACCTAAGCACAAAAGAAGAAAGTCTAAAAATCAACAAAATGTATAGCCTGCATACTGTAATTAAAAAATCTCTCTCTCTCTTTTCTGCTCTGTTTCCAGTAGCGCTCCTGCGTTAAGGCCTCCTTGCCTGGCTGAGATCCCATCTGGCAGAAGCACTC
>JAHTLZ010001581.1:0-12212 GCA_023846285.1 Phrynocephalus versicolor | reverse complement strand
CCTCTCCTTCTGTTCTCATGTAATACAAATAATGATTGTGAAGTCCAGTCAGTGAGACCAGTGCCCTTGGTATGGGCACAGCATGGAAGGACACTATATGATCAAAAATAAGCATGGTGTGTCAGCTTCACAAGACAATATAAGCAACTCATCCATTTTTAAGTGAGTCTTCCACTTTTATAGGAGAATGGGCAGAGGTGTTTGACATCACTGATTCATTTCCCCCCAACCTAAATGTAGGCTTAGGCTATGTAAAACAGTGTGGTGCAGTGGGTAGAATAAAGAGCTATGCCTAAGGTTTTAGATCATCACTTAGCCAGCAATACTCACCCTTGTGTGGAACTGGCAAAACCATTTCTTAAATATCTCTCTTATATTGAATAAGTCCTATTATGGCCAATGAGCTATCGGGCACAATTCAAAGTGCTGACCTTTACCTACAAAGCACTATATGATCTGGGTCCTAGTTACCTCAAAGATCAAATGTCACAGTATGAACCAACTTGGGTGCTAAAATCATCAGGAGACACCTTTCTCTCCATCCTACCAACCTCACAAGTACGTCTCATGGGAACACATGAAAGGGCCTTCTTAGCTGCTGTGCCCAGACTCTGGAACTCCTTCCCACTGAAGGCTAGGACTGCCCCATCTCTGCTGTCCTTCTGGAAACAGGCAAAGGCCTTCCTCTTCAGGCAAACTTTCCTAAATGATGGACTACATATTATATGACTTTTATATGAATGTACCATACATGGCTACACAGACTTTGTGTTTATAACCACTTATAACTTGGTGTTTATATCTCCCCTTGTGTGATTGCATTGACACTATGTTTTCAATGTTACTTTCCATCCCTCTTAACTTTTAGATGGTCTACTGGAATTTTTACTCTTTTCTTTAACTGCTCATGTTCTATTGTAGCTTTAATGTTGCCTTTGAATGCTGTAATATGCCCTTCAATTCCCTTTCTCAGAATTGAATATGTCTTAATTTGTACTGGGCTGTACATTGTCTCTCATTGTTGTAAGCCGCCTTGGGTCCTTTTTCCAAGGAGAAAGGTGGGGTAAAATACACTAACTAGCTAGCTAACTGACTGACTGACTGATTAACTAACTAACTAACTAAATTCTGATTTGACAGCACATAAAAACAACAATCCAGCATAGCTAGCTATGTGGTTAATAATAATAATAATAATAAATACAGCATAGTTATCTTGTCTGCTGTGTGGTGGTGGTGGTGGTGGTGGTGGTGGTGATGATGATAATACTACTAATAATAGTAAATAATGCCTGTTAATGTAGTTTTTCTTCATTTGGGGATTATCCCACTTAGAACAGACTAATCTGTTTCCAATGAATTTCTATGGGAAACTCCATTTTGACTTACGAAAATGCATTTGGAATGGATTAATTTTGTAATTAGAGGTACCACTGTATTATAAAACAATGGTAAGGCCGTATCTGTAGTATTGTGGGTGCTGCATATCAAAAAAGGTATATTGGAATTAGGAAAGGTGTGGGAGAAAGTGATCAAAATTACTGGGTTGCGGCACCTCCCTTACAAGGAAAGGCTATAGTGTTTTTGGTCTCCTTAGTTTGGAAAAAAGATGTGTGAGGGGTGACACGATGGAGATATACAAAAATTACACAGAAAGTGGAAAAAATGGATAGAGTGAAAATTCTTTTCCTTCTCACGCAATACCAAAACCAGTGGTCATCTACTCAAATTGAGGGTTGGGAGTAGACATGGGCATGGAGCGGCGAAATTCTCATTTCCGTTATCGTTTGTCGTTTCCGTTACGTAACGGGTAATGGTAACGAGAATTACTCCACTCCAGCTCGAACCCGACCCGATAAAGATAAATCGGGTCTGATTTGTCGCTGTCGTTCATGGCATCGTGGCGATCGCACGATGCCAAGCAGCACAGAAAAAAAGTTTTAAAAATAACAAAAAACCCCGATTCCTGGCCAAAAAAGCAGGTGGAAATATGCCTGCCTAAGTGAGGGCAGAGAGGGGTGGTTTCTGGGGGGTGGTGGTGGTCCCCGGCCTTCCCCCCTCCTTTCCTGGGCTGCTTGCACCATGCTGGGGGGGGGTCATCCTCGTCGTCTCAGTCTATGCCATGCAGTGGAGGGATCCAAAATGGCGACCACAATATTTATTTTTAAATCATGGTCCAAAAACCCACCAAAGCACAACAGAAACATGTGAAAATTAGGTATTTTAAATGCCTGAATTTTTATAGTAACAGCAGTGGGTTTTTCTTGCAATAAAACGTCTCCATTGATTTTATTTTATTTTATTTTTATTTTTATTTTTTTACACCTGCGCACGCGCAATGATGGGCTGGCCATAGGATGGGACCATGCAAATTTTTGGAGCCATTCCACCAATCGCATGGTCAGGTTTTGACTGAGACTTCTGGATGTGCCAGAGAGGGCATAAAAAGCCCACCAACCCTAAGCCTAAGCCTAAGCCTAAGCCTAACCCTAACCTATATGCCAGTACACTGTCCTTCTTAGTGGTCCAGAGGCACGCAGAGGTGCAGCCCACTAACCCACCCTAACCTTAACCGTAACCCTAAGCCTAGCCCTTACCCTAACCCCAACCCTAACCCAGATTCGTACGCAAGTACACTTCCCTTCTTAGTGGGTCAGAGTGATGCACCCAGAGAGGTGACTCCGACTCCAGACCCAGTCCCTCCCTAAGCCTAACCTGTATGCCAGTACGCCAATATGCTTTCCTTCTTAAGTGAGTCAGAGAAGCGCTGAGAGAGGTGCCTCTGCCACTTACCCCCCAACCCTAACATAATGTATGGTACGCGGTGGCTACGCGTTACGCTTCCCTTCCCTTCTTAGTGGGTCAACTCAGAGTCACCCAGAGAGGTGCCTCCCAGAGCCCACTTACCCCAACCCCAACCCAAACGACAAACGGAAACAGAAATGACAAATTTTTGGAAACTTCCGCGACAAACGGAAACGACCCGAAACAGGCCCGTCCCGACAAATGACAACTCAAAACGTCATTTTTTCTGGTCGTGCCCATCTCTAGTTGGGAGAGTGCGAACAAACAAAAGAAAATGTTTCTTTTGTGTTATTAGTTTGTGGAACGCCTTGCCACTGGAAGTGGTGATGGCATCTGGTCTAGATGCTTTAAAAAAGGGATTAGTCAGATTTCTAGAGGAAATGTCCATTGCAGTTTACAAGCCATGCGCCCGGGGGGTGGGGAGTGCTATCTCCAGGCTTAAAAAGATGTTATCTCAAAATTCCAGGTGGAGGGGAATGATACCAGAAGACAGATATCTCCTCTTATGTGCTCCCAGAGGCATCTAGTGGGGCCAATGTGAGATACAGAAAGCTGGACTAGATGCACTGATTATTGGCTTACATGTGTACAATGGCCAACACTATTTCCACCAAAAGAGGTATCACAACTTGGTAGAAGTGCAATATTGGGCCTCTTTTTCAATAAGCATTTGATCCTAAAGAGTTGCTGCTGGTCAGTGGGCTACATGGACATTCCCAAGGGCCATGGGAATCAATAGCCAACTATGCTATCTGGTGACCTACTGAATGGTAGGTTAATGGATGACTTGGGCATCCAGGTTGGCATTAGAGGATGAACAATTAGAGTCTTCAAGTGTTAACTGAGATTTCCTCAAATGCTAAATTCTTAACTTCTCTCCTGTTCTTGTATCTACCTATATAGCCCAGTGTCCAAGCAATATGGATGTATGGATGTCTACATCCCACATTGGTGGAATGAGGTCACTCCTCCCATTTGTACCATGGCTGCCAGCACTTGTATCTTTGGTTGTTCTTGGTGCCTGACCTTTGGTTTACTTTGCAGTGTTGCCTCTGGCCCTGACTTCAGTTTTGATCCAAATATCTGCTTCACATCTTCACTTTTCTTCCTGGCTTGTCCCTCAGTTCTGAGTTACTTTGATTATATCCTGAGGCTTATCTTTCTGTTCATGGTTTCTTCTGATGGCTGCCCACAAGCTAGTGCTGACAGATTTGGGATAAGGCAGCTTCCTCTGTTCATCCTGTGTCCCATGCTGACTTTTACAGAGTTTGCATATCACCACCAGAACATGGTTTGGATCCTAAGTCACCCTTCCATGAATGAAGAGAACCCTGAACCAGGGAAGGCTCTCACCGGTAGACAAAGGGGAGGCAATTTCCACTAATGTTTCCCTTCAGCACCACCTCTGGTCTTTTTCATGGGTCCCTTCCTATATGAAAAGGAAGCATATAGGGAAAGAAGGCATTTCCCCCCTCTCTTGTACCATTTCCTCTCATGGCAATTAAAAATCAATTGAAAGTCAGTATTACTTGTGTGGGCATCTCATACCTTCAACCATACGTCCTTATGTGTATGTGAGCAGCCAGTAGACATGTAGAAACCAAGAACCCCCACAAGCTGGTCTGACACAGCTTCTTCTATTTAGCTGAGCAACTGAGACACAGTTTGCATATTACATGATTGTTGTAGGTGTAATTTCCCCAAGGCTGTATTCTGTACCCCTTGAGAAATTGGGGGGTGGGGTGGTTAGGTAGAAGAGACCAGCAATGCTTTTAGCTAAATGTAGCCTACATATGATGAGATTTTCTTATACCAGAATTGCAGAGAAGATATTCACAAATTCATTAGATGTTTTCAAATAACTGGAAACCTCTATTAAATTTCGACTCTCCAAAGGTAATTTCTCATTGGTTAAAGACAGTATTTAGAAGCTGCTTTCTAGGGCACAGTTGTGTGGACTTACATTCCATTGAAATCAATGATATTTAGTCTTGTATTACTGTCTGCAAGACAGTGACCATAACATATTATTATTTATTCATTCATTTTATACCGCCTGTCTTCCCGAAAGAACTCTGGGCGGTTAACAATAAGAGAAAGACTAGCCCAACAATGGAAAGCAATACAAAAATCAGCACGAAGAAAAAATAAATTAAAAAGATAAAAAGATAAAAAGCAAATCAATGAGATAGTTGAAAAGATCATCAGCAGGACAGTGACACTGGTTTTTTTTTTTTAAAAACGAATGACATTAAGGGTCGCCAAATGCCTCCCTAAAAAGCAAGGTTTTAAGTGTTTTCTTGTTACCAGTATAGTGACAATATATTGATTACGACTAATAAAAATGAAACATTGTGAATTACGCTTATTCAGCTCAATGAAGCTAAAAGGGCTAAATTCAAAAGCATGATGAATTTTTTAGTGCATTTTCTGTCTCTTTGTGGCTTCTTTGACGGCCAAAACCTGAGAAGTTGATTTTATGTGAAGGGGGAAAAGGAAGGGAAAGATAGGCAACGGGAAGGAGAACCAAAAACTTAAAAACCTAAATGGTCATCTAGTTCAACCCTCTGACTATGCAGAACCCCCAAGATTACAGAGTCATGACTACTGAGATGCAAAAAGGATGGGAGACAGGAAGGTAGAAGGACTAAGCCTTAGAAATGTTGGTTTCTAAATGTTACATGCCAGATGCAGGATTCTGAAGAAGGAAGAGGTGGCTGGGAGAGGCTAAGCTTCAAAGGATTATGGGCTTTAGTACTTAATAAGCACCCTATATTAACCTCAATCAGCAGATGCTCTACTAGTCCCATATTTCCTTGCTGGTCCTCTGCAGTTTAGCCTCTCCTGGTCATGTCCTTCCTCTTAACAGCCAAAATTGAGGTCTGTAAGTGGGCTTACCCCTGAGGACTTTGATTTCTTGCATTTAGATCTAAGAATTCTGGTTGAGGGGATCCCTAGTGAATTTTGAGGGTTGCAATGAAAAAAATAGGATAGTTTAGGCCTAGTTTTACACTTCATTGAGCATACAGAAAGCTGTGTCCTCCACGGAGTTTGGAAATGTTACTTATTTTGTCCAGAAAGAGAGTTTTTGGCTAGGAACAAGGGGTAGGAACAAGAAGCTTGGGTGGATGTAGGCCTCACTCATCCTCAGAGCCTTCTAACAGAGGTCTTCTCCCATGTGACCCACAAGTTTCTGTCTTTTAAGTAGAACTCCCAGAATGAGGAATTATGTGTTGTAAAGAACAAGAAATCCCAAAATTCCATCCCTAGGTATGTGTCAACTGGTACTGATGAAACACAACAGCATGGCAAATGGTTCTTGAACATGGGGGAATGAGTTCCATGACACCTCCCATGCTACCAACATGGATTTATATTGCCTTTCACATAGGACTTGCCTTGTCATTAGGCAGAGTAATGCAGCTACCTCAGGCTGTAGTTTCAACAAATTACAGCCATCATGTTCCAACAAATTCTTATTCATTCACTCATTCAAAACACTTTCAGTCTGCCCTATATCTCAGGGTGAATTACAGAGCTGTATAGAACAATTTTACACATAATGCCTTTAAAACAATTTAAAATCAAGCCGTTTAAAACATAGCATTGGAACTCTCAAACATTAAAATCATTGCATTAAAGCCTGCACAGGCCACAGTGCTCAAGTCCCAGTTTATGGCTAGTTATCATTGCATTTTTACGGCCAGGAAAGGGTGAGAAGTATTTGTAGGATTTGCTACTTCAGGTACCAAAATAAATTGCCAAGCTTGGCTCCTGTAAATGAGAAGAGACCCTTTACTACTTTCCCTTTGCTCAAAATCCAGAATGACTTGGACTGGCCCAGCTCTAACTGCATGTTCAGGACTGGATCTAGGAAATAAAATTACAAGCTTGCAGATTCTTCCACGCCACTAGGAGTGCCATCTCTTTGAAAGAACATATCCATACATTAATTCACTCCTTCATTTACTGAAGTATTTCCAATGACAATTGTGTGTCGTAATCAGCCCTGTCTTCTGGCAACCATTCTCCAAGTTTCCTAGGCATCGGTTACTCAAAAGTAACCTCTGACAGATGGCCACCCCGCCTCTGCTTAAAAACCTCCACAGAAGGAGACTCCACCACCTTTTGTGGCAGCATATTCCCCTGCGGAACAGCTCTAATTGTCATGAAGTTCTTCCTGATGTTCAAATGGAATCTCTTCCTGTAGTTTGAAACCATTGCCCCGAGTCCTAGTTTCTGAAGCCATGGAAGACAAACCTGTTCCCTCTTCAATATGACATCATTTCAAATATTTAAATATAGCTATCATATCCCCCCCCAGCCTTCTCTTTGAAAGGCTAAACATTCCCAGTTCCCTAAGCCATTCCTCATATAACATTTCTTCCCAGACCTTCAACCATCCTGGTAGATGTGGTTTTCCCACATACTGATGTTTCATGCAATTTAGGGCTGTAAACATCCTCACAAACAGACTGAATTCATACTGGAATCCCATACCAACAGCCATGTTGATATTCATTGCCTGGCCATATGCAACATCCCTTCTGAACACTTTTCTGCATGTATAATGGCATAGGGGACAGAAGATACCATAACTTCTCACAATATACCAGAACTAGGGGACATCAACTCAAAATGAGGGTTGGGAGAGTGAGAACAGACAAAAGAAAATATTTTTTTATCCAGTGTGCTGCTAGTCTGTGGAACTCCCTGACACAGGATGTGGTGGTGGCATCTGGCCTGGATGCCTTCAAAAGGGGATTGGACAAATTCCTGGAGGACAAGTCAATCACAGGTTACGTATGATTATGGAGATGTGTAATCTCCAGGCTTAAAACCAGGGTACTTCAAGGGCCAGATGCAGGGGAGTGGTATCAGGAGACAGATATCTAGTCTTGTGCGCTCCTAGATGCATTTGGTAGGGCCACTGTGAGATACCGGAAGCTGGACTAGATGGCCATTTGGCCAGATCCAGCATGGTTTTTCTTGTGTTCTTATGTTCTTATGCAAGAATTCAGAATACTGTAGATATGTGCCAGCATTTCAAAAGGTAGTAGTCTGTATATCCTCCTCTCCTTCCTTTCTCTCCTCACAATGCCAAAAGATGGATTTACTCATCTTCAACATATGAACGATATATTCCCAGTCGGGACTTCAACCTGTGATTCCAGAGAAAGTAGATACTTCAGACTTGATGTGTTAGATTACTAAGCTTTCCCTTATGACTTTTACCCGTCTAGCAGTGGGATTTCTAAATGCCACCTTAACATTCCTGCTGAATCATGTGCCAGCATATTAATTGAGATAAACCTCATCAAATTTAAATGACCAGGGGACAAAATCCCCCCCTTTCCCTCCCATGTCACCTCACTTTGGAAAAGTATATTTGTCTGAACAGTTTTATGGCAAACTCTGACTAATTAGGGAAAGGATTTAATGAACTAAACTAGGCAACCCTTCAAATACCATAGTCTGGAGATGTGCTTATAAAGAAGCCTGCCTACCTAACTCAAAGGGCTCCCTTACCATGGAATGATCTGCCATTCATTGCCAGATTTAAACAGGAATGCTTTAAACTTGTGTTTTCTTTCCCATATTTCATTTTACACTTTATCCCTCATCTGTGCAGCAATGAGTTCTGATTCATGAGGGGGGTTTCAGTTGAAGGATTGTGCATCTTTAAAATGTCTCCCTTTATTCTTCCTAGTTCTTACACATGTAATTTCCCCTTTAATTTGACATCATTTAACGGCACATTACACGTCAATGATGTGATCTGTGAATATTTACAATGTTCATGTCATTTTTATTTTCTAATCCAATTTAACTGGCTCTGCCTTTTTATGACATCATGAATTCTTCAGCCTTTTTAGTCTTTTTTTAGGACTAATTATTCCATTAGTTTCTTTGAGCTGCTCTAGTTTTGTCAGTCAGTTCTTCCCCCCTTTGATGGTAAGACTCCATTTTGCCCCCTCCTCTGCAGGTTCAGGCAAGGCCTTCAGAATATGGAACCAGAGAAAGAGCAGATGATTGCGATCCTGCCTCCCTCACTTTTATTGGTAAAATAAAATTATTAATATATCTTTAATATTCCACAACTTATATATCATAACTTCTTCAGACTTGCACAGGGCAGAAACATTTGTTGAGGTTCTGTGTTCCTGTGTGTGAGAGAGATGGAGTGAAGGAAAGAAGATTTCGTTTTGAAAAAATAAGTGTGATAAAGAGAGTAGACATTATTTCACTACCATATGGCCAGTTACTGTACTTAGAACATGAGTCATATTTGTGATTCTTATTTCTTATATGTTAAAAGAGGAGGCACAGGTTTTTCAGATATTCTGGTTTTATTAACCCTTTTGACTATTAATATAGAAAAAGTATACTATTTTTGTATTTTTATTTTATTGTTGTGCTTCATTTGTATAATGCTATATGTGCATTATACTGTTGTGTAAACCATCTAGAATAGTGCATAGTAGAGATCGGCATGAAACGAACAATTTTTCATTTTCGTTTTCGTTTTTTCATTTCGTTATGCAACAAAATGGCAAACGAATTTTGTCTCTAAAATGAAACGAAACGAACAGAAACACCGGGAATTTTGTCATGTGTTTCATTTCTGTTACTCCAATACAAGTGAATTGCTTAAAATAATAAAAAAATCACAAAAAATTGAAATAAATAGTAATGAAATGGTAACAAAACAAACAAAAACAAAAATGATTTTTTGCAAAAATTCACAAAAAAAGGAAATGAACCGAAACGGACCCTCCAAACGACAAACGACAAACGACAAACGAAATGCCATTTTTTAATTCGTGCCCATCTCTAGTGCATAGTACTAATGGAGCGGTGTATAAAACAACAATATAAATGCATATATAATATTTAAAATGAGCAGCCTTTTGTTGCATTAGAAACCAATTTCTGCTCTGGCTACAACTGTTCCCACCTACCCCCACCTCCCACCACAAATTTAATTCTATTTCTTACTAGGAATATTACATATTTCCTGTGTTGTCTGTTGCTGCCCTCTGTAGTGACATTCCAGAGACCACAAGAACTCTCTTACGCACGACTGTTGCAAATGTTCTTATTTCCTAGTTAAAAGGTGTGGCGTGTTTAAATGAAAGTTGGGTGTGACATGAACCTTCTTGGCATTGATCCACTTTTCTCGTCTTTCAACACCATAGAACTCTGGAAAGAGGGCAAGAAGAAAAGAAGCCACCTTAAATCAGTGCCTTGCAGGGAGCCAAGGGAGCTGAGATCTTTCTTTCCATTTTCTCCTCTTCTTGAAAGTTAATACTGTATGAGATAAAAAAGAAGGGACAAAAATGGGAGTTGAGAGAGAAAGAGAGAGAAAGAGAGAGAAAGAGAGAGAGAGAGAATGCATTCAAAAATTTTCCACTGGAGTGAATGGTTGGAGAAAGATGGCAAACCAAACAAATCAAGATCGAAAATATAAGGCACACTTGGAGCTATTGCCACCTGTGATAGTATGAGAGAGGTAGAGATTCTGTTCTCCACTTTGGCTCTTTTAAATCTTTTTTTAAGTAATGCTTTTACAGTACCCCCCCCCATCTATCGTGGGGGTTAGGGACTGACTCGACTGACCGGTGATAATTGAAAATCTGTGATATGTGGATGCAGGTCGGGTCAGGCCTGGGGGCGTGTGTGATGTTTAAAATGACTTTCAGCAACGGAGCCAGGCACTTGGCTCCATTGCTTAAAGTCATTTTAAACATTGTGGCTGCTTCTCCTGACCATCCCCGGGTGCGGGGGAGCAGCGTGTAATGCCTCCATGGAGGCAAGCCCTGGGCTCCAGCTGACTGGCGCTGGGGTAAGAGAGAAAAACCTTTTATTTTCTCACCCCAGCACCAATTAGCTGGAGCCCAGGGCTTGCGGAAGGGGGGAGGTTTAAAAAGCCTCGGCTTTTAAAACCTTTCCCCCCTCCCTCAAGCCCTTTCTGAGTACTGCGGTCCTGTGATATAGCAGGACCGCCGTATATGAACTGTGAAAGGGCGGGGGACCACTGTATTGACCATAGGGTGGTTCAATTTTATAAAAAAAAATCTAATAACTTATTATCCTCATCTTTTAATGCTGTTTCCTTTTTAATGATGTAAGCCGCCTGGGCTCCTTTTAAAGAAGAAAATGGGGCATAAATAAATAAATTCTATTTCTCTTTGCATAAGATGATACGGCATTGTAGCCCTTAGCCTTATTTCATGTGCCCCTTGACCTAATTTGAGAATAATGGCAAGAATTGTGGTTTTTTTTCTTCCTTCAAATCCTCTGAGTGAGAAAAAAGAAAAACACAGAAAAAAAAAAGAAAGATCATAAAAAAATAAAGAGCGGCCAGGGAACCATTCCTGCCATTATGTAGTATGCTATCAGGACAGAACAATCTACTGCAGATTGTGTTGTTATTTCACTGCTAGCAACGGTGGAGGGCTGCTTGTTGGACCTCCTGCTTTACACGCCAAAACGGCTTGGTGACAGTTATGTCTTTTGATAGGTGAATGGGGTTGGGAGAGTGTTTACTGCTCTGTGTCCAGCACCAAAAATATCTTGGTATGATGCTGGAGAGACATGCCAAAAAGTAAATGAGGGGGTCTGACCCATCACTTAATGTTCTCCTCTGTCGTGTACAACACCATGCTACCATTTGACCAATTAACTCCTAAGGGAAAGAGCCCTAGGCAGGTATTATTTCTCATGCTTCTGGTATACAAGTGTCTTGCCTGAAGTATGTTATCAGAAATAAGAACAGGACCTGCTTCAGAACTAGTGGGTGCTATCGTACCCATTGGGACATGTGTAATATAACAGCCAGAACTCACAGTAGATGGAACCCCTATGCCAGTGGTGGTGAACCTGCAGCACTCCAGATGTTTTGGACCACAACTCCCAAAGTCCTTTGTCATTGGCAATACAGGCTTGGAATTCTGGGAGTTGTGGTCCAAAACATCTGGAGTGATGAAGGTTGACCACCACTTCTCTGTTCTATCGCTGTGATGAAGCTGAAGCAGTTTGCCATAATATCTCCCGCAAAGCAACCATCAAACTTGTAGATCACATCTATTCTCCACACACTGAGCTGTAAAATGTTCACGCCCTATGTTTTCACATGTGCTGAGGCATATAGGTGATCTCCCTCAAACCATCAGCCATTTCCAAATTACATTCTGAAGGTGACCAAGGACTTGTTTATCATTGGATTCTTTGGCTTGTGCTAAGATGGCCCTGGAAAATGTAGTGGAATTCAGGGATCTTTGACTGGCGTTATGTAATGTGGGAAAGCTTCAGTTTCACTTTGTTCTGTGGAAATGAAACTCGGAGTGTGACCTAATGGGGAAAGAGCTCACATTTTGGACCACTTTCGTCATGGTTCCTTGTGA
>JAHTLZ010001580.1:0-10058 GCA_023846285.1 Phrynocephalus versicolor | reverse complement strand
AAAGAAAGAAAGAAAGAAAGAAAGAAAGAAAGAAAGAAAGAAAGAAACCATGAATTCTGCTAGAGGAAAAATGTCTGCCTTCGCTTTTTCTGCAGGTTGCAACTATGCCAAAACACAGCCAGTTTTTTTTAAAAAAAATAAGTGTTCATCTTTTATTTATTTCCTATGGGTCTGGGAACGTGTGGGCCACTATGGGTCTATTATTCTTTGACAAACTTTCCCAAAGGCGTGCTTGGATCCATCTCAGCATTGTCTGCCTCCTAAACAAAAGACATTTCCATTGCAACACAACGGTAAACCCAAGAGGGCATGTGCCTACAAGCAAAAGAGGCGTCCCAGGAGAATTACTGGTGTAGCTTGACTCTGGCAGTTAACAGGAGCTGGAGAGGCACGCATCAAGAGCCAAAGCTTTGAATGGCATGAAGCTCTAGATCAACGGCAGTCAAACAGACACACTGTGCTAGAAATTCACAACCTGGTTGCAACCCAAAGTGGGCATTGTAAGCAACACCATGCATCCTTACAGGCAGAAAAAAAACACAGAGAGTTGACTAGGGGTTACCTTAAGTGATTCATGGGCAAACATGCAAGCCTTATGTCTTCCTCTCTGAACTATTAATTGTAATAAAGCACTCTTGTCCAGCCTTTTCACACATACAGTGGACCCTTGCATAACAAACAGCTTGTATAACATAAAATTTGTACAACATAAAAATTCCAGAGATAGGGGAAATTTGCTTAACATAATCGCCTATGGGGAGAATCTGTACAACATAAGAATGGGATCACTCTGTTTTCAATCCATTCCTATTGGAATTTGTATAAAGGAAAATTTGCTTAACATAATTTCATTTGGAACAAATTAATTCCTTTATACAAGGTACCACTGTACTTTTTTTACATGATCAAGTCTTCTTTCTCATGCTAGTGAATCATCTTATGAATGTGCTCCAAGCAGAGACAGCTGGTGCTTACCACATGAAGGATGTGATCAGACAGGGGACCATAGAAGAACGGAACCATCAAGTTGGAAGGGGCTTCTAAACCCATCAAGTCCAATCCCATTCAAAGAATCCAAATCAAATCATCTCTGACTGATGGCTGTCCACTTTTCTCTTAATTGCCTCCAGTGTTAGAATCATAGAATCCTAGAGTTGGAAGAGACCTCAAGGGCCATCCAGTCCAGCCCCCTGCCATGCAGGAAGCCCCATCACGGTACTCTCGATAGATGGCCATCCAGCCTCTGCTTAAAAGCCTCCAAAGAAGGAGACTCCCCCACCCTCCTTTGTGGCAGCATATTCCACTGCTGAACAGCTCTAACCGTCATGAAGTTCTTCCTAATGTTCAAATGGAATCTCTTTTCCTGTAGTTTGAAATCATTGCCCCAAGTCTTAGTCTCTGAAGCCATGGAAAACAAACCTGTTCCCGATTCAATATGACATATTTTCAAATATTTAAACATAGCTATCATATCCCCCCTCAGCCTTCTTTTAGAGAGGCTAAACATTTCCAGTTCCCTAAACTGTTCCTCATAAGACATTTCCTCCAGACCCTCAACCATCCTGGGCCCCCTCCTCAGGACCCGCTCAAGGCTGTCAACATATTTTTTTTTAAAATTGAGGTGTGCAGAACTGGACACAGGACTCCAAGTAGGGTCTGACCAGAGCAGAATAGGGAATTAGCAACCCCTCCCAGTTTGGTGTCATGTGCAAATTTTATCAGCATACTCCCTATTTCTTAATTCAAGTCATTAATAAAGATATTAATGACAGAACCCTGGGGCACCCCATTGGCCACATCTCTCCAATCTGCAGAGAAGCCATTTAGTCAACCAATTCCAAATCCACCTAACAGTAGCATTACCTGTCCCACATTCTACCAACTTCTTTGTAAGTATAACATAGGGAATCTTATCAAAGGCCTTACTGAAATCTAGATTAAGCAATATCCACAGCATTTCCCTCATCCGCCCCCCTCATCCATCAGGTTTGTGATTCTATCAAAGAAAGTGATCAAATAGTCTGGAAAGACTTGTTTTTAAGAAACCCGTGTTGACTGCTCGTAATGACAGCACTGCTTATAAAATAATTACAGACTGTCTTCTTAATAATCTGCTGTAGGATCTTTCCAGGAATTGGAGTCAAGCTGATGTGGTGGTAATTATTTGGGTCTTCTTTTTTCCTCTTCTTGAAAATGGGGACATTTGCCCTCTTCCAATCTATGGGAACTTCCATATTGCCAACGGTTCTTAAATTACTTCTTCCAGTTCTTTTAATATCCTTGGGCTTAATGCATCTGGCCCAGGAGACTTACAGTACATTCATTTAATGTTTCCAGCTGTTCCTGTACTACCCCTCTAACTATTTTATGTTGCATTTCCTGTCCCACCTCATCTACTCTTTGTCCCAACAGAACTCTTTTTTCCTTTTTGGAGAAAACTGAGAACTCACTACCTTTAGAGGTAATTGGTTCCATTGTTGTACTGCTCTAACAGTGAGGAATTCTCACCCACCCACCCCCCGACATTCAATAGATCATGTTTTGGACT
This sequence comes from Phrynocephalus versicolor, assembly GCA_023846285.1. Classification (NCBI taxonomy): domain Eukaryota; kingdom Metazoa; phylum Chordata; class Lepidosauria; order Squamata; family Agamidae; genus Phrynocephalus; species Phrynocephalus versicolor. The sequence goes on along the minus strand of JAHTLZ010001580.1, from coordinate 7,510 downwards.
GCTTGCAAGGAAGTCCAGTGTGATCTATTTCTCAGCATTAGAGATGGGTACGAAACGAACAGAAACACCAGAAATTTTGTCGTCCGTTTCGTTTTCGTTACGGGCAGTACATTGAATTGTAGAGATGGGAACGAAACGCACAATTTTTCGTTTTTGTTTTTTCGGTTCGTTACGTAACGAAATGAAAAACGAATTTTTTTTGCAAAAACTTGCGAAAAATGAAAACGAACCGAAACAGACCCCCTAAACGAAAATGACAAACGAAACACCATTTTTTTCAGTCATGCCCATCTCTACTCAGCATCCACACAACACACACACACAGGGATATGCACTCCAGCCTAATCTTGATCCATGCCCAAGCTGGACCTTTTTTGGTCTAGCTGTAGGGCTTCTACTTTTTGGGAATAAGGCCAGAGCGGTTCCTTGGTAGACAGGAAGGTTCCGCTTTTCCAGACCGTTCATTCCACCCTAAATCTTTTTGAAGCTATGATCATGTCTGGCAGAAAAGACTGCCAAAAGAACTGTTGATTCAGTTCTATAGAGGTGTTATTGAATCTATCATCTGTTCCTCTATAACTGTCTGGTTTACTTCTGCGACTAAGCAGGACAGATATAGACTTCAAAGGATAATTGGAATTGCAGAAAAAATATTTTTACTAATTTGCCATCTATTTTGGAATTGTATATCACACGAGCTAAAAAGAGGGCAATGAAAATATATACAGATTCCACACATCCTGGACATAATCTGTTTCAATTGTTACCCTCAGGGTAATGTTTTAGGGCATTGCATGCTAGGAAAACTAGATATAAAGATAGTTTCTTTCCAAGTGCTATCAAACTGTTGAATAATTAATTTTTACTTCTTTTCTTCCTTTTTTAATAATAGGTTATATTCTGAAATTTTATTTACGGTCAACGACCAAAAACCAAAATAAAATCATAAAAATAGGATGATCAAATATGCATTCCAATAGACAGCACATGAATCAAGCCTTATTACAAGATATATCATAAATACAATTTAAAATACAATTTAAATACAATTTAAAATTTATTCGGGTCTGGATAAAAGTGGCCATTGGCTACGATAAAACAGTCATCAGTTACTACTATGTTTCTTTATAAATTTGTTTACGGACCCTTATTGCAGCAGCACAGAATTTGGCAACTTGCCTAGTTACCTGGTAAGTGTTATCAGAAAGGAGCAACTGTATATAGAATTCTATTGACCTCCCAGGATATTTGCCTATAATTGGGGAGATAATCTCCTTGCGTAGATCTTGATAATAGGTGCAGAATAGAAGCACATGCTCTACACATTCCAATTGGTCATTGGCGCATGGGCAATTTCGATCCGAAAAGGGTAAACCTTGAAACCTCCCCTCCAGTAGCTTGGAGGGAAGGACATTTAGTCTAGCCAGAGTAAAGGCCCTCCTGGAGACAGGAGATATGAGCCTATCCAGATATGGGGAGACAGTAAATGCTGATTTCTTAAGAAATTCCATTTTCCCCAACTGGGCAACATGTTTCTGCAGTTCTATATCTCTGATTCGTAATTTTACCTCATTCATGGCTTTACAAAAACCCAATGTTTGGAGGGTATAAGGAGAATATCCTAATTGATGTATAACTTTTATTACCTGTTTTTTCCATTCAGACTGAAAAGTATCTGTCAAAAGCAAGGGAGTTAAGCCCTCTGAAAAGAAAATGAGCTTAAGCCAGTACTTAACCATGAAGAATTTGGCTTGTGCTTCAATGGGAATAAGCCCAACCTCTAAACGAAGTAAAGTGTTGGAGACACATGTAGGAATGCCCAAAATGGCTCTTGCAAATCTGGTTTGAACAGTCTCCAGAGGTCTCAAGTTAGCATATCCGAACAGCTGTGAGCCATAAAGCATTTGGGTAATAATTTTAGCCCTGAAAACTTGTAAGGTAGAGGGAACATGTTTCCCCCCGGTCGAATTAAAGAATCTGTTAATGGCTTTGCTATTGCCTTGTGCTTTCATTGCAGCACAGCTTATATGCATGGACCAGGCACCAGATGACTGAAATGTTATACCTAGGTACTTATACTGCTGGACCTGTTCAATTGGGTGACCATTAAGGGACCATTTATGTTTGATTCTCCTCCTGCCAAAAACCATTATTTTGGTTTTGGTATAATTAATATCTAAACATTCCTGACTACAGTAAGAGGAGAAAGCTCTCAGGAGCCTTCTAAACCCAACACACGAGGTTGACAAAAGCACAGCATCATCTGCATACAGAAGTATAGGAATTGGGCGAGATGCCAGCTTGGGTGGATGAAAATCTACGTTGGATAAACTCTCAACAATACCATTAATATATAAATTGAATAAGGATGGGGCTAAGATACATCCTTGCCTCACGCCCTTATGTACAGGAACTGGGTTAGTTAGGATCCCATCAGAATTACAAAGAACCTGTAAATAGGAATTCTCATGTAAAAGACGGATTAATATAAGAAGTCGTTTGTCAATATTCATAGACTGCAGTTTTGTCCATAATATGTCTCTAGAGATAGAGTCAAATGCGGATTTAAAGTCTATGAAAGCAGCATAGAGAATCCCACCTTTGGGGGCTGAGTATTTACTGGCTAAATGATGAAGAACATGGCACTGATCAATTGTGGATTTCCCTTGCCTAAAACCTGCCTGTTCTTCTACAAGAATATTCTCTAGCCGTAACCAATCTTCTATTTTTCCCAACAGATGCCTTGCATATAATTTACTGATGGTACTTAATAAACTGATAGGACGATAATTGGCAGGATCCCTTCTGTTTCCTTTTTTAAAAATTGGGACAACAATAGCTAATCCCCAGTCCTTTGGTATACAAGCTGTTCTATCTATCCAGGTAAACAGGGTAGCTAGTATAGGAGCCCACCATTCAGCATTTGCTTTAATAAGATCCGATGGAATATAGTCAGGCCCTGGGGCTTTACCTGGTTTTAAACGGTCAATTGCCATGAGTACTTCCTGTTTGGTGACTGGAGGCCACTCTGGGAGGTCTTCTAGTTCAGGTTGGAAGGCAGAAGTACAGGGTGATTGAGCCGCATAGTGCCTGCCAAAATATTCTTCCCATACTGTCGGCATAATATAGTAGTCTGATTTAGGAATAAAAGTTAAAGTTCCCCTAGATACTATCTTCCAGAATGAAGCCGAGTCTCTCAAATGGGCCGCAGTTAGCAAGGATTGCCAGGCCTTCCTCTGGGCTTGTAGTTTCTTAGTTTTAATCAAGGATTTATACCTTTTTTGGCACTGATACCAATTTTCTGGGATTCTCCCAAGATTCTGATTCTTATAGTCTCTATAGGTCTCCAGTAGCTCATTCTTTAATGCTCTACATTCTGAATCAAACCAGTGCTTTGAGCAGGTGGTACGAGGCAATAAGGTGCCAAATTTATTACAAGTTATATGTGGTTGCAATGACTCTACCAAATTAGAATATGTATTTAGGGCTTGTTTTGCTGATCTCGCTGTGGTAATAAGATTTCTAAAATGCATATAAGGGTTGGTGGCTAATAGATTCCTTGTACAGGCCGACTGCTCATCAGTCCACCTTATTCTAACCTTTCTTATATCAACTGCTATAGATGCAATTGGAGCACACTCTGCTACCACATTATATTGATTATAATTCAGCTTAATCATCAGGGGTAAATGATCACTTTCACCCCGATATTTTATCTCAAACTCTAGAATAGAATCAGCCAAATCCCTTGAAATCAGCACATAATCTATTATAGAGGCTCCTAATGAGGAAATAAAGGTAAACTCTCCCGGTCTATCCCCATTCATACTTCCATTTAAAATAACTAGTTCTAAGTTAAAAACCATCTTCATAAAACCCAGACCAGAATAATTAATACCACAATCTTTAAATTGTCTCTGATAAAATTTAGGATGTAAAAAGGATTCAGGAAATGATATATTAAAACAATTAAAAAGTGCAACATTGCTACTTCCAATCCTCGCATTGCAGTCTCCAGCAATTATAATAGAGGCTCCAGGGAATAACTTTAAAACTTGCTCAATGGACTCTTCCAGCTGGATCCACAAGGCTTCCGCTAGCTCATGGGATCGTTGGAAGGGAGCATAAATGTTAACGAGCAATATTATGGAATCAGCGATTTTTAACACCAGTGCAGTGGCTATATTAATTAAAGAATCCCATAACAACACAGTGGCCTGTAACTTGGTGGACAAAAATGTAACTAAACCCCCCATGGCTCTTCCACCCCTAGAGCTCGGTAAGGCATTTAAAAAGTATGCTTCATATCCATTCAGCATTGGAGCATCCAGAGCCCATGTTTCCTGTAACAGTATAATTTCGAAATCCCCTAGGAATTCCATGAGCTCAGGATCTGATGCTTTAGAGTGCCAGCCTGCAATGTTCCATGATATACAGTTAAGTACAGATCTATTTTGCTGTGAGGAAGGATTTGCAGTAGTGTTAACATTAAAATCGGAATGACAGAAAGCCCTCTCTGAGTCAGCTTTGTCTCTTTCACCCATTACAATAGAATGAGCATTATCAGAGATGTTCCCGCTCTCAGCATGCATCAGGCACAGTTGATTGTATGGCTCCTGAGGTGAGGCATCCTTCTTCCTGTCAAACAAAATGATGATCATATCTTAAATCAGATGGCTTGTTCAGTTGGCCATAAGAGGGCTCCTGTCTTGTAAACTGATTACGCCATCTGCTGCCCCTAGTGTTGTATCTTTTGTTAACAGTCCTTGTCCTTATTATAACAGGAATAGGGTAGCCTTCTGGCCTATCAATAATTTCAGGAAGTTGAGTAGGCTGTGGGTCCTTATAGGGTTGCCACTGTTGAGTACCTCTAACATCCGAACAAGACCTTGGTGTACATATAGCATGAGTTAGAGACAAATTATCAGGCTTCCTCTTCTGTTTGAAGCTGGTGTCCATGTGATAATTTGAAGAGTCAGCCTTTGCACGAGCGGGCAGTTGACCATCTTTAGGCTGGATAATGTCGTTGTTGGGAGTGCTTTTTGTAGTAGGTGCTGAGGCTTCTAATAACTTGAACAAAGGTTTAAAGTTCAATTTCCCCCTTCCTCTTCCTTTCTTGGATATTGGTTTTGATGGCTCATTCTTCTTCTTCTTCTTCTTCTTCTTCTTCTTCTTCTTCATGTGTTTGGATTGTGCTTCCTCTGTTAAATTTGTGAGTAGCTCCTGTTCTTGTGCCTCTTTGTTTGAGTTGACAGCAGTACATGATGGGACAGGACAGTCTGCTGGATTGGATGTAATGGGAGCAGAGTTTTCTGATGCCACAGGCTGTGGACCCACACATAGGAGTAGTTCCTCCAGAGAGAGTTTCTCAATTCTATCAATAGTTCCTGGGGATAAGCTGTAATAATTAGTCATATCTCTCTCTGGTTGTGATATTGCTTCCTGGCCATGTTCCAGCAGATCACCCTTGTTCACTGACAAGGACGACTTGAATTCCTTCATATGGCCTTCTATCGAGGAAACTAATTGTTTTAGCTCTCTCAGTATATCTCTGATTTCTGGTAACAGAGCTTTTAATCCATAGCTATCTGGGTCCTCTGGCATAGACAAATTAGTATGATTAGAAGGTAACAGTTTACTTGATCGACATGAGTCAACTCTCTTTGCAGATGGTGTAGGATTTGCAGAGACAGATGTTATCACGCTTTCACAGTTTATCACCTCAGACCCAAAAAAGCTCATCTCATTTTGAGGAGCCAAGTTACTCATTCTCAAGGATGAGTCAGGGTTGAAGTCCAGCATTTTAATGTTGCCAAAATCTATATCAACTGTACTGTTTAATAGATTGCTGATTGTCTGATGCTCCTCCAAGAGATGGTTACTCATAGTTAGACTATCAGGCAAGTCGAGAGGAAGAGACTTTGTTGTCTTTGGGCTTCCTAAAACTGTTTGACAAGGTGAGAGAAACTCAGTCAGCTTGGTTTGTCTCAGCCTCCTAGTAGCAGCTTTGTAAGTCCTAACAGGAGCACAAAATTTGGAGGACAGTGAGTAGCCACAAGAGTAAGGAGGTATATTAAAGGAAGGCATTTCAATGTTAGGAGACTCTAGTAGATGGGAAGACTTGCTGTTAACTGTATCGCTATTAGATTTGTTAGTCCTTAAATCTGAAATAGGAGTAATTCTTATCTGGGTATTACCTTGTATGCTCTTAAGCACAGGTGGGGATAAGGTAAGATCGAGAACTTCCATCATCCTATCAGGAGCTGAATATCCCAGGTAAGTTGGCAGACAAATCTTGAAAAGTTGTGCAGAAACCGAATGTTTTAAGACACAGATATAGTTCCTGTGTTGCTTGCCAGCCACCCCTCACGAGAGCCTCAAGGCCGTACGTCTGCAAAAACTGCAAAACTGCAGGGCTGGAGCGTATAAAGCCTGCCAGAGCTTATCTCAGCTAGGGAGTAGTTCAATAGGTTATATTATATTGTTGTACTGTGTTTTTATTGTTGAATATGTGATTCTCATATTTCCTTTTATATATGGAGAGCATTTTTTACCAAAACAAATTCTGGGTGTGTCCAACCCCACTTGGCCAATGAAAAGGATTCTGATTCTGATTCTGATTGTGGGTGAAACTGCCACAGTGCAATAATTCTACTTTAAAGTACTAAAGGTGAAGGACTAACTTAAATGAAAATATTCATGTCCTCCACCCACTTCATGACTTCTAGTGCTTTTAATGGAAGATCACTAACGTGAGTTTAAAAGTAAAATTGAACTCCTTTTCCAGTTACCGGGCAGAAATTAGAAACACCCATATTTTTTGAAATTAGAAAAAAGGTGTAGACTCCCAAAAGTCACATTTCCCATCTCTGTTAGAATGCAACATCAAATGGCATTCATGATACAGAATACACTATAGAGATATCCCCTTGGAAGAGATTAAAAAGCACCCCAGCTAGCTTCCTGGGCAAGGTCTTTTGAGAAGCACTGAACCCCAATCTGTGCGGGGAAACCCTAGATGAGAGGACAATGGATCCCATGTGGCCTGATGCACAGGAAGCCAGCTTGCTCTTCTCTCTCCCCCCCCCCCCATTATCCAGCAAGACCATGAGATGGTAGATAGGAAATAACAAGCTGTCTGGTAGTCATTCATCAAGACCTCTGCTATGTGGCACTGCTACGTCAGATAAGCCCTTCCCAGGAATTCATCAGCCTACACCATCCTGACACATAGACTCTCGACCCACCTCTGATGCTCTGCCTTTGCAACTAATAAAAGAGCCTGGGACTCATGCTTGCGAAGCTGTAGCATGAGGCCTGGCTTGTTGAACCCAATCATGTCCCTATGTGGAATCATTTCTACATACCACCACACACTCTACAAAGAGATCCTTACCTTCTGGGTCGTCTTAAGTTCCTGCTTTATGGTTTGCAGCTGGTTGCGAAGCTCGGACACTTTGAGGTTGGCTGCTGTCAACTGACCTTGCAAGGCTTTCATCTCGGGGCTCTC
>JAHTLZ010001579.1:3050-16991 GCA_023846285.1 Phrynocephalus versicolor | reverse complement strand
CATATTTCTAGGATTTTTATTTTTTATTTTTTAATATTTTCAGACCACGGATAAGTGGATTCTAATCCTGTGGATATAGGGTTTCTACTGCATATAATAGGCTACATAAATGTCAACTGAACAGAAGGAAGAATCAAGTAGCCAGCATATTGTTTTAAATAAGAAAAAATGAGATTAAGGATATAGCGGACAAGGGAATACAAAACAGGTAAGCAAACAAAATGAGTTATATTATAAGTAATTGGGGACAGCCAGTGTGGTGGACAGAGTGATGAACCAGGGCCCTGGAGAACAGGGTTCAAATCCCCACTCAGCTAGAGAATCCCAATGGGGGGGACAGAAAATTTGGTGAAACCACTCCTTAAATGTCTCACCTTGAAAGCCCTATTCGGTTCACTATAATTCAGTTCGAACCTGACAGCACATAACACATGAGAAGTCGATGAGGAATCCGCCACTAAGTGGAGCAGACGCTAAGAAAACTAAGAAGTTGGTGAAGGAAACACATAGATGGTGATATCCAGAGGAATACAGTGCCTGCTATTTCATGTGTTTTATTTGTAGCGCCTGTCAAGGGGACCCAAGGCAGCTCACAAGATTAGCAGGAATGGCATTAAAAGCATAATAGGTTGTCGCTTTGGGTGGAAGCGCACATGTAGATGGAGGAGTTCCAAAACTGTGATCTGAAAGGGAAAAAAAACATTGCTACACTCTGAATGGTTCTCCTCCTCTTACTAGGTGAAGACATACCGAAGCATTGTAAAGATCCCATTTTAAGAAATATCATGCTGGCTGAGAGATTCTGAAGTTGTAGCTCAAAAAAAAAATGAATACTGAACTGTGGCAAAGTTACATTTTGAACTGCAGCTTTAGAATCCCTCAGCCAGCATGACTCTCAGGAGCCAAGGGCGGTGTGGGTGCACTCTCTCCACCATCAAACCTCCCTTCCATGCAGAGCAGCTGTCCTCCAATGCCGATGGCCTCCAGGTGGGCATAAATGTGCTGGAGACATTATCCACAACATCTGGAAGACCTTCAATTGAGGAAGGGTGGGTTGTGTGAGTGTATTGTGTCATTACTAGAGATGGGCACGAAATGAACAATTTTTGTTTCAGTTTTCGTTTTTTCATTTCGTTATGTAATGAAATGACAAACGAATTTTGTCTCTAAAATGAAACGAAACGAACAGAAACACCAGAAATTTTGCCGTCCGTTTCGTTTTCATTACGGCAATACATTGAACTGCTTTAAATGCTAAAAAAATCACAAAAAATTGAAATAAATGGTAATGGGACAGTAACGAAACGAACGAAAATGAAAACGAATGTTTTGCAAAAATTCGCAAAAATGGAACCGAACCGAAACGGACCCCCTAAACTACAAACGACAAACGAAACACAATTTTTTTGATTCGTGCCCATCTCTAGTCATTACAGTCATGACCGACTCTTCGTGATCCCATGTCCATAAAACAAATAAACAGAACAAGGTAGAAGCTGTATATTTTTAAATGAGGAGGCTGTTCCATTCTGGCTGCTTTTCTTCCTTTTGTAATCCATGCTTAGCTCTTTTGACCAGTGGGTGTATTTTACACTTCCTTTCCTTCAAAGCATATATTTAAGCACAGCTGGTTCTTTCAACAGTCACCACAGCCAGCTTGCTGGTGACTATGCAACCTTTTATTTTCCAGAGCAGGGTGTCACACTGTTCTGAACTAACCTGTCTGACCCACTTTGCACATTCACCTGTTGGTCTTGACAAGAGAGGACAAAGCTAGAAAGCCATCCACGAGAGACCCAGCTGTTCTCGGGAGGTTGAAAAATGTCTGTGGCACCCGTGAAGGAGCCAGGAACAACATCACTTTTCTTCACACATACTAAGAATTTCAGACTAGGTGTTTTAGGGAAGACTTCGGCAGCTCTTCCCTCCCACCCCACAACTGAATCCTCGAAAACAATGAGACACTCAAGACAATTCACTCATCATCACACTTTCCTGAGCTCTTAAGAGTGTGGCCCCACAGAAGGTTGTGGTCCGGATGCCTCACCCTGGCCGTTAAATTGCTATCGTCATTCACACATAAATCTGTAATTATCCTGGGAAGGTGTGGTTCAAGTGTTCACACATTACACACACACTCATACATCTCCTTTGACCTTTCTCTGCCATTATCATCACCCCTCTTACCAGCCCCTCTCAATGGCATTCAAATTTCTTTTCTTTTTTAAAAATGTTTAACAAGTGAAATTGTCAAGACACGGTAAGCAGTTGAAGCAGTGCTGTATCAGTGCAGCTATAAGGCTAAGCTAGGTGTGGGGTGGGTGCATGTGTGGGGTGGGTGTGTATGAGTGAGTGAGTGGGTAGGTGAGTGAGTGGATGAATGAGAGAGAGAGAGAGAGAGTATACCCCTAGTTTAGTACTGTAGCTAAACCGATACAGACCGACAGACTGATGGACAAATACTGTATATTTGTCGTTTTCAGTTCAAAGAGCAAGCAATAAAGTAGGGCTTACCTCCACACTAGGGCCCCCTCTGTGCATCATCAATGATGTCATCTGGAAATCCCAGGAACTGCCCCCAAGGACCTGTATAGGCAATTGCACAAGCTCAAAGTAAAACAACAGTGTTTAAAGAAATCATACAAAAAGCACCACTCCTGCCACCAAGCAAAAGATGTGAGATGCTCAGCGCCAAATGGCAGGGACATTGACAAGACTTTGGGTTCAAGTCTTTTGAACTAATGCCTCGATATGGGTTATTGTAAATGCCAGTTGATGAGAAAAAGGGGTGGACTAATCTAGAGAACTTGAAATTATTCTGCTCTGTGAATCCATGCACTTCTGCTACACAGAAATGAAAATGAGAGAGAGAGAGAATGACCTTCTCAGGTTTCCTAAATTGTATTTTACCCATTCTGAAATATGCTTCTATCTAAACCGATGTCCTTAGGGTATCTTGCGTCCCTTCCTTCCTTCTCACATTTTCTTCTTGGGAAGGACAGAGTAGCCATCTTACCTTTGTTCTTGGGAGGCATGGAAGCAGGTGAACCTAAGTTCTTTCCAAAGGAGAAGTGTGCTGTGCCAACCCATGTGAATTTCAAGGATCTGGATCCACGTGCTTTTGAAGCTTCCCAGCACAAGAGGCCCTTTAATGGGTCGGTGCCAACTTCCCCTTTTGTACTGGAAAGGTACTGGAAAGCCATGTTTGACTCTTTCCCCCAAAAAGCTCTTTTCATTAAGAACAGAACTGGCAAGAATAGAATTCCTAAATCCGTCTTTCTGTCATCTTGAGGTTTTATTTTAACAAAATCAAGTACTCCTTTTTTTAAAAAAATGCAATTGTTCTCTTAACAAAATAGAATCTGGGGGACTATGAACTCAATAATTATGAACAGTTCAAGAACGTTGTGGCCAAGGTGACCCAAAGGAGGAAGAAAGCAATTACTCGCTTTAAAAGAAAGTAGAAAAGGGGGCTGCTAAGAATGGAAGGGACCCTGCCAAGGGCAAGAGAAGTGGAGTGGGAGTAAAGTTGAGCCGGTTTTATTAGATTAGCAGCAATACAAGCCCTTCACTCTGACAGAGCCAGAAACTTTCCCCAACTGTTCTGCAGTCCAGCAGTGCATGTAATTCAGGCAAGCCAAACTCTGCTATGGGTAAGAGGTAGGAACATTCCATTGTTGCAGTCCTAAGCCATACACTTGTAATCAGAATTATTCAACCCCTATTGCAAAGCATGTTCGTTGTGATGATTTGCGGATTTTGCTTCTGAGCTTATTTTCTTGCCCAAAAAACTCGGAACACCAACAAACTAACATCTTCAGTTTGATTTCTTCAGGATGATCAGAAAGACTGGTGGTGGCCCCCAAACTATGGAGCTGCTCTCAGTCTTTCCAATGAACAGAGTCAGAGCAGATATAAAATAGCTTCTTATGGGGTTTAGGAGCCGCTGAGCCTGGAAAGAGAGATTATAGCAAAGTGTTCGGCTTATATACCACCCCATACCACTCCAAGTAGTCTCTGGGCAGTTTACAGTTTTTTAATAACAGTATGCGGGCTACATCAGACAGCATCTATTTAAAAGGCATGGAACTAATTTTAGGACTACAGCTTTGTAGATTTTCCAGGTGGCACTGGATACTTCTGAGAGTTGTAGTCCAAAAGCACAAGCCCGTGTTGAACTGTGTCCCACCCACCCTAGCTGTTTTTTTTGTATTTCTATTTTTATTGTAAGCCGCCCAGAGTTCCCTTTGGGAAGGGGTATAAGAGTAACAAACTAACTAACTAACTAACAAATAACCTTAAGCCTGCTATCTGGGATTGAACCCCAGGTTGTGAGCACAATTATGGCTGCAGTACAGCAGTTGGACTACTGCACCAAGAAAGATAGAAAACTGTTGATGTTTCCCATGTAAGCACAGACAAGCATCCCATGTTTTTTCTGCTCTGGGAGGTCTCCAATTTCATGCCCATTTATGAAGAACAATCTGCCCTGAAGGAGGGGGGTGGATCTTTCCCAATTCCCTTTACATGATTGCACAAGATTGTGAGATCCAGACATTGTTTTTCTCTGGTCTCACCACACCCCCACCTTTATGGTTATTTGAGGATGAATGCCACTCTTACCGTTTCTTCCCTGTGGCACCACCTCCCCACTCCAGCAAGTTTTTACATCATTAAGCACTATTTACAGATACCAGGTACAGTTCTCCGAGACATTCAGTGAAGACAGACAAGACAGTTTAGCGTTCCAGTTCAGTTTCAATTTCATTTCCATTTTACTGGACTAATTATCTGCTCGAGATTCAGCCGGCTTTCCAGAATTCTAATTTATTCCATCTCCCAATCGATGTATTACTCAGAATGAGCTGGTAGACAGAAGTGCCATCATCGTGAACTGTCGCATTTGAAAGTGCGAGCAGGGAGAGCCATTTTTTTAATTGGGGGCTGTTACATTTGGAAGTGCAGCCCGGAGGTGGCGTTTTTGAGGCTCCATAAGAAGAAAATGTGCACCAAGGACAATGTTGGTGCGCTGGACTTTGATTTTGTTCCTTCCTCACCTAGCCTAGATCCTGACTGCAGCAATAAAAGAGCCGGCATTTAAATCACATTTAGCCACAGCTGCATCCATGTGTTGTTGTTTTTAAAGTTCACACGATGCACAGCGGATCTCGGTTCCTCCCCCCCCCCGCTCCCCCCGTGTTATTCTGTTCAGAATCATGTCATTAAACCTCCTCCTCACTTTGTATTTCTATAGTCAGTTGTTCTGTCTCCCTCTCTCCGCCCCCCCACTGCTGATGGAAATGATAAGGCTGTTTCTATGTGTGCCTTTACTGCGTATGCATTTAAGGAGTGGGGTGGTAGGTTGGCGAAGGAATTGGAGTGTACCCAACCACTTCCAGGATGCAAATTCAAATTCACCTGCTGACCGTGGCCCATATTTTCTTCATGCAAAAAAGGAGGTTATCACTATCATGATGATGGCATTGTTGATGTCATCATGTGCCACCATGTCACCCCCAACCTATGGCCATGCCATGAGGCAGCTCTCTCCCGAATGTCCTGGCCACAACCGCCCTCCTCAGCTCTTCTAAACCCCAGTCTGCGGGCTCTTTTTTACCTTGTTCTTGTCCCTCTTGTAGTTTTCTTCCTATTCATTTTACCTTGAATGATAACCAGTAAAAATCTATGTTTTATTTCTCACTACAGCACTAAAATATTCAACTTCCCTTGCATCTATGTTTCATAGAATCATAGAATCATAGAGTTGGAAGAGACCTCAAGGGCCATCCAGTCCAAACCCCCAGCCATGCAGGAACAGTAGTCTCTCCATCACAATAGTCTCTAAATAGTCTCTAAAGCCATGGAAGACAAACCTGTTCCCTCTTCAATATGACATCCTTTCAAATATTTAAATATAGCAATCATATCTCCCCTCAACCTTCTTTTTGACAGGCTAAACATTCCCAGTTCCCTAAGCCCTTCCTCGTAAGACATTTTCTCCAGACCTTCAACCATCCTGGTCGCCCTCCTCTGTACCGGTTCGAGGTTATCAACATCCTTTTTAAATTGAGCCACACAGAACTGGACACAGTACTCCAGGTGGAGTCTGACCAGAGCAGAATAGAGTGGTACTATCACTTCCCTTGATCTAGACACTATGGTTCTGTTGATGCAACCAAGAATCCCATTGGCTTTCCTGGCCGCCGTATCACACTGCTGACTCATGTTCAATTTGTGGTCCACTAAGACTCCCAGATCCCTTTCACAGGTACTATTTTCCATCTAGGTATCTCCCATCCTATATCTGTGCAATTCATTATTTTTACCTAGATGCAGCACCCTACATTTCCCTCTGTTGAAAGCCATTCCGTTAGCTTTGGCCCAGCACTCTAATCTGTCAAGGTCCTTTTGGATTTTCATCCTATCCTCTAGGGAATTAGCAACCCCCCCCCCCCAATTTGGTATCATCTGCAAATTTAATTAGCCTACTCTCTATTCCTTCCTCCAAGTCAATAATAAAGATATTGAACAGCACTGGACCTAGAACAGAACCCTGGGGCAGTCCTTGAGCACCCCTCTTCCGACCCTCAATTTGGCTCTATCGAGACTACAAGTCCCTCCTTGTCTGAGGAAGTGGGGGGGGGGTGATAGAAAAAGCATATGTTCCATTTGAAAGTTGGGACAAATTAGCAAAACTCACTTCCTCAGGCAAGCAGGGACTTGTAGTCTCGACAGAGCCAAATTGAGGGTGGGAAGGCGGTTAGGCAAGGACTATGCTGCTTTGCTTGATATGCTGGGTGATAAACCGTATCCAGGACTTTGAAGCAGTCTTAACATCAGCCCTGCCTCCTGATACCATCATCTGGTGTATTCCATCTCACCAAAAAGATTCTCAGTGCCTGATAGACTACTGCATCCTCTATCAAGATTGCGTTTTTGGTACAATGCTTTGATAAAGATAGCAAGTTGCTATCGAAACCTTAGCTTACTTTTTTTTTGCTTTAGTAGTGACCAATAAACCTACTTTTGAATTTATTTAAAACTGTAAGCGCAGTTTAAAAATAGGTTTAGAGGGTTCTTTATACTCTGAGGCTATAATCCAAAGCTTAACCAGCTTCTGCATAAACCAAGCATTGATGCTTATCAAAGTATACACACCTTGGCCAGGTTCCTACTGAGTATCTACCAAGTAGACGGCCCCAACAGTAGAGTAATCGTTGACTATATTTCATTGCATAAGTGACAACCTCCATAAAGAGAACCTGCCTTCTGCTTGCCAACAATAATGCTTGCCTTGGCAGCATGATCCTGGTAAGATTTTCCATTCAGCAGTCATTACGTAGGCTATTGGCCATAGACCACATACAGGGAACTCAACATCCTGGCAAATCAGGGAACCTAGTCACATGGAGACGCTAGCATTTTGTTGGTATGTATGTAGGCCCCTTTCAAGTTAAAACTGAGAGTACATACCTCTGGGTACACCAGGGTAGGCATGTCATGCAAATCATCACTGCCCTTCAGAAATTCCTTGGAATTCTTATGCACATGGGCAACTTGACTATACAGATGTTATTACTGCCTACACCAATAAGGCGTCAGTTACCACTGTTATTGTCATTGTTGCATGCTCTTCAATCTGAACCAACTTATAATGCCCTTAGCAAGGCTTTCAAGGTAAGTGAGATATTTAACGAGCTCCAAATTCCCAGTCAGTTTCCATGGCCAAGTAAGGATTTGAACACTGTTCTTCAGAGCCTTAGTCCTTCACTCTGTCCACACTGGGAATACCTGCCAGTGTTGCTATCTAGCAAGTTCATGTGTATTTTCCCAAGTGCTCAAAAAGGCAGCCAGAGAGCTCCATCTAGTGCATGCAATGCCCAAATAACTCTCCAGACACTGCGTGCAGAAAATCGTATTCGTTGTTAGTCAAATTTTGATCAGAAAGGTGTTGTTTCTAAAATCCTTGTGCATTTTGCAGTCTATATAGTAAAAGTGGAGATTGGGGGGTGGAGAGAGAAACAAAAAGAAGAGAAGGGTAAAAACATTGTCAGCTGTGAGATACAGCTTGTGTAACAGTGTAAATGTGCTGTCCCCTCAAAATAACGCAACACACAGCCATTAATGTCTAAACCACTGGCTACAAAAATGAGTACACCATTAAGTGACAATGTCCAAATTGGGCACAGTGTCAATATTTTGTGTGACCAACATTATTTTCCAGCACTGCCTTAACCCTCGTGGGCATAGAGTTCACCAGAATTTCACAGGTTGCCACTGGAGTCTTCTTCTACTCCTCCATGATGGCATCACAGAGCTGGTTGATGTTAGAGACCTTGTACACCTCCACCTTCTTTTTTAGGATGCCCCACCAATGCTCAATGGGGTTTAGATCTGTAGACTTGCTAGGCCAGTCCATCACCTTTACCCTCAGCTTCTTTAGCGAGGCAGTGGTTGTTTTGGAGGTGTGTTTGGGGTTGTTCTCATGTTGGAATACTGCCCTGCAGTCCAGTCTCCAAAGGGAAGGGATCATGCTCTGCTTCAGTATATCACCGTATATGTTGCCATTCATGGTCCCTTCAATGAACTGTAGCTACGCAGGGCCAGCAGCACTCATGCAGCCCCAGACTGTGGCTCTCCCACCACCATGCTTGACTGTAGGCACAACACACTAGTCTTTGTACTCCTCACCTGGTTGCCACCACACGCTTGACACCATCATTCTAAACCAAGTACGTTTATCTTGGTCTCATCGGACCACAGGACATAGTTCCAGCAAACCATATGTGGGCTTTCTTGTGCATCACCTTTAGAAGAGACTTCCTTCTGGGATGACAGCCCTGCAGACCAATTTGATGCAATGTGCGGTATATGGTCCAAGCACTGACAGGCTGAGCCCCACTCACCCACCCCTTCAACCTCTGCAGCAAAGCAGGTAGCACTCATACATTTAACCTCTGGATATGATGCTGAGCACGGTCACTCAGCTTTTTTGATTGACCATGGCAGGGCTTGTTCTGAATAGAACCTGTCCTGTTAAACTGCTGTATGGTCTTGGCCCCCGTGCTGCAGCTCAGTTTCAGGGTCTTGGCAATCTGCTTATAGCCTAGGCCAGTGGTGGCAAACCTTCGGCACTCCAGACGTTTTGGACCACAACTTCCACAATCTTTTGTCATTTGCAATACAGGCTTGGAACTCTGGGAGTTGTGGTCCAAAACATCTGGAGTGCTGAAGATTCACCACCACTGGCCTAGGCTATCTTTTTGTAGAGCAACAATTCATTTTTTCAGATCCTCAGATAGTTCATTACCATGAGGTGCCATGTGGAACTTCAAATGACTAGTATGAGAGAGTTGGAGCAATAACACCTGCTCCCTCTTCACGCCTGAGACCTTGTGACACCAACGGGTCTCATGACACCAGGGAGCGAAAATGGCTACTTGAGCCCAATTTGGACATTGTCATTTAGGGGTATACTCACTTTGGTTGACAGTGGTTTAGACATTAATGGCTATGTATTGTGTTATTTTGAGAGGACAGTAAATTTACACTGTTATACAGGCTGTATATTCACTGCTTTACATTGTAGCCAAGTCTCTCATTTCTTTAGTGTGAAATGTGAGGGGTGAACTCACTTCTGTGATATACTGTATATAATTTTTAAAAGGCCACTAGTAAGACAGTTCATTTACACATTTGAAAGACAGACGAGAAAATCATTAGATTCCAAGAACTGCTAGGTTCACAATAGTTTTTTCCTCTGTCACAGCCATCATTCATTTTTTTCAGCTTGATGCATTGCTACTAATTGAGCTAGAATATCTCTTCCAAAATGAGAAATCTTGTTTTGCATTGTTAAGATTTCCTGTCAAGGAGGAAGACACCACACTGTCATATGCATTGACTCAAATCATATTCTGTCCATCAAAGACTGCCACATTGAGTCAGACTGATCCTGTGACATTTGTGCACTGTACGTTTTTATTCCAAGTAGATGTTTTTCATTGATTATTCAAATGATCATCATGGAGTGCGTTTACACAGTACAGTTATACCAATTTCAAACCCTGAATTACAGTGGAGAAGTTCTAAAGGTAAAAGGTAAAGGTTCCCCCTGCACATGTGTGCTAGTCGTGTCCGACTCTAGGGGCGGAGTTCATCTCCATTTTCAAGCCAAAGAGCCAGTATTGTGCAGGTCTGTGGCCATGTGGCTGGCATGGCTGCAAGGAAACACTGTTTTACCTTCCTACATTTTACAGTGGCTCCTATTTATCTATTTGCATTTACAGTGGTACCCCAACTTAAGAGCAGTTCAACTTAAGAGCAATTCAACTTAAGAGTGGAAAACTGTTGGCGTTTTAACTGCCCCCTTACAAATTTTAGATATGGTCTGCTTGACTTAACAATTTTATTTATTTATTTTTTTAACTTTTTAAAAAAAAATTAGGTGGGCACTTCGACTTAAGAGTAGTTCGACTTAAGAGTATGCGTTCGGAACAGATTAAATTTGTAAATTGAGGTACCACTGTACATGCTTTTGAACTGCTAGGTTGGCAGGAGCTGGGGTTAACAGCGGAAGCTCACTCCGCTGTGTGGTACCCGGGATTCGAACTGCCAAGCTGCCGACTTTGCAGCCAACTGTTTTGGTGCTCTAGTCCGCTGAGCCACCACACCCCTGGATAAGTTCTAGTAGCTCACCGAATTACCAGCTCCAAATTACTCCACCCTTTCTGGGTGCACAGCATCATGTGGTGAGAGGGTTTGAGTGTGTCAGCCAAGAGCAATCCTGTCAGGAGGCTAGACGCCATTATGAGCCCAAACTTCTAACAGGGTCACTCAAGGCAGAATGCTCACACATCAGACAACAGACTAAAATCTGCCCACCTTCCTCAGGTGTAGCAACTATGTCAGCGGACGAAAATAGGCATTTAACCACTGCGCCACGAGGCTGCAAAACGTGCCCTGAAAGCACTGGGAAGAAATAACGTATTGGAGATAGATGGGGTACCAACAGCACCATTGTAAGCCACAGAGTCTGAATCTATCAAAATCCTAATAAGAATATGTGAACAAGTAAGGAAAATAAAACCATGGCCCACAGACTGGCAAGGCTTAATAGACATTCCAGTCCCTAAGTAAGGAGATGTCAAAGTGTGCAGTAACTATAGGACCATTGCTCTATGTTCCCATGCAAAGGAAGTCATGGTGTTGGAGCAAAGTCTTTTAACCTATTATGGAGTGAGAAAATCCTAGTGTTCATGTTGGAGTCAGAAAAGGAAAAGATACTTGAGATGACATTGCCAATATCTTCTGGCTGCTAGAGTGCACTGAAGAATTTCAAAAGAAGAACACTCTGTGCTTCATAGAACACAGCAAAGCCTTTAATTGGCTGGATTATGAGCAGCTAGGGCTTGTTCTGAAAGTCATGGTTTTGCCTGAGCACTTGATTGCCCTGATGTGCCACGGAGGCTTGTGGCGCAGTGGTTAAATGCCTGTACTGCAGCTAAAACTGTGCTCACAACCTGGGGTTCTATCCCACGTAGCAGGCTCATGGTTGACTCAGCTGTATATCTTTCTGAAGTCGGCAAAATTACCCAGCTTGTGGTGGGGGGCAATGTGTAGCCTGCATAATTAAATCACATTGAGGAAGGGACTGGCTTGTTTTCCATGGCTTCAGAGATTATGACTCACAGCAATGGTTTCAAACTACAGGAAAAGAGATTCAATTTAAACATTAGGAAGAACTTCATGACAGTTAGAGCTATTCAGCAGTGAAATATGCTGCAATGGAGGGTGGTGGAGTCTCCTTCTTTGGAGGTTTTTAAGCAGAGGCTGGATGGCCATGTGTCAGGAGCACTGTGATGGCAGGGGATTGGACTAGATGGCCCTTGATGTCTCTTCCAACTCTATGATTCTAAACCACCCAGAGAGTGCTTGAAGTGCTATGGGGTGGTATATAAGCAGAACACTTGTGTATTGTGGACAAGAACCAATTGTTAGGAAGGAATATGGAGAGATAGAATGGTTTCCAGTAGGTAAATGTATCAAACAAGGGTGCATTGTATCTCGGTCTATCCTAATGCACATTTTTCATTTAAGAAACACACTGTTTCATTTTGTTTCATGTAGTTGAATCTTATGCTGTTATTGACCCAAGAAATATTGGGGGTGGGGTGTCTTGTTTTGGGTAGAAACTTAAAAATAAATTCCAGCAGTTCCACACGGTGTCTTAATGTGCTCACACACCCCTTTTTTGCAACATTGAGAATATCTGCAAGTACATTTGTCTGAAACCTTAATACAGACTGGTGAGCTTATGCTTAAGGGTATTTTTAGGCAGCCCCCCCCCCCGGCAAAAAAACACCATGAGCCCACAAGAGAAAATCTCAGCAAGCTGAAGAAGCTCCCAGATTTATAGAAATGCAAAACAGGTTTACACAAAAATATATGTAGCAGAGGCACCTATAAAGGACAGAGCATGCTAAGGAAGCAAAGAATTCTCAGTCTGACCAACAGGGTGGAGAGCACCAAAACTGAGAAGTTGAAAGTGGAAACTACAACTAAATGCTGTCATGTCATGTTTCTATTGGTGATGATGATGATGATGATGATGATGATGATGTGCAAGGGTTTTCTTCAGGGTTCTGGCTGGTCAACCGAATCCTTTTGGAGGACAATTCATTCCACCCTCTTCATCATCATTTATAGAAACATGACATGACAGCATTTAGTTGCAGTTTCTGCTTGTATTGTTTTAGCTATATACATCCTCTTCTTTCCTTGACTTTCCACCAAACGCAATATCCATCCAGAGACCCCTTCTGGAGATCCTGGATCTCTGAACCATTCTTTTAGATGGAATTTGCAGAAACTAAAAGTTTAGCGTGTTCAGTAAGACAGAGCAGGTTCCGTTGCCGCATTTGATCAGCTGCAGTCAGGTTAAGAAGAATCAATAACATGCTGCAGCTAGAAGCACTTACTTCCACTCAGGAATTTTCAGTGCAAAACTCGGTGGACTCATTATCCTGACAATCGCGTTCTAAAAGCCCAGATTTGGCTTTCTGCTTTCCAAGCGGTTAAGGGTTAGGCGTCGGAGGGTGTCTTGCGTTTTTATCTGTATGGAAGAATTGTTGCAGGTTCTCTCTGATATGGGTAAGAGGCACTGACAGGCTTGTCCTCTGTGAATCCTTCTACTTCAGGGATGGGGACTTTTTGGCCCTTCAAACGTGTTGAATTAGAGTTCTCTGAACATGGGCAGCAATGGCTGGGGCTTTTAAGATTCAGAGATCAAAATACCTGGGGCGGCCAAGTCTTCATTTTAAAATGAGTAAGTCCCGCCATCACTTATGTTAATCCATTTCCAGGCACAATTAGGCCCCTATCCCATGTCCCTTTAAATGCAGATTAAATTTGTAGATAAACCGTGTCCAAACATGCTATCCCCACAGCCACCAGCTTTTTTGGGGGGGGAGAGAAAACCCAGTAACACCCCCTTAAGCGAGGTTTCCAAGGCTTCCTGGAGACGTAGGTAATTTTTTTGCCTCGCTTAAAAAATCCACCTTTCAAGGAGGCAGACGTCGTGTGACCACGTAGATGATCCGATTTTCTTTCTTTCTTTTTCTCATAGTGCCGAACGGCTGTTCCTAGGGCCGATCTGGCACTATTTTTTTTAACTTCCCGCACCCCTAGCAGCAGTCAGCTGGTCCTTTTTAATTCTAGCACCACCTGCTGGCCATGGGGCTGAACTGCACTTTAAAAAAACCTTTGTATGTGGGAGCTGCTATCCCACATCTTCAGTCATGTGATGGGAGGAAGAGGAAAAGCCGGACCTTCCAAAGATCAGGATCTTCCCCAGGTGAGATAGCAGCCAGAGATGCAAAAAAATCCAGAAATTTTGCAGCCATAGATAGATAGATAGATAGATAGATAGATAGATAGATA
>JAHTLZ010001575.1:913-16927 GCA_023846285.1 Phrynocephalus versicolor | reverse complement strand
ATTTTAATTTCAAACATGCTAAAACTGTGTTAAAAACCAGCCCCCCCCCCACATCATTATCACCGAGTCCTCAGTCTGCCTGTCTCTGGATGTGTGCCCAGCCCAGTTCTGAATCTGGCTGTGCCATGCCCATCACTCTTCACTTTCAATCCTCTCCTTCCTCTCAGGAGTTAAAAAGAGGGCAAAATGTTGCAGCACTTAAAACAATTACCAAATTTGTTTCAGTGTGAGCTTTCATGGATCACAATCCACTTCTGATGCCTCTGAAGAAGTGGACTTTGATTGCCAAATGTTCACACCGAAACTAATTTGTTAGTTCAGTGAGACACAATTGGCCTTCTTGTGTAAAAAAGAACATAAAGCAATTAAAGTAATTCATTTGGGAAAGTTCATTTTTGTGTATTTGTTCCTGTCCTGCCCATCTAGAGCCGAAGC
This sequence comes from Phrynocephalus versicolor, assembly GCA_023846285.1. NCBI lineage: Eukaryota > Metazoa > Chordata > Lepidosauria > Squamata > Agamidae > Phrynocephalus > Phrynocephalus versicolor. Next base: position 16,492 of record JAHTLZ010001575.1, on the reverse strand, counting down.
ACAATCCCACACCACTCACAAAAACCATTAAAACCCAGGACATGCCAAAAATGAAAAATCTGAATGGTGAACTGGAATCAACTCAATATTACTGGTTTATTGTCACAATATTTTGGTGTGTATCTCCCCCACCTCCTTAATTTTATCTCCCACTCTTCATTTTGTCACCTTTTCTGCAGCCTGCCTCTGCTTAGGGCCTTGTTGGGATGGATATGTGATGAGTGAGCCCTGTTCCTATTATGATTTATGCATGCTTACGATCCACGCACTCCAGGTGCATCTTTGCATTTGTTTGGAAAGAGGTGGGTGCGGCTGCAAATCAAACCAGCAGAAAAATTCCAAACTGAACTAGAGGGCTGCAACTGTGCAGGGATGAGGAAGGAAGGAACGGTTGCTGAGTTTACAAAAATCTCATCGATTTCCTTTATTCCTCCAGGAAGCCTCCAGCTCCTCCCTCCCCTGCAACCCTTGCCATCCTTACTACTGCTGCTGCTGTTTATTTCTGGATCCTCTCAGGATGTTGTTTGTTCTACTGTAATTCCATGAAGCCCCTCAGTCCCCCCATTTTTTTTCTGCTAATACCTAGAGCTGCATTTGTTTAAAGCAGCTAAAAAGAACGCTCCCCTCGTTCTCTGGACAGCAAGAGTTTTGTTCTTAAGACTGCAGTATTTTTCTGTGCTTTTGTCTTAAATTGTTAGACTAAAAATTGAGGGTCGTCTTATACATGGAACTAAGCTGAAGAGAGAACTGCACGGTTGCTTGGAAAAGTGGGGTGTTGTCTAACACAAGGCTGTTCAACTTTGAACATGTCAAGGTCTACCTTTCCCGGCCCAAAGTGCCTGAGGGCTACTACACTAAAACCTCTACTTATGAATTTTATCTGTTCCAAGCACATGCTCATAAGTAAAGACTTTTGTAAGTAGAGCAGCAGTTTCCCATAGGAATGCATTGAAAACCAATTAATCTGTTCGGAACAGATTTCAATGTGCCACGGCCCTTGAACTGCCTTGCTTGGCTGAGACAGTGGGCTGGCAGACCCAGAACTTTGCTAGGGCAGTGGTGGTCCCTGGGATGGGGGAGGGAGGGGTGGAAAACTTATCCCCTCACATTTATTATTGATGGCTGGCGGACTACTTTTGAACCCTTCACGGGCTACCAGTAGCCCGCAGTCTACCTGTTGGGCAGGCCTGGTCTAACACATAGGGGGCATTGTATAGGTGGAATAATATAGTGAACATTGGAGGAGGCAGGGCAAGGACCCCAGGGTACAGCCTGCAGGTGAGCACCTGTCAGAGGAGGCAGGACACCAAACTACAGAACACTTGTTGGGCCAGCAAACGAACCAGGCTGAATCACCAAAACAGGCAGGGGCTATTTAGGGGCTAGTTTTGCTTAAAATACCTTGATTCTAAATCAGTTTAACTCCATTTGGCGTGATTGCTGTAGTGTAGATGGTGCTGTTACATCATGCCCCTGTTGCATGTCAGTGGCATTGGCACTGTGGTTTTCCTTTAACTTTTTAATTTTTAGATTTCTTAAAGGAATGTTTAGCGAAGTGTTGTGCACCATCACCACAAATGGTTTCCTCCCGCCGCCTTTTGGTCAGAGGAATGCAGCCATCCATTTATCCCTGTGTCACTCATCGTTATCTCTTTTAAAGTCAGTTAATGAAAAGTGTGCCCCCAAGACAGGAAGGAAATGAGTCAATTTCACCAGTGTAACCACCAAAACTGATTTTAACTATCAGAAATAAATGCATTTAATTTTAGTCAACATGAATTAATTTATATACTACATGATTGCCAATGGGACTTCACCCTAAATCTCTGGGAACAGCAGTTCTGCAGGCTGCAATTGCATCTCACACCTTCAACACCTACATTAAAACTACCAGGAGTGTTGTCTCTAGCTCTTATTTATTTGCTAATATGTACATTTGTCTCTATACTACCTGGATCCCAGCTACCTCAAAGATTGAATCTCACAGCATTAACAAGCTTGGGTTCTATGGTCATCAGGAGGGGCCTTTCTCTCCATCCTGCCACCCTCACAGGTACATCTTGAGGGGACACATGAGAGGGCCTTCTCTGTTGCTGCTCCCAGACTCTGGAACTCCTTCCCACTAGAGGCCAGGACTGCCTCATCTCTGTTGTCCTTCCAGAAACAGGCAAAGACCTTTCTCTTCAGGCAAGCTTTCCCTGAATGGTGGACTAACTATTATGTCTTTTATTCGAAACTACCATACTACACAGACTTTGTGTTTATAACCACTTATATCTTTGTGTTGATATCCCTCCTTGTGTGATTAGATTGACACTATGTTACCAACTATTGTTTTATTGTTGTTTTCGAATGCTGTAAGATACCCCTCAATTTCCTCTTCTCAAACTGAATATGTCTTAACTGTACTGAACTGTATATTGTCCCTTCTTACTGTAGGCCACCTTGGGCCCTTTTCCAAGGAGAAAGACAGGGTAAAAATACTCAAAAATAAACCCTCTCTCAACAGAGGTGGGGGCTCAGGCACAGTCTGCTACTTATCGGGCAGTGATTTCAACAATCCCCAGACAAATCAAAAATACTTTACACCTCCACTTTTGAAAAATGAGGTCAATACTTTTCCTGTCTACCTTAAAGGAACCCCTGACCTCAAGAGATGGCGAGTGCTCCAGCACAAGAGAAATTTGGACAACCACCTGGCAGATCTCCTTCTATCTGAATTCCTGCATTGACCACCAGGGTTGGACTTGATGCCCTTGCAGGGCCCATCCAGCTTCACTCTTCTATGATTCTGTTATTTCAAGCTTCTGTGAGTGAAAGCGATGGAGAAAGTATACTTTTAGGCAGGGCAAAGATGTGGCTCATGTGATAAGGGCCCAGGCGTGGTTCAGGCATTGAATGAGTATCCCTCTCACTGTGACTTGGTGAGGAGTGGCCCAAATGAATTGGGGCTGAACTGGGAGGGGAAGGTTGTGTCACAAAAAGGATTTCCATATAGTGGCCCAAATACCAATGCTTAGGAATTGTCTTATGTAGACACCCACATACCACAGCCTTCATTCCAGCACAGACCTGATAATTGCCCTTGCAAGGCTGGGATAGATATGGACCACTCGGGCTTATGCAAAAGTTATCGCAGGGAGCTGAAACAGCAGAAAGAACACTTCCAAACACCGCCAAGTATTCCTGCCTTTCTGCAGTCTTCTCCAACCTGGCCTAGATATGCTGGACTAAACTCATGCAGTCCTCAGAAGCAGCCACGTTCCATGGAGAAGGCTGAAATGGTAGCCCAATTAATTCGGGTGGGAGGGAGGATGCCAGTTTGGTGAAGGATGCTCTACATTCAGCAATTCAGGTGGGCATGATCAAGAACCAGGACATGTGGAATGGGACAGGTGTGCAAACGTGGATTAGATCCAAACTTAGGGTTGGGTCTAATCATACTTATAGTAGACCCATTGAAATAAAAGAGGATTTAGTCAGTAATGTACCCATAATCAAGAGAAAAACTGTGTGTCTGTGTGCTCATGTACCAAACCATATATCCACAGTCACACCCTAAGGCAGGATGCCTGCAATGGGTCCAGCAAGGATGCTGGTACCAGGTGCTGATGCCACTCTTCTATAAGGGCCTCCAAACTTAGTTGGCATCCCTCTGCCTTGTCCCATATTCTCCCAGAGGACTAAGTTTTGCTGTCTTCTTCTTGTAACTGTTCTACATTTCCATGCCGTTTTGTTCATATTTTTCCTAGTACAGTAAATTAGTTAAGAAAGAGGAAAAGGAATTGCTAGCAAAAACAGTTTTTGATTGAAAGAGTTGGAGCTTTCCAGCAGAAACCTCGTGTTCTGAGAATCTTGAGGGGTTCCCAGCTTCAGTCCAGATATTGGAAACACTACTTTTCTTAAACTACAATTCCCACAAGGCTGTTAGAGGTTCTGGAATTTGTTGTCCAAAAAATGAACTTCTCTAAATTCTATCCTTGCCGGTGGCCTCTTGTGAATTAGACCCAGGGACTGTCTTGGTTCCATCCTTCCATGCATCCATCCATGCACCAATTCATCCATCCATCGATCCAGCCATCTACTATGACCTCTGAGTGGTGTATAACAAAACCTTTTGAGCCATATTCCTTCAAAGGGCAGTTGTACGAACACGAGTGAGATTTGGAAAAACACAAGTTGGATGGATCTACTGAAAAGTATAATGAGATTATACTTTTAAAAGATTATACGTTTTTTTAAAAAAAGAAGAAATAAGTCAGGGCATTGCTGAATATCTTGATATGCCTGCCAGTCAAACCTGTCACAGCACACCCTCACCAGGACTCTTTAAGAATAGAGATAAATGCCTGCCTGGTCCTGAAATCAGTGCTGAGAGGGCTACTGTCCTGAGACACAGATTGTAAAGCTGCTGATTACATTAAAACAAACACAATCTCCTAATGCAGTGGTGGCAAACTTTTGGCACTCCAGATGTTTTGGACCACAACTCCCACAATCCGTTGTCATTGGCAGTCTAGGCTTGGAACTCTGAGAGTTGTGGTCCGAAACATCTGGAATGCCGAAAACCACTGGTCTAGATGCTATTGGTCTACAACTCCCATCAGCTTTAGCAAGCAGAGGCAACCAACATGCACTACCTCAACATCTGTACACTCACCCGTTTCCCTTCCCTGCCACAGTGGGTTTAGGGCTGCAGCCTCACTAAGGCTGGAATAAGGTATGTAACTGGTTTTTCATCAAACATAATTGTGATGAGGTAGAAGGTTCTCTGAAGAAGTTTCCTTTCTGTGTTTCCATCATGACAATAGGTTACAAACTGCAGCCCCAACTAAGGGGTCACGGCTTTGCTAGAACCATGAGGAAACAAGAGACCCACTGTGTATACATATGTACTGGTTGCAATGAGGCAAGTCTCTCTCTCTCTCTCTCTCTTTCTAGTATCTGTGTGATTCAACACAAAGGGAGCATCATTCACTAGCATTTTACTGCCTGAGACAGAGCAGAATAATGTCCTAAGCTAGTCACTTCATTTTGACACAGGCGGCACCAAATCCACAAGCTCTACTCTTTAGCCCTGCAGGCAAAACAATACATTAGATAACTAGAGGAAATTTATTGCCCATTCCTGACATTCGCGGTCAGACATCTGAAGCAGCTGGCCGTCTCATATCTGCCTAGTGCAGTGGTTTTCAACCTTCCTAATGCCGCAACCCTTTAATACAGTTCCTCATGTGGTGTTGATCCCTTGCCCTGTTTGGAAGAGGCCACAAGCCCCCTTTGGCAGGCCACTGCCACGGGTGCCACAGAGAACTTCCCTCTACAGGCACCCTCAGCCAATCGCAGCCTCCGGTGCCATTGACTGACATCCCCTCCAACCTATCAAGCTACAACTCACTCTCCTTCCTTCCTCTCCCTCCTTTTCCAGACCCAAGCTGTTTGTGCCTTTTTCTTTAGTGGCTCATAGCGACCCCCTGTGAAATGGTTGTCCAACCACCAAAGGGGTCCCGACCCCCAGGTTGAGAACCACTGGCCTAGTGGCAGGGCCAGCTCTGGTGCAGGCAAACAGACCCTGTACTCAGGATCTCTGTTTCCTTGCGAGATTCAGTTCTCCAGGAGAAACCCTGCACTTCAGGCTCCTTTCTCTTCAGACAGGCTTTTCCTTAGTAACTGCCTGGCAGTCTGAGAGAGGCTTTGCAATTTTTCAACTTGGATTGTTGTGCTTTGTTGCTCTTAAATGTGTTTTAGCATTGATTTTATTTATTCTTTTAACAGACTACTTGTTCAGCTCTTTATAAATACTGATTTAAGTATCAAGGTGGTTATTTTTGTGGGGATCCAGGGCCAATCATGGCCACGCCATGCAGTTGACAATGGCTCTTACGTATAACATGCAAGAGTATGTTTCCATGACATGCAGGAGGTGGTCCACCCTTGGGGCTTTCCTCATCTCATGTCAGCCAGTATGTCACAGACATCATGAGCAGAGGAAGCCGGACTGTTGCAACTTTAGGATAAAGCCAAATGCAGAGCTCTGTAACTCCATTCTGACCATGAAATGCTGTGTAATATGTGCAAAGGCATCTTATGAATATACACAATATATGTACCTGTACATGTCATTCTTCATACTGTCTTTTGTCACAATTGGCAAATTTTGATCTGTTGTTTGCTCCAAGCAGAGAGTTCACCACTGAACGTCCAGGATGCCCTGCCCCAAGCTGACCAAGGCCGTTACTTCACGAGGCTCCTCGCTTCGGAGCGTCATTGCCTTCGATCTGAATTCGAAGGCGATCACGTGGTCTCCCTTCGCCCCCACCCCCTTTCCTATGTACTCACGCGGGCAGCTTTTCCGTTCGAATCTAGAATGACCTCACGAGCTCCATTCGCATCCAACCACTCATGTTCTTTGCCCGTTTCCCGCGATCTCCGCTTTTTTAAAAAAAAAAGGAAACGGTGTATCGATGCATCGATGCTTGGCTGTCAGTTACGGCGAAGCGCTGTAAATGTGTGACTCTTTGCTTCATAATTATTACTTATATTATAATTTCCATTGGGGGGGCTCCTACAACTGCTGTTCCCCATCATGGTCACTAGGTGGGCTATCGCACAACGATTGTACTTCTTCGTTCAAAGGTCCTCCAGGACACTGGAGTAACCCCCTCCTTACTCCCTAGAGTAGACACCAAGCCTCTTCCGCCTTCTTTCTGCCATTCTCCCGGTACCATGCCTCCATCGCGTTCTTCTGCCCGCCTGCAGAAACTCCATAGGTATACTCCATACATTATTGCTGTGTTGCACAATGTCAACTCTTTGTTGAGCACTGTAGCTTTGTTACTTCTGAGAAAGGGAAGACGAGTTTTTCGACGCAGAGTGCTATTTGGCGAGGCGTTGAGGGCATGCAACGCTTTGATATGGGTTACTTCGGCTTGGATGAGAAGCTCGCCTCGAGAGAAGCTTTTCTGGTGTTACCCAGGACGTTCTCAGTGGTTTCACGACACGGTGCTTCAGCTTTGGGACGATCGCCAGTGGTTACAAAACTTCCGTATGACTAGAAGAACACTTTTTTGGGTGGCAGACAAGCTGCGTCCGTTTCTGATGCGCAGGGACACAGTTATGCGCTCAGCTGTCCCAGTGGAAGAGAGAGTGGCAATCGGCGTGTATTTTTTGGCAAGCCGTTCTTGCTACAGAACCATCGCTCTAGTATTCCAGAAAGGAAGCTCAACTGTTGCAAGCATTGCAATCGAGGTTTGCCTTGCAATGGAACACGTTCTTCTTAAGGAAGAGGTCCGCCTGCCTGACTTCAATAAGGTAACCTGCTTTCGGTCATCCCAGTCTTTACTTGTGTTCTGAACCAGCGCCTTTACGGTTTAGGAAATTAATGATTCTTAATTTTTTTTCTCTGTTTCTACAGATGACATCATCTATGAAAATCTTCGGGTTCCCACATGCTATAGGTTGTATCGACGGAACGCACATTCCGATAAGCCCCCCGAAATTGCAGGGGCCTGCTTACTTTAACAGGAAATCATTTCATTCTGTATTGCTTCAGGCTGCTTGCGACGGAGAGGGAATTTTTTTCTCTATGTTGACTGGTCATTCAGGTGTTAATCATGATGCCCATGTGTTCAGATCATCTATGCTTTTTAGTAGGATGGAGGAAGGAACCCTAATACCTGGCAGTCCTATGTTCCACTATGCAGGGGTGTCAATACCTCCCATTATATTAGGGGATGGTGCCTATCCATTGTGTAAGTGGCTAATGAAGCCCTTTGCTGTTACTAGAAATGACAGGGAGCGCCACTTCAATAAGGTTTTTAATCGCTCAAGATGCGTCGTGGAGAGAGCATTTGGGCGCTTGAAGGCCAGATTCAGACGTCTGTCTGTTAGGATTGAGGCTCACATAGAGAACGTTAATTCAATTATTGCCTCTGCTGTGATTCTACACAATATATGTGAACGAGAAAACCATGACATACTTGATGATGAACAACATTCCATACCCCCACCTGAACCACAGGAGGAGTGTGAAATAAATGACTACCACAGATCTGGAACTGCACGTGCAGAGGCTGAGGCGGTTCGTAATGCTATTGCGGAGTACCTGTTTACCCATGTGAAGTGACATGGGCGCAAAATAATAAGTTCATGTACTCTACCTCACTATTTTATGTTACACTTTCATTTGCAGTAGAATTGTGAGGCTTTACATTATTGGTTACTCCTGTAAAATTACTTCCGTTAATAAATGTTTCTATTTGATTTGCAGTACTTTCCTTTAACTTAAGTGCGAAACACCAGTAGGTTTGGCAAACTACTACACCGGCTATGCAAAAAGAATGCCTGACAGGGGTATTTGCTTCAAGGTTACACAATAATCAGTAATAAACCTAGCAAAAAAACCAAGGCACTGGACCAAATTGATAGCAGTTTCTGAACGCATAACATCGAAAAACAAATAATGCCTTGACTAAGGGTTCATCTGCCCTGTTGTATGTCACTTTAGAAAACATGCCTTTCAGAGAGGCCCCCCTTATAAGAAAACATTCCGATGTTTTATTCTTGTAACACCTCCCTCTTCATATGCAGAGTACGGCTGCCAGAGTAAACTTAAGAAGGAAGTATCACATTACAGTTCCCACTGCAAGCATTTTATGGCCTAATGGCTCTGAAGGAAAGCCAAAAATAAACTGTTTGTGTTGCCTTTAGCCAGCTAGGGAAACTAATCGCATATTTTTTATCCATTGCTGTTAGCTTCTGAGGAATAAATCAGTTTATAATGCATTACAATGAATTCCTTGGTTTTACAGTGTATTTTTCTTTACACTTACCGCACAATACTATTAATTGCTTTGGGTTAACAGAACACAGTGTCAATAGCATACTTTGCATTAATACATTATTTCGGTACTCATTCCTAGACCAACATGATACCAAGACTGGAAAGATGTGAAACTTTTCTTGCTGTGCTATGGCAAGTAAACCAGCAAATAACAAACTTACTTCCATTGAGTCAGCAGTACTTTGCATAGGCTAAACGAAAGTTAATGAAACATTTCGGCACCACATCCTAGCCAGCTGAGACACAGGACAGGGGGGCCCTTTGTAATCAATCACCCATCCCCCTTCCCAAATTGAGATCACCTTTCTGTTGAAATGCTAATAAAGGGAGCCAAAAGGTGCAAGGGAAGGAAGTTAGCACTCAGGCAACTGAGTGCAGTTGCTGGTGTCCTTTCAAACAGAAGGATTTCCCTAGAAAAATAATTTAACAAGGCAGCTATAGGGATGGATTCTGAGGACAACTCAGAGAATTGCACAGCCAGTTCTGTTCATTCCAAAATTAAGAGAGGGGTTATTTGGGGAAACGAGGAGACTGCAGCCTTAATTAAGGTTTGGGGTGAGGCGGAGATAAAATATGCTTTGTCTTCCCTCAAAAGGAATATTGAAATCTATGAGGTGATTTCAAAAGAATTGCGAAAGATTGGATTTTTTAGATCTGGAACGGAATGTAGAACTAAATGCAAATCGCTTCGAAAACTGTACAAACAGGCTGTACTTCAAAACAGTACTTCTGGAGCTGGGCGTGCAAAATTTATTTGGTACGAAGAAATGGCAAACATTTTTCGGACAGACACCTCAATTCACCCATTGCGGACAACCGAGAGCGAGTCCAGCGGGAGCACTGGTAAGTATTGACTAAGTTCCATTTTATATATACCGAAAAAAACGTCACGTTTACTGTATTTCACAGAGAAATATTATGTTACTAATAGTAACTCTATTAATATACCCAAGTACAGTTACTTGGTTTCAGAACACGTTGAGTGTTTAGATAAAACGAAACACCGAGGGAACGGGAATACTTGTAAATCTTTCGAATATATTGAGGGATGACTTTAATTTCCCTATTATATATTGATTTCGTTGTTGGATAAACACACATTGAAAAACTGCATCGATGTACCGGTATTTCTTTATAATTACGGAGATTACATATGTAATTAAAAGTATCCGAATTGTAATGCTACACCTTAGTACAGACATTTGTTTTCAGAACTCGTTGTGTCCTTCGATAAACCGAAGCAACGAGGGAACGGGATGACTTGTAAATCTTTCAGATTTATGGACGGTTGCGTTTAATTTCCCTCTCATAAATTTATTTCGGATTTTGATTTACAAACATTGGAAAAGTGCATCGATGTATCGGTATTTCTTTATTATTAAAGAGATTACATATGTAATTAAAAGTATCCGAATTGTAATTTACTTATGATACATTGTATCTCCACATCCCAGAGATATTCGATGCATCGAAAAACGACCGAGATAAAAGCAGGAAGTAAAGTAGACATATTTATCTTTATTACAAATGAAGTTTGCTTTGTTGTAAGATTATGAATCCATTTTGAAGTATACCGGATCTAAAATTTCCTTGATTCGGGCAAAAAATAAGTGGGGGCGGGACATGCCTCAGAAGTACCCAATCATGTTACCTTAACAATTATGTGCTCCGGAAACTAACAGACTGCTTCCTGTGCGTTGCATTATGGTGTGTAGCAACGCGAGGGAAGTACAGCAACTTATATTCCTCTTCTCACATGCAGCAACCACGGAGGCAATGCCTGGAGTTAGCGATAATGGCGGATCACAGTCCCTCTTCGATGAGAGTGAAGGCATGAACCAAAGCTACGTGGCTTCGGAAGCTTCAGCAATGGGTGAGGAACACTTTTAAAGTTATGCTAGCAGGGCTGGCCATTTTATCAAAACGTCTACTAGTCGGATTATTAGGAATGTCATGTAAATCATATCCTTACAGAACATGTTAATGTATTTTAAACATAAACAATGTAAATTACTGCCTTTTAAATAAATTATTTTAATTTCAGAATACCAATCAACAGACGGTTGTGAACCATCCACATCTGGCTGTTCTTCTTCCCAGAGTCCCCAAACAATATTACCAGAACGGCTTGGTAAAAAAGGTATGTTCATTTCCGATCTAGAGATTTTAAACCTTTATAGAAATAATTACCTTTATTAACCGGACTACTATCACTGAGTGATTATGCACACCTAAACGATTAGGTGAGTAATAAAACACTGAGCTATTAAAACTAACTTAATTTGAATAATTGAGCAAGCTGCCGTGCGGTTTACTCTGTAAATACTAATATTACATTAAAATACTTTAAATTCTTGAATTATTAACATCTCTAATGTTAAATATTTTTTTTTAAATTTTCAATATACAGATTTGATAATGGATAAATTTGTACACTGCATAACAATTAATGTTAAATTATCCTTATTAACTACAGACTCTGCGGGAACAACAAACTATGAAGCCACGCTTGATCCTGCAACCAGACTTGCATTACTAAGGAAAAGGAAGCAGAGATCTACAGCAGCAGCACGCCTGGACAACACACTTACTGGTTTTGTGGACTGGGTTAAGGCTTCGGATGATAGAAAAGAATCTACACTAAATTCTTGGAACCACCAGGATATGATGTTCCAGAAACAGGTTATTGACAATCTAAGGGTGGCTTCAGATTCACTTGCTAAACTAACCCAATTTTTAACCAATCAAGGGGCAAAAAAAAAGGTTAACATGGAAGGAGAAAAAAAACCATAATGAACAACACACTAAGAACCGGACTGAAATCCTGCTCTCTAATGGTTCCCCAAACACTGATCATGTACAGAACAGTGATTCTGATTGTGATACAACGGGGACCAGTGGCTCAGAAACTGCCTCTGAGCAGGAGAGTGATACTGAATGCTCAGTATCACTCCTGCCCTCTACGTCTTCAGGTTCCCTTATTTCTTTTGGTAAACCAAAAAAGGGAGCAACAGTTCAGGGAAGCAAACCAGGGGAAAAAATTATGCAGGACCACAAGAAAAGACCAATGACTAGTACTCAGAAACAGGGAGCAGTAGAACCACATTTCCCTGTGTCACCGTATTTGATTGTAAAGCAGGAAAGTGGTAGTGAAAACATTGTGCCCAGAAAATTAACCACACCAAAAAGAAGACGTATCAAGAAGAAAATATTTTCACCCTAGTTGCTTACTTATTCTATTTTGAGTAAATATGTGAACATGCCAAGGTTGGGAGTAGGGACAGAACACCCAGGCCATGATTTTTAATTGGAAAATTGCTGAACTGCTTCACATTTGAAGCAAATTTAGTTACAATTAAAAGCAATAACTGCAGGAAAACACTAATCTACCTCTGTAAGGCATGATTTTCAAGGAAATTTAAATTCACTGTGTATTCTCCTCCTCAACTTATCCATAATGAACTAACCCAGAGTACATAAGAAACAGAAACTTTGATGATTTTTTTAAAAAACTGTTTTATTTCTATCAACTGAATAGGCAAAGTATAGGTTTGTGCACTTTTATGTTATTTTGAGTACTATAAAGTAAGATTTATGAGAGGAGGAGCTGCCCTCTACTAGTTCTAACAATGAATGCTGCTCTCCTGTGCAGGTAACACTGGCCTGTGGTCTTTTACAAGACAACAAGACTAATACTTTCACAGCACATAAAAGCTGTAAAGTACTTTTTAGGCAGTGGCTATTAGAAGAAATAATGTACATTGCTAATCAGATTGCTCAACAGATTAATATATTCATTCCAACTATAACCTAAGAGACTAGGATTTTCAGTGGTTTTCTGTGTCCAGGTTAAAGGAATTACGTGTGAGGCTTCATATTCTTCGGCCTCATACATACAGAAACCTTTTTTAAACAATACAACTAGAACAGCATGGTAATTGCTTCAATTAGTACCGTATCATGTCTTAAAATTGCTCAAAGTGCACAAAGTAGAACACCAGAAAACTAAAAGTATTCAGCCGTTATATTTTCTTAGGAGATTATTTATAAATAAAACTTGTAAATATTGCTAACACAGTAACATTAAGGCACAAAAGGATAACCCCAGGGAACGTTGCTGGGTACAACATCAGTCCTTTAACACGTGAGTCAATGGAATATTTTGGCACAGGAGAACAAGTGTACATCCCCTAAATTGTCCAATAACCCCAAAAAAAGGCTTCATCGCCTTCGGCGTCTTCTCCTGGCTGGAGGTGCTCCTCTGTTTCCTGCAAGCACGATTTCTTCAAGAGCAGCTATCCTCTCTATTGCCTCTTGAAGAGCAGCAACCCAGTTCTGATGTTCTGCGCGGGTCACTGGTTGCTGCATAATGTCCAGCGGTTGATCCTCTTGTAGTTCTGAAAAGAAGAAAAAGATATTTATCTTTTGTAAATTAACGGTCTATTATGTGTACACACCTTAGTGAGGCCCACAAATGACTTTTACACACCTTCATTCTCAACCTGCTGTTCCTGAACGTTGCCTGGAACATTCGCCAATCCCTGTTCTTCGTGACCTGCACCTTGATTTGCTTCCCCTTGACCCTCATGGACCACTGGTGGTTGGAAATCATGGGCCATTGCCTGTTCCTCGTCCTCATCTGTGTCATTGGCCTGCTGCTCCAAAGCTTCCCTTCTGTTTGGGTGCCTTGGAGGCCTTAGAGCACCACCCCTGTTGCCATGCCTCCTTCCTGGTCCAGCTCCTATTGAGACATAAGTGGGAAATAGTTTTATATTTCTATTGTTCACTGCAACTCTAAGATGTCCTTGTCAGAAGTTTTATTTCTATATATCTGTTCTAAAGCTTTGTTGTTTCTCCTTTTTATCCAGGATATTTACTAGAGGGTAACAGTTTTAAAGGGAATGTTTTTAAATGTCACTTCAGCTATTTATTGGGAGCAGACCATCTTTTAATATTTTAGCCTGCTTTGCCGTTTGCTGATCTAGAGTTTCAGCATAATTACATCAAATCTAGACTTTAAACCAAATTATATTGGCCCTTAATACTACTCAGATTACACTTTTAGATATTTAAACATGTCATACGTAATTCAAAAGTAGTAACGTTTTTAAAAGAAAGTTTGTATAACTTACCCAAAGGAAAAAGATGTTGAGGGTCAGGCCTTCCAGCTTGATTCCACAATTCCAATAATTGAGGCCAAAAAGCTGTTTGCTGTTCCTCTGCTGCATTCTCTCCAAAATAAAACAATGCCCTATTGAAATTTTGTCTAATAGTTTTAAATTTAGATCTAATTTGGTTGGCATTCCGGGCATAGTTTAGCCTTGCCAGTTCTCTAGCAGCCTGTCTGAAAGCCTGCTGGTTTCCTCTTTGGTGGAGATGAAACAGAACTGGGCCCATTTCATTGTCAATAAAGAAATCCAGCAGACTGGACACCTCCGCCTCCGTCCAGAACCGGCCCCTCCCTCCCTCCATCTCCACAGAAAAGCCCTGGTTATCTTCTGACAAGAAAAATAATTTTTTCCCTGCACAACTGCTCTCTAAGTAACTCCTAACTCTCCACGAGTGGCTGGGAAAAGTTGAGGGGTTCTTATAAGGTTTGTCCTAGGGATCCTGCACATTTCTCTGGAAAATGAAACTAATTTTAACCAATAGGATTAAGGGTCACCGTAGAGTTCACTTGCCAGGTGCCTAGCAGTATGTTTATCTGGCCCTTTACATTGGTAACTTAAATTACTGCAATAATGTACCTGGGGTTGTGATTTAAAAAGATGCATTTGTCCTATTGCAAGGAATATTAGTAGATTTTACAATGCTTTTGTTTAAGAATACTTTTATTTAGCAGGAACAGTTAACTGTGCTATTTTGCAGAGCTCATGCAAAACACCTACAAATTGATCAGTTCAACCCAGCAACGTTGGTTGAAGGTCAGGAATGGAAACATTTTCTAGCTAGTGCTAAGAGTTGGCCATTGTTCCTGGAGGAAAATGGGTGGAGTTTGTAATTGGCAGGCTCCAAGAAGGCCAGCACCTGCCTGCAGATAGCGATGCTCTTTTGTTCGGAGCCTGATGGCCAGAGAAAGGTGAAAAGTTCATGGCTCAGGACTGACCATAACGAACAATCTTGGAATGTACCACTTCTAATGTTGATCACTATTGGGGATGTTTATTTGTTGTTATAGTTCGTTGTTACAGTTATATTTTGTATTATTGCATTAAATGGTTATCACAATAAAGTTACTACATTCATGAATCGATAAGCACATGGACTGTTTGTTTGAAAAGTTTTATCAGTAGCTGCTGTTATAATCAGCACTATGGAATATTCCTGATCTGCTGAAAGGGAAGCATACTCATATCAGCTTTTCGATACAGCGGTTTCAAAATGTCCGCATAAAAAATGATTAGCTGTACCGAACCAGGACATTGGTATAACCTTTGAGTTCTACAACTACAATAGTGTTTTTAAATATTATTTTGCCCTAAAGAATGGGGGGAGATCCAGCAATGGTTTTCCTATGGCCAATGCTATTAATTCTTCGTCTGCAGGGAGGATGGGGCAGTTTGTATTTTTGGCAGTGAACCCATATCCCCGCTGCCCGTGTTCTAAGCATTAAAAAAGGAGTTTCGATTCATCGGCGGAGAAACGTCAACAGCAATAAATTCTTCGCCTGCAGTCTTAATTGCCGTTAAGGGGGGGGGTTATTCGGGGTGAGAGGAGCGGGGGAAGATCCACCAGCG
>JAHTLZ010001574.1:0-10379 GCA_023846285.1 Phrynocephalus versicolor | reverse complement strand
GTGCATAAAATTCCACCCTGGATTGGTTCACCAGCAATTTCACTCCATTCGCCTTAACTTTGAACAGGCAAGCGACCCTCTGGTTTCGTGCAACCTCCGTCTCTTCCTGGACCCCTGGCGACTTCTCTTTCCTCTTTGTCTTCCCAGGGAAGCTTTACGCTGGACGCTGTTCACGATGCAAGCCACGGGGCATGTGCTTCTGGGCACGTCCTGCTACGTGCAGCAGTTGCTGGATGCCACCGACGAGCAGAAGGAGGGAGATTTGTCAGCTGGATGCCACCTCCGGGGTCTCTCTGCCAGAAAGATGCTCCAGTGACACCACGACCGCTGCAGAGGCTGAACTGATAAATCCAAGCCATGTGGCATCTGCTGGAACCACGTGGTGGCCCCACAGCGGAGCTGCAACCATGTGGTGGCTGCACTGGGTTCCTGCTTGTTAGCGACTGCAGAACTTCTAGCACAGATATTGCTGGGAACCTACGGAAACAGTACAGCCGTATTACTTAGCTACTGTCGCGTTTTGCTGTTGTCCGTCTTTTCTGCTCAACGGAAGACTAGCAGCTTGGAAGGAACCCCCCACCCTCCCTCAATTGCACTTTTTCTTCAACATGTTAACTTCCCTGCACGATGCCAAGCACAGATGGGTAATTACACGGTAAATATGTCCATTAAAAACCAATTTTTCTTAAAACCTGATGTGTTTTTTCCTCTTTCCCTTAAGAAGGCTGGACATTGACCTCGATGCACACCAGACTAAATCTAACAATTAGAGGTGGGCATGAAAGAGAAAACCCATGGCTCGGGTTCGTCTGTTTTGGGCCCACCCTTGGTTCAGTTCAGTTTGGGTTCGTACAAATTTAAAAAAACACACATATGAACTCGAACCGATCCAAACTGGGCAGCGGCAGTGGCGGTGGCAGGCAATCCTGGCCCCTGCGGCAGAGGCTTTTTTTGCCTTGGGTTTTTTTTAGTTTTGTTTTTGTTTTAGTTTTGTTTTTGTTTTTTAAGCACCAACCGCCTAGCCCCTGGGGCTGGGTCAGTCTGGTTTTATTTTTTATATTTTTTTCTTCAATTTGGAGGATTGACCCAGCCACCCCTGGGGCTGAGTCAGTGATCATTTTTTGTTTTGTTTTGTTTTGGTTTTAAAGTGCCAACCGCGCGGCCCCTGGGGCTGGGTCGGTGCTGGTTTTATTTTTTATATTTTTTTTCTTGAATTTGGAGGACCAACCCAGCTACCCCTGGGGCTGAGTCAGTGATCATTATTTTGTTTTTGTTTTTGTTTTGTTTTGTTTTTAAAGTGCCAACCGCGTGGCCCCTGGGGCTGGGTCGGTGCGTGTTTTTTCTTCTTCTTCATTTTAGAGTGCCGACCTGGCCACCCCTGGGGCTGGGTTGGCGCTCCTTTTTTCTGTATTATTATTATTATTATTATTATTATTATTATTATTATTATTATTATTATTATTATTATTATTATTATTATTATTATTATTAATTAATTTATTTATTTATTTATTTATTTATTTATTTATTTTACTGCCAACCACGTGACCCGCCTACCAGCTGTAGTGCAGGCCGGTCGGCTTCCCCCTCCCCTCCGACGGCACTACAGCCAGGAGGACTGGACCAGTCCAGGACCACTCCAGGTAGGAGACACCGTCAGAAGGAAAAATGAACCAAAACGAAACGGAAATTTCTGTTTTGTTTGTTTACTTTTTCTTAGGGGGTGGTTCGTTATTCGTTTCATTATGTAATGAAACGAATAACGAAACGAACCAAAAGTTTGTTTCGTGCCAATCTCTACTAACAGTAGCCAAGGGAAGGCCCGGCATTGGGGCTTCATGAGAGGGCAGGAAAATGTTGTATTTGTGGCTGCCAGGAATAGAGGAAAGGCCTTCTCAGATTCCCTGGCTCACAAACCAAAATAAGCGGCACTCAGACAAAGGCAGATGGATAGACTGATGATTTGTCAAGTGAGTTCTGATTTGTGGCCCCCCTTTTCCAGGTAGAGAGTACTCAAGGGGTGGGTTTTCCCACCTGTTCTTCCAGGGTTGCCCTGGGAGTGCGCAGCTTGCCCAAGGACACCCAGGCTGGCTCATCTCTGTTTAGGCGCAATTATCAAACTCGCTCCGAACTTCTGGCTCCATGGAGAGATAACTAAATGACTTGTCTCAGACTACAGGAATAGATTCAATTTAAACATTAGGAAGAACTTCCTGGTGGTGAGAGCTGTTCCGCAGCAGAATCTGCTGCCACAAAGGAAGGTGGTGGAGTCTCCTTCTTGGGAGGTTTTTAAGCAGAGGCTGGATGGCCATCTGTCGGGAATCCTGTGATGGGGGTTCCTGCATGGCAGGGAGTTGGACTGGATGGCCCTTGAGGTCTCTTCCAACTCTAGGATTCTATGATTGTATGACGCGGGGCAATGATTTCAAACTACAGGAAAAGAGATTCATTTTAAACATTAGGAAGAACTTCGTGGCAGTCAGAGCTGTTCTGCGGTGGAATAATATGCTGCCACAAAGGAAGGTGGTGGAGTCTCCTTCTTTGGAGGTTTTTCAGCAGAGGCTGGATGGTTGTATGTTAGGAGTCCTGTGATAGGGGTTCCTGCATGGCAGGGGGTTGGACTAGATGGCCCTTGAGGTCTCTTCCAACTCTAGGATTCTATGATTCTCTGATTATTCATTTGGTCAGATTAATGTTTATCCACAAACATGAGCCCTGATTCCTAAACTACCACATTTGCGGGTATGGGGTGGGGGTGGGGGACGTATCTTAATGCAATACATTTGTTGGTATTTTTGTATTTGATGGTTTTGCCACATTAAAAAACACATCAAGTCAGCGGATCCAGATGAAAATTAAAAATCCTCTTATGTCTAGCTGAGTGTGAATTCAGCAATTAACTGTGATTCTCGAATCCGATCATCCTGGCTAAAGGTTAAACACACACACACACACACACACACACACTTAAAATAATAAAATAGAGACATGCAAGCATTCTAAAAGATGGCAGGAAAAAACCAAGAAATACTAGAGCATTGAACACCTAGTCTGTAAACATCCTGTTTAATGAAATGGCTCAAAATCGAACGCATCATTTCCCGAAGCTCTACTGGATATCGGGCTAATAATTTTCAAAGTGAATGCATGCCGTGATTCAGGATCGATGTGGCTATGAATCCTTTTAGAAGCATCTGTAAAGCAAGCTGCTGTCACAAACAGCGGCCATAAAGCAAGCTACTGTCTCAAAACAGCAGTCATAAAGCAAGGTACTGTCAGGAAACAGCAGTTTCAGGGTGGGCGGGTGAGCAGGTGTTCTCTCTCATCCACGGTTTTCATTATCCACAGGAAGGCCTGGAAGCAATCCCCAGTGGATACCGGGGTACTACTGTACACTGAAGTGGTTTTCCCTTCCCTTCTTCTAGGGCTGTGCCTATGTGTGCTAGAACTAAGCAGCTTGCCCACGGCTACCTAAGCTGGCTGTTCTTCCCGAGAAGCCCAGTGGGGGATTCGAACTCCCAGCCTCTGTCTCTGTAGCCAGAGACCTCCTAGACCACTGATCTATCCGTCCAGCTGCCTGGATGAAAAGCTGGGGCTGAATGTTAATGAGACACCGGGTTTTTTAAAAAAGGTTTGCAGTGCAGGGTATTCTTTCTACAGGCATTTGAATCATAAATCAGATCAACTCACCAAAGATTTTATTTTTGCAATCACCATGAGCTATCAACGCCTCTCTTCTCTTGTCATGAGGCTTCTGCTACGGGATGACCTGCCAATGACAGTTATCTCCCGTCATCTGTTTATCCTTCAATGAACCTAGGGTGACGGCACATGCGGAAGCTGGTGGTGGACTACCTTGCCCTCTATTAGGACTCAAGCAAGCCTTCCACTTATTAATGAGGTTCAGAGGCATAGTTTGATCCAAGTTAAAAGGATTCATGCATAATGGGGCAAAAAAATTTCAAAACTTTATCTATCAACTAATGGGCTCTGAGTTATCCGTGACGGATCAGGAAAGAGATCTTGGCGTGCTGGGGTACAGCTTAATGAAGGTGTCTACCCAGTGTGTGGCAGCAGTGAAGAAGGCCAATCCCATGCTAGAGATGATCAAAAAAGGGATTGAAACTAGAACAGCCAACGTTATACATTATACCAGTGTTGGCAAACCTATGACATGGGTGCCAAAGGTGGCACCCGGAGACCTTTCGGTGGGCATTCGACATCACCCTTTCACAGCCACCTGTATTCAGGTTAAATGGCCATAGTGGCACTTAGCAAAAAATCAGTACGTTTTGAATGGCAGTTTGGGCACTCAGTCTCTAAAAAGTTCGCCATCCCTGCGTTAGACTGTAATGTCATTGTACAAAACAATAGTAAGGCCAAACCTGGAGTATTATGTACAGTTCTGGTCACCACATCTCAAAAAAGGCATAGTGGAACTGGGAAAGAGAGCAACTAAAATGATTACAGGGCTGGGGGACCTCCCATATGAGGAAAGGCTAAGACGTTTGGGGCTCTTTAGTCTGGAAAAAAGGTACCTGAGGAGGGATATGATTGAGACGTACAAAATCATGCAGGGCGTGAGTCAAGTGGGTAGAGGGACGCGCTTCTCCCTCTCACAAAATACCAGAACTAGGGGACATCCACTCAAATTGAGGGCTGGGAGAGTGAGAACAGACAAAAGAAAATTCTTCTTGACCCAGCATGGTGTTAGTCTGTGAAACTCCCTGCCACAGGAGGTGGTGATGGCATCTGGCCTGGATGCCTTCAAAAGGGGACTGGACAGATTCCTGAAGGAAAAGTCCATCACAGGTTACAAACCATGATGGAGAAGTGTAATCTCCAGGCTTAAAACCGGGGTACTTCAAGGGCCAGATGCAGGAGAGTGGCATCAGGAGACATATCTCTAGTCTTGTGTGCTCCCAGAGGCATCTGGTGGGGCCACTGTGAGATACAGGAAGCTGGACTAGATGGGCCGTTGGCCTGATCCAGCAGGGCTCTTATGTTCTTATGATTTCCTGCTGCAGCTCTTTGTCTTCCGTCCTGAATCTGTATCAAAATATCCAACGTGGTGCTGCTACACATGCCCTTGACATGCTTGGATGGCATTCCGGCCCAAACCAGCTGGGGATAATGGGATTCAGCGTCTAGCCAATATGGACTGGGCAGCTGCCCTGCTAAACTAAGGATGGCAAGAGGTACCCCCCCTCCCTTGATGATTCCCCACGTTCTCAACCCTGCTGCTTGTGCGATCAAAACTTACGATGGTGAGGTTTGTGCAGATGATAACCAAACTGAAGCGGGAGGAATGGGTTGGGGGGTCGCAGGGGGGTGGCGAGGAGGGAGGGAGGGTTCAAAACCATACACTTCCACAATCAATACAGCTTCGTGGAAATTGCTCTCACCATTTCAGGTAATTATGTGTGTGTTCTAAAGGGCTTTCCACGTCTCAAGGCAGAGCTGGTCAATCCCCTGCATGCACCATCCTAAATCCCATTGAATGGTTATTGACAAGATGTTTGCCTTCCAGCAATTTTCCGTCTCTTTTTGGTGAGTTTGCAAAAGCAACAACATCCGTAAAAAAAGGGTGGGTGGATGGGGAGGAACAACTTTTCATTTCGCATCTCACGACCAAGAACTATTGGCCTGGAAGAGGGACATTGTTGTTGTTCAGTCGTTCAGTCGTGTCCGACTCTTCGTGACCCCGTGGACCAGAGCTCACCAGGCCTTCCTATCTTCCACTGCCTCCCGGAGTTTGGTCAAATCCATATTGGTTGCACTGATGACAGCGTCCAAACATCTCATTCTCTGCCGTCCTCTTTTCCTTTTGCCTTTTTTCCTTTCCCAACATCAGGAACTTTTAGAGCATGGTACCCAATTAAAGAGGAGAGACACTGTGGACACCAGGCGCTGATTCTGAAATAGCCTGCGTGACGTACACGCCTTGCTAGAGGACGGGCACTGCATCTTTCTCCTGGGAGCAACGGAGGCACCTCTCTGTCTCTGAGGGATCCGTGCAGAGATGTGGCAACAGTGACCCAAGTCTTCTGCTCCTGAGATGAGGACACAGCCCTCCAGTTGGGTTCCTTGGGAGCTAACACTGCTTTTAAATGGATCTTAACGGCCAGGAAAGGTGTTGTTTTTAACAGCCTTTGATGGCTCAGCAGCTAAAACGCACCATTGCCCACCAAAGGGATGAGTGTGGGAGACAGCCGGTTTGGGCTGTAAACTGCTTATTCTTATTGTCCACATATGTACTGAAATATTTCTGTTCCTTCCTCTCGTTGGCTTTTGGACTGACGCCATTTCCCCTGGCTCCCCGGGGAACTCTGCCACCAGAGTCTGCAATATTCTGGAGTCCAGTGAAAAGCGGTGTGCCCCAGGGATCTGTCCTGAGTCCAGTGCTTTTCAATCTGTTCATAAATGACCTGGAGACAGGGATAAGCAGTGAGGTGGCCAAGTTTGCAGATGACACGAAACTTTTCCGTGTGGTAAAAACCAGAGAAGATTGTGAAGAGCTCCAGAAGGATCTCTCCAAACTGGGGGAATGGGCTGCAAAATGGCAAATGTGTTTTAATGTAGCCAAATGTAAAGTAATGCATATTGGGGCAAAAAAATCAAAACTTTATCACTTTCTCTCATGCGCATCTGGTGCGGCCACTGTGAGATCCAGGAAGCTGGACTAGATGGGCCTTTGGCCTGATCCAGTAGGGCTCTTCATATGTTCTTATGTTCAGGAGTCACCAAAGTGACCCCTTGTGCCTGATCCAGGTACACCTCCTTTTCAAAATCTGCACCCCTCTCCTGGAGGTAGATTAGGGTTATCTCAAGAACTCAACATTCCCTCAGGGAGCGGAATCCCAGGGAAACTTCCCAGGGACCGACCACTCACCATCCAAGGCTCCTCCATTTCTCTAGGACTTTTGCCGAGGATCTGCTCTCAGCTGTAGGTTTTGGCCACAAAAAGGTAGAAGTGCTGCTAGGAGCCGGGAGTAGGGGTGGGGGGAAAGAGAACAAAGTGCAAAAAAAAAAAAAAGCTACACTTGAAGAAAAATCAAAATATTTTAATGGCACAGGCTCAACTACAGAATGTGGTACAGTAAGTTGCTGCTAAATGTGGATGAAAGTTTAAAAACAGAAAGAGAGAGAGAGAGATGAAGACAGTGTCCCACATAACAGAAGGCTGGCCTTGCGATCCCGAGTGGTGGCTTCCAGGACGTGAAGATATAAGGACCCGTGTGCACCAGGGTTGCACCTTTTGGCCTTGCTCGTTAAGTGACTGTAGAGACACAGCCTTGTGCCAAAAGATTTGACTGTAGAATGCACCAGCCCCATCCCGAGAGATTCCTTGCATGCACCAGTATTTTGCACACCACTTTCAGAACGGGCCGATTAACTTGGGTGCTGCTTGGGTGTAAGTGGTGATCTGCGGAAGGCCCCGTGTTTCCTCCATTACATTTGGAAATAAAGCCGCCGGGTCAGGTCTGTGCTCTCCCAAGCCTGGCTATGAAACTCCGCAAGGCCAAGGCTTCAAATCACCGCTCTGAGAACAAGGAGGGAGCTTTCACACAAGTGCGGGCGCAGCTGTGTCCTCCTCAAAGCAACATCTTCCTGGGTGTTGGAAGAGAGCCAAAGAAGGGAGGGACCCCCGAGGATCCTTCCCTTTCTCCCGCCTCCTCCTCCTCCTCGGTGGAGTCCAGGAGCTGCCGCACATAAGCAGAAGTACCGAGAAGGAGGTGGCCAGTGGCTTGCATGCTGTAAAGAACCCAGCGCAGAGCTTCCCTGTCCGGGAGAAATGAAAAGGATCAGGAATATTGGAACGCCCCAGAGAAAGCCACCAATAAGTTCCCGGACCCATCAACGGGCAGCAGGATGAACAGGGGCCAGATGGTGCCCAAGTTGGGAGAAGGGTTTTCAAGACTCACATGAATCTGGAAGTTGAGTCATCATGGCAACTGGACTTCTTTTTCTTGAGAGACTGAAATGTTTCGCTGCTCATCCAAACAGCTTCATCCCTCGGAGGAAAGCTAGTGGCAAGTCCTCCATTTTATAGTTCACTTTGACCTCTTGTCACCCTGGTCTGAAATAGGCTCATCAGATGAACAATGGCCTGAATAGGCTCGTTAGGTGGACAATAGTCTCAATAGGCCTTTAGGTTAACAATGGCCTAAGGTGCAAACCCATAAAGTATGGGTCATTAGCTATGTTCTCAGTGGTGGAGGTGTGAAGTGTTTTTGATTTTTCTGGGGATTGTTGAAATCACTGCTTGACTGTGCCTGAGGGCCCCCCCCACCTCTGTACTCACATGAATGGCTTTCCTTGTCCCTCTCGCGAACCACCTCTCTTCTCTGTCTAATATGTGTACATCCTCATCTTTGAATGAGTGCCCTTTGTCCTTCAAATAGAGAATGGTACACTGCTGATTCTAGCCCTGAGCTGTTGCCCCTCCTGTTTAATGGCTTTTTTAGTTTCTCCAGTGTAAAGATCTGCACACTCCTCACTTCATTAGACCACATATACTGTATTGCTCCTCTTGTGTTCTTCTGTTTGGGTCTTTTGGGTGGACAAGTCGAGTTGCTCCCTCAGTGTGCTTGTGCCCTTTCATCTACCCCCAGAAAAATCAGGACCACTTCACACCTCCCGCCCTGCTCGTAACCTATGTTTAACGGGTATGGGAAGGGCTGCAGAGGTGTGGCTTTCACACACACACACAAACATACACACATTGCCATTGTCCATCTAAGGAGCCCATTCAGGCTAGGGTGAAGTGAAACCAACATGGAAGATAAATGAGAGTTCTCCTACCAACCTCCTATAGATTGTAGAAGCTACTTGGATGAAAAGCAAAACATTTCAGACTAAAGAGAAAAGAATTCTGGTAGTTGACTTACAGATTTGCATTTACACCAGTGAAACTCCAAAGTTATCGCCAAAACACCAACCAGCCCCTTACTTTCCTTACGTCTCTAAAGAGTTGGCACTCCCCTCCCAGACATGCTAGGTCTTTATAACAAGGTGACTCCGGCTCCCAGTAGCCACACCAGCCATGGCACCGACCTGGGGTTAGGTAATCCCAGGAATGACCACATTAGTACAATCAAAGCAGCCCCTCCGTTCTTGTTATGGCTCAGAGGTTCCATTGCAGTACTGCAGAGAAAACTCTGGTCACCAGCCGGGATCGAGCCTAGGTAGCCAGCTCAAGGTTCACTCAGTCTTCCCTCCTTCTGAAGTTGAAAAACTGGGCACCCAAGCTTACGGGGAAGGGGGACATGGTCTACCCGACATAATTAAATTGTTACAGCGCCTAGCAGTGATGGCGAACCTTCGGCACTCCACATGTTTTGGACCACAACTCCCACAGTCCTTTGCCATTGGCAGTCTAGGCTCAGGATTCTGGGAATTGTGGTCCAAAACATCTGGAGTGCCGAAGGTTCGAAACCACCAGCCTAGAGGGTGTTTGAAGCACTACTGAATGACTCCCTCCTACTGGAGGCCAGGACTGCCCCATCTCTGCTGTCTTTCTGGAAGCAGGCAAAGACCTTTCTCTTCAGGCAAGCTTTCCCTGAATGATGGACGACTACTGTGGGTCTTTTTAGGAATCTATCATACATGGCTACATGGACTTTGTGTCTATATTTCACCTTGTGTGATTGCATTGGCACTATGTTATCAATTGTTAGTTTTAATGTTGCCTTCTAATGCCATAAGATATCCCTCAATTCCCTGTTTCTCAAACTGAATGTGCCTTAATTGTTGTTGTTCAGTCGTGTCCGACTCTTCGTGACCCCATGGACCAGAGTTCGCCAGGCCTTAACTGTACTGGACTGTATATTGTCTCTCCTTACTGTAAGCCGCCTTGGGTCCTTTTCTAAGGGCCTTTTCACACGAACCCTAAGATCTGCTGGCCACTTAAATTTGGACCAGAGATCTTGGGGGTTTGTTGCTGTTCCTGTGTTCCCACCCCCTCCGCACTCCTGGCTGCTGGCTGCATGAGGGGAGGGAGAAAAAAAGGAAGAAAAGAATGCCGGCTCACCTCCCACCGTCTCGCTCTGCTCCCGGCAGCATTAGTATCTCTTAAAGGGGCGGGGGGCAAAAAAACAACAAACAGAAGGGAGGACAGCCCGGCACTCACTGCTTTGCAATCCATGTCAGAATTTTTTCACCCTCGGAGACCAGGTACTTTTAAAATGCGCTGGGACGCACTTAGGTGGGCGTGGTTGCACTTAATTTTTTGTAAACTCCGGAGCTGGTGGGAAAACAATTTTAAGCTCCAGATCTGGGAGCCATTTGCCACGGATTTCAGGGGTCGTGTGAAAAGGCCCTAAGGAGAAAGGCAGGGTAAAAATACTCTAAAATAAATAAATATTGGGGCAGTCTCT
>JAHTLZ010001573.1:0-11892 GCA_023846285.1 Phrynocephalus versicolor | reverse complement strand
TCAACCCTTGTACTCCCTTTCTATAAGCAGAGTCATTGTTCTTATTCATCCACAAATTTGAGGACTGCATTGGTGTTATATATGTGTGTACAAGGAATAGAGGAAGGGGCTTAGCACAACACCCTGAGGAGCTCCTGTACTTAGTACCAGAGTAGAAGAATGGTGGGATCCCATCCTTACTGACTGTGGCCTATCTGTCAGAAAATTCCTTACCCACAAACAAATCTTTTGATGTATACCCAAATTGGACATTTTAAGAAATAACCTATTGGGTAGAATGGTATTAAAAGCAGAGCTATAGTCCACAAATACAGTGGTACCTTGTATAAAGAAATTAATTCATTCCAAATGAAATTATGTTAAGCAAATCTTCCTTTATACAAATTCCTATAGGAATGCATTGAAAATGGAGTAATCCCATTTTTATGTTTTATGGATTCTCCCCATAGGCGATTATGTTAAGCAAATTTCCCCTATCTCCGAAATTTTTTATGTTGTACAGATTTTATGTTATACAAACTGTTTGTTATACAAGGGTCCACTTACAGAAATTCCCTCTTTTGCCAAAATATTAAAAGCATAGTAGTCATGTCCTCTTTTTCATGTATCCATCCTACCCCAACTGAGGCTTAAATCCATCTGGTAGATTCTGTGACCAGAGTAGAACCAACTGATGAAGGGTAACACAACACTTGCAAACATCTCATTGATTCTATGGGGATCTTGATTCAAGGTATTAATTTGGCCTAGAGAACATCTAAAAGGCCAGCATGGGATGGTTCTCTGGTGGCATTTCACCCTCCATGTGGGAACAGGGGGATTGTCTCTGTTTATCACTCGTGAATACCATTCTAAATTTCCTATAATGCAACTGAAAGCTCATAGAAGCTTTGTGAAAAATTAAATTTGTTTCTGCTTTGAACATTACTGGGCTCTGCCATTTTAATTTCCTACAGTGCCTCAGGCAATATGTCTAGTATTGTGAGAGAATTAAGGAAAGTTCATATTTGGGCTAGCACCCATTATATATCTCACATACCCTTAGAAAACCTTCTAAGGTCACCAGCTTTTGACTGACTTCATAGAACAACATAACAGCGTCACAAAAGTAACATTCCTGGTTGAGATGAAAACTGATAGAACTCGTTTGGTGATATTGAGGGGAAGTATTTCTCCCTGGGGCTGAGAAAAGACCGTCATGATGAATCTTTACTGCCACTGTATGGGCAAGGTGATCGAGAGGGTGGCGTCGGTTCGGTTGCAGTCATACCTGGAGGATCGGCAGTGCCTCGATCCATGCCAGTCCGGGTTCAGGCCTCGTCGGGGGACCGAAACAGCTTTGGTCGCGCTGCAAGATGACCTGATCCGGGCGGCCGACAGGGGTTGCTCTACCCTGTTGGTTCTCCTGGATCTGTCAGCGGCCTTTGATACCGTCGACCACGGTATCCTGTTGGATCGGCTCTCAGAGGTTGGTATCGGAGGCACTGCTCGCAGTTGGCTCCGATCCTTCCTAGAGGACCGTCCACAGTACGTTCTGCATGGGGGGGAGTTGTCGGCTCCTTGGATACTCCCTTGTGGGGTTCCACAGGGGTCGTCGCTGTCCCCTATGCTGTTCAACATCTACGTAAGGCCGCTGGCTGGGGTCATTAGGAGATTTGGAGTCTGCTGTCACCAGTACGCTGATGACACGCAGCTCTATCTCTCCTTCTCCACCTCTGCAGTGGAAGCTGTGAGGATCCTTGATGAGTGTCTGGACGCCGTCCTGACCTGGACCGGGGCGAACAGGCTTAAGCTCAACCCCGAGAAGACGGAGGTTATGTTCTTTGGGAGCTCACCATCTGGGTACGGTGGCCCTCTTCCGCAGCTGGGGGGGGTCTCCCTCCAGCCTGTGGAGAGGGCGCGGAATCTGGGCGTGGTCCTGGACCCGGCGCTGACCATGGAGGCTCAGGTGGCGTCGGTGACCAGGGCCGCTTATTTCCATCTACGCCAGATCGCCCAGATCCGCCCGTACCTGGATGTTGACTCTCTGAGAACAGTGGTCCAAGCGCTGGTGATCTCGAGGCTGGACTACTGTAACGCACTCTACATGGGGTTGCCCTTGAATCTTCTCCGGCGTCTGCAGCGGGTACAGAATGCGGCAGCCAGGCTGGTGGTTGGTGTGCGTCGTTACGACCACATCACCCCAGTCCTGGCTCGCTTGCATTGGTTGCCCGTTGCGGCCCGGATTAGATTCAAGGTCTTGGTTTTAGTTTATAAAACCCTCCATGGCTTGGGACCGGACTACCTGTCAGAGCGTATCGTCCAGCGATCTACCTCGGCCCGCCCAGTTCGGCAGGTGCGAGCGCACACGCTTCGGGTTGCCACCCCTCGAGAGGCCCGGAAGACAGTCACCCGGAACCGGGCCTTCTCTGTGGCAGCCCCTTCCCTATGGAATGCCATCCCCAGCGAAGTGCGCTCTGCAGAGTCCCTGCAGGCCTTCCGGAAAGCTTTAAAAACTTTTTTGTTCCGGGAGGCCTTTGGCGAATCTTAATTTCTTAATTCTTTTTTTTTCTTTTTTTTCTTTTTTTCCCTTCTTTTTTCCTCCGCCATCGTTACTGCGTTGTAATTATTATACCTAGTGGTACCTCCAATACGATTGTTGGGACTCACGTCTTTGACGAGCTGGGACGCGCTTGGGGGCCTAGGATTTTAAGATTTTAGGATTTGGGACGATATTACATTGTCTTCTTTTAACTTGTTGCCCTTGTGATTTGCTTGTTTGTTGTATTATGATCTGTTGTTAGCCGCTTAGAGTCCTTGTTGGAGATAAGCGGGATACAAATATAAAAATAAATAAATAAAAAATAAATAAACTGTATCGATTGCATGACACACATTCCGTTTTAGCAGTTGCCAGAGGAATGCCAGAGGAATAGTACCTCGCAAGACACCAATTAATACGAAAAACTCGCAAGACAAATTAAATTTCTGAGAATGGGAAAACCACGTAGGACAAATTTGTCCTATGGGATGCCTTGTAAGTCTAATTCAATGCATTCCTACGGGAACCACATTAAATTTTGTAGGACAAATTTGTCATAAATCGAATTGACCTAGAGAATGAATTAAGAGGCACCTCTGTATATGTAGTGCTGCCTGCAGTTCAATTACAGTGTTTCCAGAGGAATGGCCATGTTAGTTTCCCTCAGCATCATGAAAGTTTTTTTAAGGGCACTGGTCAGGATATGTCAAGGGATACCCATATACCCATATGATTACAGAAAATTGGGTTATTAATACAGTAGTATCTCATAAGATGAATGCCCCTTAATACGAAAAACTCACAAGACGAATGAAATTTCCGGGAATAGGAAAACCACATAAGACAATTTTTTCCTATGGGATGCCTCACAAGACTAATTCAATGCATTCCTATGGGAACTGCATTAAATCACTTTTCGTAGGACAATATTTTCGTAAAACAAATTGACCTGTAGAATGAATTAAGAGGCACCACTGCATATATAGTGCTGCCTGCAGTTCAATTACATGTTTTTTCCATGTATAAGACTATCTTTTTGTCTAAAATTGTTAGACTAAAAATTGAGGGTCATCTTATACATGGAAATAATCTGAGGAGAGAACTGTGTGATTACAGATGTATAATTTTGTGTTGAACAAGTGGGAGTTGCCTTACACATGGGGGCATCTTATAGGGTAGTTAGATTTCTGCCAGAGGTTAGGACTGGGAAGGTGTTGAGTGCCTTCTTCTCCACTTCTTCCATGTATATAGGATAGCTTTCAAAAGAGGCGGGGGCCTCAGGCATAGTCTATCTGCCACTTATCAGGGTGTGCTTTCAACAATACCCAGACAAATAAAAAAATCCTTTACCATCAAGGCCATAGCTAACAACCCATACTTTATAGGTTTCAGCACCATAGGCCATTGTTCACCTCTATTGTCTACCTAACAAGCCTATTCAGGTCATTCTTCAGCTTATGAGCCTGTTTCAGGCCAGGGTGACAAGAAGTCAAAGCTGACTATAAGATGGAGGACTTATTCAGACTGATGAAGCTTGGACGAGCAGTGAAACGTTTCTATCTCTCAAGAAAAAGAAGTCAGTTGCCATGACTCAACCTCCAGAAAAACTCACCTGGATGACTGAGAATCTTCACAGACATATTTTCCAGTGAACATTAGATGATAGGAAAAACCTTTCCCAACCGTGCATCGGCATTGATACCTGATAGAAAACTCAGTTGCCAATCGAACCTAAAACAGGTGCTGAAGTCTTCACGGTTGCAGCTGGAACAGCAGTGGCTGTAGGGATGCTTGTAGATTTTCCATCTTGACCCATTTCTTGTGTTCATCTGTTGGAAGTAGGATCTAATGGCATTTGACTTCTGTAAGCACTGATATGAGCATCTGTTCAGAGGTTAGTCGGATGTAATTTATGCATCCAAGTGCTTGACATATGCTGCCTGAGAGGTAAAAAGGGGATCCCGTTCAGCTGCCAGACCAGTCATGCTCTGAAACATGGAGATGGATTACCCTTGGCAACTGCTGTCTACCTGTCTAGTGAAAAATATACAGATGTTATTTCTATTCACCCCCCCAAAGCTTAATTACAACCCCTATCCAATCCTTAGTCTTTCCTAAGCCATTTCCTAGCTAATACCCCCCAGCAGTGGAATCCCTGCATTTGAAATGACAGGCTTCTGTCAGTTGAAAATTTATGGCTACTTCCGCCCACTCACTTTGCTTTAGGGCTTTAGGGCTATTAAATATTTAAACAGATTCCTTCAACAAGTGGCTTATAGAAAAGGAGCAGGAGAGACTTAATAGAAGCTATACTCAGCCTCACATTGGAACAAAGGAATATAGCCTGGCAAGGTTTCCTCTGCTAATTTGGTGCAATCTTCAACCATAGGTAGGATGCATCCACAAGAGGCCAAGACACAAGGGCCAAAATCTTGGTTGTTTTGTATTGTTTGCAAAACAGCCTTTCAGGGAACAGTTGGCCTGTTTGTGGCATTTGGACAAGGCGGCATTCCGCTGAGCCAAACTACTGAGCTATCCAGAAGTTCATTACTTCTTTCTGCACCTTTAAGGCTTGTTGGAATTTTTTGAGAGTATCAACAGGAATGTGGAAAAGGGAGATCCAGTTGACATTGTTTATTTGGACTTTCAGAAGGCTTTTGACAAGGTCCCGCACCAAAGGCTCTTGAATAAACTTGCCTGTAATGGAATCAAGATACAGGTCTTGTCCTGGATCAGCAACTGGCTAAGGGACAGGAAACAGAGGGTAGTACTAAATGGACATTAGTAGTAGGGAAAGGGGTGCACCTGTCAAACACCCATCAAACTCCGGAAGTCCCGCCCCTTACCGGAAGTCCCACCCCCTAACGGAAGTCCCTACCTTCCCCCCGCCCCCCTAACCCGGAACCGGAACTTACCTGGGCCCTTTGACCTGGAAGTGACGTCCTCTTCCGCCTGACCCGGATGGGGAGCCTTGCCCCCTCCCCCCGACACGTCACGGGGTCCCCCTAACCCGCCCCAGGCATGCCCTGGCATGCCTGCCCCTAGGGCGCTGCCGCTGCCTATGTGTTGCCTGGGCCTGTCTTGCTGCGTGTGCGCATGCCTGAGAGGTCTTATAAGAAGAGGGGAGTGTTCTGCAGTACCCACCGCCGCCTTTTCCGCTGTTCCTGAAACCGACTGGTCCATGGTCCCCGCCGTCCCGTTTATGTGGAGAAAGATGGCGTCTTCAAGCAAGACCGGTTTTTCTTCCAGCTTGCCGAAGGACACCCCCGATTCACCTCCGAAAGCAGAGAGCGTGGACTCCCCGCCAAAGCCCGAGAGCCCGGACTCCCCACCAAAAACCTGGGTCCCGAAGATAGAGAGGCAGCGGGTGAGACCGAAAAGGCGTTTGCACCCCCACATGTACCACGGGCCTGTGGGGTTTTCCATGCCCCTCTGCCCCCTAAACACCCCATCACGGAAGCCAAACTCTGCGCCCAAAAAGCCGTCCAAGCCTGCCCTTCACGCTGAGGAGACCCTGTTTTGGTCCGATGTTGAGTGCGATTGTCCGCATGGAGTAAGTGCAGGATGGCAGAAACCAAAAGAGAAATCGGGGAGTGAAGGCTCAGATGGTTCCGAACCTGTGAGTCTGGAGGAGCCACAAGAGGATATTTGGACTTCTGCAGATGAGGGTTATGAGAGCGGTTCAGCGGCCGATGTAAGTTTTTTAATTAAATTGGTTATAACTTTCAGTCGGGGGTGCAGGGGTGTTGCAAGAATTATAACTAAGAGGCTGTTTAATGCTCTCTCAACAGGACACTCTGCTGGAGAAAAAGAATCTGCCGGGAAGTCATAGCCTGTAATTTTTTCTGGCTTCAAGTAATTTCTACATATACTCTTAGAATATACCTGCTTATTCAGTATTGTATGCTTTTATGTTTAAAACTTTGAAAATAACCTTTTCCAACCTATTATTAGCCAATAAACACATTATAAGCCTGATAAAGCCCTGAACTCTTAAAATGCTCAAGACTTATTCTCTTGTCAATAAAGTTTATTTAACCCCTTAATCTGTGTTCATATGTTTGTGATCTGCTAAGATGACTGACCACGGGGCTGTTCTAAAAAATATATATTATACACCGGAATCTGTAGGAAGTTTTGGGGGTGTGACCCCTCTATTTAGTGAGGCAAAAAAAGCGTATCAAAACAATAAGGGTCAAGGATGTTTCTCGATGGCTTTCTGATCAGGATGCCTATACACTCCATAAGCCTGTCCGGTTACATTTTAAAAGAAACAAGACTATTGTCTCTGGAGTCGATGCACAATGGCAGGCGGATTTGGTAGATATGCAGCAATTTTCAGAGTACAACGGGGGCTACAAGTACATATTAACATGCATTGATATTTTATCTAAATATGCCTGGGCTGTGGCTCTCAAAGACAAGACGGGGCGGGAGGTGTCCAAAGCTTTAGCGGCCATTTTCAAACAAAATCATAGACGTCCAGAGAAACTTCAAACAGACAGAGGCTTGGAGTTCCTAAATAAGCCTGTAAGCCAGCTGTTAAAGAAACATGGGATACACCACTTTGTCACCAATAATGAGGTCAAGGCTGGCGTTGTGGAAAGGTTTAACAGAACTTTAAAAACAAAAATGTGGCGGTATTTCACAGCCAATAATACATACAAATATATGGATGTATTACCTCAGCTCCTAAGAAGCTATAATCACAGCATGCACAGAACTATCAAGGCTAGGCCTGTAGATGTGACCCCTCACAACTCTTTGGCCGTCTGGAAAACAATCTATGGATCCTGTGCTAAAACGAAAGAGGAG
Source organism: Phrynocephalus versicolor (assembly GCA_023846285.1). Classification (NCBI taxonomy): domain Eukaryota; kingdom Metazoa; phylum Chordata; class Lepidosauria; order Squamata; family Agamidae; genus Phrynocephalus; species Phrynocephalus versicolor. Next base: position 4,556 of record JAHTLZ010001573.1, on the reverse strand, counting down.
AGGCCGCAGTTCAGAAAAGGAGACCATGTCAGGGTTTCAAAAATAAAGGGGGTGTTCGATAAGGGTTATGAACAGAATTTCACTACAGAGATATTTATAGTGGATCAGGTAATCAAAAAAGCAAAGAGACCCGTATACCTGTTAACAGATTACCAGGGTGATGCTATTGTGGGGACATTTTATCCTGAAGAACTACAGAAAGTGAATCCCCGAGAAGACCGGGTGTATAGGATTGAAGAGGTTTTGGCCACAAAAGGCCGTGGCTCAAGAAAACTTCACTTAGTGAAATGGAAGGGTTGGCCCAGTAAGTTCAACAGTTGGGTGGCTGCCTCTGAAATTTGTGAGCCCGTATAGAAGAGTTGGAAATGGGAGATAACGGATTTTACATCACACTCCCCAGCAATGCATGCAAGGAAATATTTCCTCAAAATACAAATGCTAATTTTACAACACTGCTACCACAACCCTTAGATCTGAGCGGTGCATGGGAAGTTGGCCTGGCTGAAATTCAGTACCCCAGGAGCTGGTACACACTGACTAAAAATGCCATGTTTTACATTTATCAGGATGCAACTAAATGGCGCTTTGTACTACACAGAGGTTATTACAAGAGCATTCAATCTGTTTTGGATGAAATGAATGACAATATAAAAGTAGCCATAGATCCGCCTAAAATACGCTTTGTCTACGACCCTGTAAAGGGTAAAGTTAGATTCATTGGGGGAAACCCATACAAATTCTCAGCCACTGGGGAGTTAGCCCATATATTGGGCCTAACACCCGATGTCCCTGTTGAAAAAATAGACCACGCTGCAGACATCACAGGAGGATTTAGCGCCCTCTACCTGTATACGGATATCATAGAGCACCAAATTGTAGGCGACAGCTCTGTACCCCTGTTACGGTGCATACCCGTCAGAGGAGAAACCTATGAATGTGTCACCGTTACTTACGATAAGCCGCATTATATGTTAATGAGCAAGAGCCACATCAACACAATAAGCATTGAAATAAAGACCGACCAGAACATACATGTGCCATTCAACTGGGGGAAAGTTGTCGTGAGGTTACACGTTCGCCCCAGAAGAGGCTATTTTTAGAGACTGTAAAAGAGAGCTGCTTGAGCCAGAATGGTTGTCTTTAAAGATTATGGAAATGTAGATGCTTATAGGGCCTACTACAAAGCCCAGGCAGGCCATGGTCTACCTGGTTTCCACGGAGCTGTAAACATGTATGGAGCAGGTCTGGGGGGGATATTTCGTGGACTTTTCAGAAGGGCTGTTCCTCTTTTGAGGAGGGGATTTCAATTCATTAAACCTCATGTCAAGACAGCCATGCACAACATAGCCGGAGACGTAGTGAGTCATGTTATGAAAAAGGTGAGACCCCAAGAAGGCTCGGGTCTCATGTACCTAAAAAGAAGGGGAGGAGTTAAACGAAAAGCATCTTACCAACATATTGGACCACCTCAGCCCCTAAAAAGAAAGGGTACCCATGGTAGAAAAAATCAGAAGCTGCAGGTCAGGAAGAGGAGAGGAGGCCGCAAGACGAAGATACTAAAACACAGCGGAAGAGACATATTTTAAAATGGCATTCATTCACAGCTCCTCGGAAGAATGTACCAAATCTGAATTGGATCTTTTTCAATTACCACCAACACAAACCTGCGTGGAAAGCAGCATGTACGTTGAAGTACCGCCGCTCTCAGCCCTAAGCCCAAATGCGCCTGTGGAATTTTATATAACAGGGGAAAGTGAATTTTATTTGGACCTGAATGATTCGCTTCTTTTTTTAACTTGCAAAATAACAAAAGCAGATGGTTCAAACATGGCTGCTGATGCCAAAACGGGCCTCATCAATTACCCCATTGCATCGCTGTTTAGCCAGCTGGATGTTACCCTTGGCGATAGGCTGATCAGTCAGAGTCACAATTGCTACCCCTACAGGGCCATTTTAGAACTGCTTCTGAACTATAGCACTGACGCTTTGAGCACACAGTTTGCAGCCGGTGGTTTTTATAAAGATTCCTATCAAACGATGGAAGCTACAACCCTAGAGGCTGGTGAGGGAAACTGGGGCTTTAAATCCAGAGCACAACAGACAGCAGGCAGCAGGACCTGGGATCTGATGGGGCCTTTACACAGCGATATATTTTTCCAGGAAAAAATGCTGCTGAATGGTGTGGATGTGAAGATCAAACTTACACGAAGCAAGGACGCGTTTTGTTTGATGAGTGGAGATGCCAATGCAAATTATACAGTACATATTTTAAATGCAGCTTTGTTTGTTAAGAGGGTGAAAGTATCCCCGGGTGTGCGTCTAGGGCACAGTGAAGCTCTGCTTACCTCTAATGCAAAGTATCCTGTTGAGAGGGTTGGAATGAAAGTTTTCAGCATAGCTGCCGGCAGTCTTGTCTGCAACCAAGAAAATCTTTTTTTGGGACAACTGCCTAAGAAACTGGTCATAGGCTTTGTTGACAATGAGGCTTTCAGCGGCCAATACAACCGAAACCCCTTCAACTTTAAGCACTACAACGTCAGTTTTGTGGCCTTGTATGTCGATGGTATTCAAACCCCGGCAAAGCCTTTACAGCCTAATTTTCCAGATAGGCTATGTATTCGGGAGTACATGCATTTGGTTAAAGCTACGGGGAGAAGCATGAAAGATCAGGACATAGCTATTAACCGTCACGAATTTATGCAGGGTTATACCCTGTATGTTTTTGACCTCACCCCTGATCACGCCTGCTCTGTACACTATTCTCTGATCAGAACAGGGAACCTCAGAGCCGAGATTCGTTTTGCTGCCCCCCTTCCCACCACTATTAATATGATTTTATATGGGGTATTTGACAACGTGATTGAAATTAATCACACCAGAAACGTCCTCTTTGATTACATGTGAAGATGAACACAGTCCAGCTCTTGAATGTATTACATAAAAACAAAAACTTTGCAGGTGTTTACCCCAGTGATTTGCTACAACGGACAATTATTACCAAGAGGCCGGCTGGGATCGTGGTCAATACTCACCCTCACACACTGCCTGGGGAACACTGGCTGGCTATCTATCTGCCTGTGTATGGCCCTGCGGAGTTTTTTGATTCATATGGAGTACCCCCAAATAATCCGCTATTTCCTGAAGGCATCTATGAATTTTTAATGAAGCAGACCAAGGAAATAACATACCAAAGGAGGCAGCTGCAGCATCCCTTAGCTATAACTTGTGGCCACCATTGTGTCTTCTATTTACAGAACAGAACAAAAGGAATGTCTTTTGCTCAAATATTAAAATTATACACAGGCGATTCCATGGTCAACGATACTATGGTAGTCAGCTTTGTCAAGAAGCTTAGAAAATCAAACCACCGATGTAACCTGTTTAATTCTGTTCAGACTTGCATGCCACAGTGCAATCCCTGATGTAATTCTGTTCCTAAATAAAAGGCTGTTATACACTTTATTCTGATTTGGTGTTTATTGTGCTGATATTAAAAGGTTGGCCATATAAAAAAATTACAGAGGTACACGTGGAAATTAAAGGGGGGGGGTTAATTACAGGTAAAAAACAGAAACCCATTGTTTTAAGGTAGAGCAAGGAATTTGAGATTTAGCTGTAGTTGCATGGTAGAGGTGTAATAATTAACAGCTGCAAACACCACCTCTTGGACCTCTTGAAAAATAATACTTGCTTACACATGGAAATTAAAGGAATTTAATTATAGATAAAATAGTTAAACTCATTTGTTTTCAAGTCAGAGGAAGGACTCTGTTTTAGCTGATTGTGATGAGAACCCTAATCTGATTAGGTGTCTTGGCTGGTAAGCTTGTCATCTCATTGTTTGTCTTCACTGTGGTTTGTATAATTATTTTTAACAGTGAGCAAACACCAGCTCTCAAACATTTGTTATAATGATTAGCTAACAGTTTGTGAGCACTGGGAATTTCTGAAAAACTGGCAAACAGTGCCATCTCATGCCCGAAATGTGTTACAACAAGCCTGATATTCACAAATGGTGGAAATATTTCTCAGAATAAAGCAAGAGAATATTTATTTCATACAGATCTACAAAACCCATTAGCTTGTGCTTTGAACAAATATTAAAATATGGTCTCTAAAAGGTTCGCCAACACTGGTCTATTGGAATGTTGTTAATTCCTTTTAGCTCTACTTTTTTCAGTGCCAAATATTAAAAGGGAAAATTTTGAAAGCTCGAGGCAGAACACAACACCAAACATTTTGTGTGTGTGTGTGTGTGTGTGTGTGTGTGTGTGTGTGTGTGTGTAGGAGGGATAGGCAGGCACAGGTCTTACCAGGCTCTCACATTCTCGACCTGATTAAAGGTGCCACCCAATCTAATATTATTTCTGAGAAGAAGCGCCCAAAAGGCTGGGATGTATTTCTTAAAGCATTGGCAGAACTAAATGTCCCCACCTCTGTTGTGGGTAATTCATCTGTTAGAGAGCAGTTAGAATCCCTGAAAGTCAGCCCACTACAATCAGAGACCTCTAAACGCCCGACTATTCCTGGGCCTGATGCTGCACGCAAGAAACAAT
>JAHTLZ010001572.1:0-10146 GCA_023846285.1 Phrynocephalus versicolor | reverse complement strand
TTGGTGCGCGTCGTTATGACCGCATCACCCCAGTTCTGGCCCGCTTGTACTGGTTGCCCGTTGCAGCCCGGATTAGATTCAAGGTCTTGGTTTTAGTTTATAAAACCCTCCATGGCTTGGGTCCGGACTACCTGACAGAGCGTATCGTCCAGCGATCCATCCCGGCCCGTCCTGTTCGGCAGGTGCGAGCGCACTCGCTGCGGGTTGCCACTCCTCGAGAGGCCCGGAAGACGATCACTCGGAACCGGGCCTTCTCAGTGGCAGCCCCTTCCCTTTGGAATGCCATCCCCAGCGAAGTGCGCTCTGCAGAGTCCCTGCAGGCCTTTCGGAAAGCTTTAAAAACTTTTTTGTTCCGAGAGGCCTTTGGCGACCTCAGTTAGGTTTTTTTTTTTTTTTCCTTCTCTTTCCCCGCCATCGCTTTGTTGATATTTAGTCAGTTTGGCATGTCCAATTTTTAACTTTGTTAGGATTTGTTTCTCCACATGCTGGGATGTTGGAGGATCTTACATGTTATGTTGTCTTATTATTTTTGTCGATTTTGTCTATTGATATATTCTATTGTTGTTGTTTGTTTACATTTTTTTTGTTAGCCGCTTAGAGTACTACTTGTTGTAGATAAGCGGGATATAAATACAAGAATAAATAAATAAATAAATAAATAAACAGGCCAAGGTAGAAACTGGTGATCTGTGGCTCTTGGGATGTTGATATCCTGCATGTCCCATCATCCTTTGCTAATGGCTGTACTGATAAAGGAAGGGCACTTGAACATCTAGAAGGCTACATCTGTGGGGTATGAAGTCAAGATATGGAATCTTTGTTGTCGTCGTCGTTTGGTGCTGTTCCTGCACCCCATGCACATAGCAAGTCATGTGACAGGATATACAAAGGAGCCTGTTGATCTATTCAAGCATCAGGAAACATGTAGACCAGTGGTTCCCAACCTGTGGGTCAGGACCCCTTTGGGGGTTGAACGACCATTTCACAGGGGTCGCCATGAGCCAGTGAAGAAGAAGGCACAAATGGCTTGGGTCTGGAGGAGGAGGGGGAGGAAGGGGGGAAAGAATGAGTTACAACTTGATAGGTTGGAGGGAGTGTCAGTCAATGACACTGGAAGCTCCGATTGGCTGAGGGTGCCTGTAGAGGGAAGTTCTCTATGACACCTGAGGTAGTGGCCTGCCAAAGGGGGCTTGTGGCCTCTTCCAAGCAGGGCAAGGGGGTCACCACAACATGAGGAACTGTATTAAAGGGCCGCAGCATTAGGAAGGTTGGGAACCACTGATGTAGACTATTCACATATAGAAAGAACCATTCTAGCCCTATCCAGTTTGTCATGGTTTCCATTGCTTATCTACATATGAAAGGATGTGGATAGCTTCCATAGTCCCTGGCAACTCTCCACATGAGTTGAGATATTGGAAAAATTAGGGCCCTGACTCACAGGGAGAACCCCCACTGACAGTGAACTTCTACATCAGACTGGGAAAAGCAACATACTTGAAATCCATGTGTGTCAGAGTATTTGAGATCAGCAGCATTATTCATTTGCCCACTTGACCAAATTAGGGGGATCGCTCAAATTGGGAAGTCAGATTTGACACATTTAATAAGGTGCTATATATCGGTCCATATGTGTATCAGCCAAGTGGAAGCAGCACCACTTGAAACTCTCCATGATAGGATCAAAAGTCCACATGGTGCAGGTGCTGTCAATCAGTTCCTATTTTAATATTGTTAAGAAGAGAAACAAATTATAAACTGCCTGTTACTAGAACAATATGTATCCTTAATACTTAATTGTGTATGGCTGTCACCACAAGAGCTTTTCTCACCTCCTGGAGTTTAAGAACATAAGAAGAACCATGCTGGATCAGGCCAAAGGCCCATCTAGTCCAGCTTCCTGTATCTCACAGTGGCCCCGCCAGATGTGTTTGGGAGCGCATGAGACTAGATATCTGTCTCCTGATAGCACTCCCCTGCATCTGGCCCTTGAAGTACCCCGGTTTTAAGCCTGGAGATTGCACATCTCCCTCGTGGTTTGTAACCTGTGATGGACTTTTCCTCCAGGAATCTGTCCAATCCCCTTTTGAAGGCATCCAGGCCAGATGACATCACCACATCCTGTGGCAGGGAGTTCCACAGACTAACAACGCGCTGGGTGAAAAAATATTTTCTTTTGTCAGTTCTTACTCTCCCAGCCCACAATTTGAGTGTATGTCCCCTAGTTCTGGTATTTTGAGAGAGGGAGAACAGCTTCCCTCTATCCACTTTACTCATGCCCTGCATTATTTTGTACGTCTCAATCATATCGCCCCTCAGGTGTGTTTTTTCCAGACTAAAGAGCCCCAAATGTTTTAGCCTTTCCTCATAAGGGAGGTGCCCCAGCCCAGTAATCATTTTAGTCGCTCTCTTTTGCACCTTTTCCAGTTCCACTATGTCTTTCTTGATATGCGGTGAGCAGAATTGTACACAATACTCCAGGTGCGGCCTTACTGTTGTTTCGTATAGTGGCATTATAATGTTGGCTGTTTTATTTTCAATCCCCTTTTTGATAATCCCTAGCATGGAATTGGCCTTCTTCACCACTGCCACACATTGGGTTGACACCTTCATGGAGCTGTCTACCAACACACCAAGATCTCTTTCCTGATCAGTCACGGATAACTCAGAGCCCATGAGTTGATAGATAAAAGTTTTGATTTTTTGCCCCAATATGCATTACTTTACATTTGGCTACATTAAAACACATTTGGCATTTCGCAGCCCATTCCCCTAGTTTGGAGAGATCCTTCTGGAGCTCTTCACAATCTTCTCTGGTTTTTACCACACGGAAAAGTTTTGTGTCATCTGAAAACTTAGCCACCTCACTGTTTATCCCTGTCTCCGGGTCATTTAGGAACAGATTGAAAAGCACCGGACCCAAGACAGAGCCCTGGGACACACCGCTTTTCACCTCTCTCCATTGTGAAAATTTGCATATTAGGTAGTTTTGTTTTGTGGTTGGTCTGCCGGTTTCCTTTAAATCTGATTTCTTAAGCAAAAGAAGGCTGCATTTCTCTAACTTTATCTTATGTTCACCTTTTTTTAAAAGTGGACCATCTACAGCAATGGTTGACTCAATAGTGATCTCCAAGGAAGGGATACCATAGCATATCCCCCTGGGGTAAGGGGGGAAAGGCCTGTTTCAGGCCTCCCTTACTTACCCCAGGACTGGTGCTGCCCCAAACGGGTCTGCAAGGGCCTTCCTGAGCCTTCAGGAGGCCCCCAAAGGCCCAGGAAGCCCCTCGCAAGCCTGTTTGGGGCAGTGCCAGGCTGGGGGTAAGTACAAGGGCCCCCAGCTAGGCACCCCAGGCCCGACCGGACCTAACCTGCATCCGCATATTGTGGATTTTCAATTATCGCGGGTCAGGTTGAGTCTCCAACCCCCACAATAGGCAGGGGGTCACTGTATGAGACAGCTGCCATTCTTCTTCCAGAATGGTCAGTATTGCAGAATATGTTTATTCACTGACACAAACACTATAAATATGTGGGGAGTTTTTCCACTGTGTATGCATAATGTTCTGGGAGAATCCATGAAATGAAAAGTACTCATGGAAATTAATTCTTCCTGTGGTTGTTGGGCAGTTTTCTTTGGCCTTTCGTGTTGAATAATAAGGGTACCGAGAGAGATGGTGTTGAATGTGACCATTTTTGAAAGACCAATGTGAAAAGCAATTTTTAAACTGCATGCATTTGGATATTAATAAAGAACTGTAAGGCGAGAAGTAACTGCAAAAAAAATCCCATAGAAATTGGATTGCAACGAGGCTCTGTGAATGTCGGTTCACATATCAAATTGGAAGCATTGCATGGGAAAGATCAGATGCAGAACTCAAGATTGTGATTATTATAAAATCATTAACTTGGTAATGTTTCAAAGCTGCTGTGCTAATTTTCTGCTTCATGGATCCCATTAAAACCTGGGAGTGCTCCAAGAGGGTCATGGTGTGTTCTGTTCTGAATTTGACTCCCATCTTGTATCACTATTTAAAACGGGTGTTTTTAGGGGACACAGAACAAGTAGCTGAACGGCTGGAATGACTTGATTTCTGAGCATTTTATTTGCGTTATTTCTCTACAACAAATCACTGCTCTGCCAGAGTTAAGGAGAAAACTACAACATTGACAAGATCTTCTGAGCTGCGGCTGGTTGGTTTGGTCCAGGGGATCTGATGGGATTCTAACACTGGCCAGCTTGCAAGGTCTAGCTCTGACTTAGGCACTCTTGCTAAGCAAAGGTGAATTTGCTTCCAAACAGTGAACTCTGGTCTGTTATGGTGAATGGGGTGCCATCCTACCTCAGAAACAGTTGAAAGGCACACTGTGTCAGCTGCAAATGGAGAGATTCTGAAAAATACACATTCAGATTAGTCCAAAGAGTCATACATAGTCAAACTTTCAGCCAGGAAAAGGCAAGGGATGAAACTAGTAAAAAGTAACGATCCAAATGGAGATCCGTGTATTTAAGGAGCCCACGGGTAGGGTTTTATTGGTTTCCTTGAAAAAGAAGAGGCTTCCTTCAAGGAGATATCTCATACCTGAGTCTTTTCTCCCAATAAGTCCTTCCCTGCAGCCAATCACTTTCTCTGGCAGCCTCTATCAAGCTCACCCCTACAAAGTGTAGTGTTTGTTTGGGTTGGGATGGGGTTTGGCCTTGTCTGGCTTGGTCCTTGAACCACATGCCTCTAGGTCAGTGGTGGCAAACGTTTGGCACTCCAGATGTTTTGGACCACAACTCCCAGAATTCCAAGCTTGCATTGCCAATGACAAAGGACTGTGGGACTTGTGGCCCAAAACATGTGCAGTGTCAAAGGTTTGCTACCACTGCTCTAGGTGTTCAGCTTCTGGCCTTCCAAGGGCCCTGGGTAAGGCAAGAGACACATCATCTAAGGGTTTATAACAAACAAGCAGGTTTTGGATACCCATACAGATAGCCTGGATTTGTCTATCCCTTCTTTCTTGTCTAGTCTTGGCGACTGCTTGTTATGCCAATTTATTTATCTTTTAAAGGAAGACCGTTAGCAACGGTTCCCTATTGTTAGAAAGAGGTACTCCAGTTGTTACAGGGTTTTGAATTTCTTGTTAATGTTCCTTTCAGTGTGCAGTAGAAGCAATTACTTCTAGTTGTGAAGAGATCAACAGCAAACTAACAAGCAGACATAATTCAAACAGACTAAACAGAAAGAAAGAGCACTCAACAGACAGGTGGGGCTCTCCCTGAATTCTGAATCCTGAAGGAATCTTTGGTTACTGCCAGATAGAGTGACAATCGCTGCAGAAAGGCCACTCCCAGCCACTCAAACCACATGCGAGGTTGTAAAAAATCCAGTAGAAGTCATGCCTGAGATTTGCTACATAATGACTATCCACAAACCCATATCCATAAAAGCCAGCTGTAAAAGCTTGTGTAGTTAGTTAGTCCCCTTCCCCTATTGCATAATGTTCTGATGCAATAAATGGGAGTGTTCTTGTTTACCGAAAAACAAATTTCCAGTGTGCTTATACTCAACACTAGCCCATTACACCCTATGAGTAAGAGCTATCAAATACCTTTACTGGCAATGTGGGTGTTGTACTGCAACTATAAATGTGCTCATGAGCTGGGGTTCAATTCCAGGTAGCAGGCTTAAGGTTCACTCAGCCTTTCATCCTTCCAAGGTCAGTAAAATTAATGTCCAGTTTGCATGGGGGGAGTGTGTATTTTGCATAGTTACTTGTAAACCACCTAGAGAATGGAAAGCACTGTGGAGCGGTATATAAACAGCACACTTTGCTTTTTCAGTTTCACTTCTATACTATGGCCAATGAGAAGGCAGTCATACTGGGAAGGAATAGGGTTCCTGGAGCTACCTATTCATCTCTTTGCCTATTTCACTCCTTACTCTCCCCTGCCCCCTAATTTGTCAGAGGAGATAATTCTGTAACTGGGGGGTAAGCCACATTTCCCCCCTTGTTCCAGCAAGGAAGAGGGGGGAATAATTCAGTATTGCCCGGCAAGATTGTGGCATAGCTAAATCATGGGCTGGGAACTTGGACGAATCCCAGCAGATGCCATTCTATTTGAACTCAAAGATCACTTTCCCTTCAAATGGGAGCTCTAATTTTTAAAAGGAAAGTATCTCACCCACAAAACCTCATAAGCAACAAATGCTTTTATATTTTTTTTGAAGCAAAACAGTGAAATCCAGTTAAATTGTTCTTTTACCCTCAGCAATTTCCCTGAAAAAGTAGTAGGGGAAGGACTTCCCTTGTAATTTCCTTGTTTCTCGGAATAACGGGAATGGTATTCTTTGTGAGCCATTTTAGGACTCTCAATAAGTCAGGCTCAGCACCTTCAGTAAATTATAATTCTCAAGGCCCTGTGCTGGAAAAGCACAGGTTTCTGTGGGAAGTAGGGTGGTAGACCAGATATGCTTTCGGCCAGGTCTAAGAGACCTCTGCTGATGTTGGAATAAATCTGTTCAGTGGGGGTTTATTGCACAACGTTCTTGCGATGAAGCCCAAACACGCACTCACTTTTCCTATACATTGCCAATGATTTTTTTCCATCATCATCATTTACTGTCAAGTCAGTTCTGGCTTATGGCAACCGTTGTCTGGATTTTCCAGGTAAAGAGCACTCAAAAGTGGTTTACGATCCCCTTCTTCTGGGGGGCATCCTGGGACAGTGCAGCTTGCCCAAGGCCACACAGGCTGGATCTTCTCCCAGCAGGCGTGGTGGGGAATTGAACCCCAAGCCTCTGGCTTCACAGCTGAAACACTGAGCTATAATGATGCTAAACACAAAGGCATTCAAAGTAAACTCCATGGTTAGTTGAAACCTTGAGGAAATTACCAGAGGTGTAGCCAGGATTTGGAGTGCCTGGGGACAAAGTTCATTTTTGCACCCTTCCTGCTGCCGCCCCCCACATCGCACCCATCCAGCAACGGGAGGCGGACCTCGCAGGCGTGGGGTGGAAGCCTTACACCTCTACCACCAAGGTGAGGAAGAGGAGGAGGAGGGCGCCACAGCCACCACGCTCCTGCCTGCCTGCCTGCTTCGCCCCTTGCCTGCGGCGGTAAAGGCGACGGAGGGGGTGCCGTTGCCAAGCTTTAGCGGAAAGGAGGACTGCTGGGCGGCGGGAGGGCACATGGCTTCCTCCTCCTGCTCCCCCTCCAAGTGCCCCCAGATTGCTGCGCTCATGGGCAGATGTACCCTTCTCTCCCCCCCCCCCCGATACGCCCCTGGAAATTACTGTTTGGGGATTACAGTTTCATGAGTATAGCTGCTGCTGTTCTGAGGAGACACTGTGAAGACCACAGCAGTGTTTTGGAGAATTTCAAATGACAGATGCTGTTCAAGTGAGGATGAGATTGGATCCTTGGAAATGAATATTTATTTATTTATTATTTATTTATTTATTACATTTATATACCGCCCATCTTCCGAAGCGGAACTCTGGGCGGTTTACAATTAAAAACAAACAACATAGAGCAAAGAAGAAAATCAGAGGCAAACTACCAATAAAAATAGGGGGGTACAATACCCTCCACAAAAGATGACGCAAGTGGCAACAACAAAAAAAAGAAATTAAAATAAAATTAAGTAGAAAGGTCGCCAAATGCCTCCTTGAAAAGATGTGTTTTCAAGGCTTTTTTAAAGGCGGGCAGGGACGCTGCTAGGCGCAACTCACTAGGGAGCTGATTCCACAGCGTAGGGCCCACCACAGAGAAGGCGCGGTTATGCGTAACCGATTTCCGCGCCTCTCTGGGTGTGGCCACCCTAAGTGAGTGCACCTGCACCATCCTCGTGGGCCTGGTCCCAGTTGACCTCTGAGATATACGCTCCGACAGGTACTCTGGTCCCAAGCCGTGGAGGGCTTTGAAAATCAAAACCAAGACCTTGAACCTTATCCAGAGGACAACGGGCAGCCAATGCAGGCGAGCCAGGACAGGGGTGATGTTCACAAATCTACGAGAACCCACCACCAGTCTGGCCGCCGCATTCTGCACCCGTTGGAGCCTCCAGACAAGGGTCAAAGGCAAACCCACATAGAGGGTATTGCAATAGTCGATCCTCGAAATCACGAGGGCTTACACGACTGTCCTCAGAGAGGACTCATCAAGGTACTGTCAGATCTGGGCTATCCTGCGGAGGTGGATAAAAGCGGCCCTGGAGACTGCCATCACCTGGGCTTCCAGGGAGATGGCTGAATCCAGGACCACGCCCAGATTCCTGGCCCTGTCTGTAGGCTGGAGGGAGACACCCCCCCCCAGTCTAGGGAGGGGGCCATTGTACCCAGACGAGGGTGCCCCGAAGAACAGAACCTCCATCTTCTCTGGGTTCAGCTTGAGCTGGTTAGTCCTGGTCCATTCCAGAACAGCCTCGAGGCACAGGTCGAGGGAGTGTACTGCCTCCTCTGCAGAAGAAGAAAAGGAGAGATAGAGTTGCGTGTCATCAGCGTATTGATGTAGATAAGAATGTCTTTTTCAATCAGAAGTTTTAAAGACACACAGAAAATTGTTGTGAATACATGTGCATATATGTACGACTATAATGTCCGGGTAGAAAGAAAACATATGGTCTGATGCAGCACTAGGACAAAACACTGATGAAAATTTGAAAGAAGCTGGACAAAACTGTGCATCCTTAGTGCTAGCAGTGTGTTGAGACTGACTAGATTGCCCCTTTTGGTTGCTTTCGTGTCCATCACAGGAAGGCAAATAGAGTATGCCGTTATCAAGGCCTCAACTCAGACAGGGGCACCAAGGACGGGCCCAGTCTGGTGCCATTCATAAAAAGAGGTATAATTCCCCACATAATGTTTCCTTTTGTACCATGTCGGGATCTATTTTTCACATAGAGAAGTCTTGTCTCTTTTTTCGGCTTTAGAGGTACTCTCAATCTTTGGCCAAAAGTGAGTAAGTAGTATTGAGTATTAAAGTTTCAGAGCCATTATTTCTTGGCTTTTACTTCTCATCTCTCCAGCAGAACATTCAGGACATGACTTATGATGCTTGGTGTTTTTCTTTATTTGAGCCATGGGAAATGGCCTCAACATTTACCTTTACTTGACAATTGGTTTCTTGCTCGCTGCCAGGATGCAATATAAATGAGGGCACACATTGGTTTCTCTTGGCCTAGGTTTATTTTATTTCATTTTTTTTTCTGGGTGCAGAAAGGGCCCATTTGGTTGCATGTTTACAGAGGGTGACAACTTATTTATCAATAATTTATCATTCCAATGAGGCTAATTTGGGGTTGGAAGAGGAAAAGGCCAGCTTAAAGGTTCTGTTTGCTTTGCCCATCAAAGGTAGCTTCAGGCAGAATGAAAATTAATGGAGATTCCTGGACTTTCCACATCTCTTTTATTTAACTGTCAGCCTCAATTCAACTCTGTAGTAATTTATTGGCAGAATAGGTCAGACAAATGCTGCCAAGCTATTACCAGTTTCAAAACAAACCAACTGAAAGAGCCTTGGTGAGAGGCATGGAAAAGATGCATGCCAACAGTGCCACTGGAATGCATTGGCTTCTTTCAATTCTGTGCATGTCTTCAACCGCCTATCCTTGTGTGGTTGATCAACAGGGTTCTTTATGCATCTCGTCACATTTATTGACCATTACTTGAGATCCTTAAGAAATTAAGATTCAAAGAAGGAGAAAAAGAGGCATAAGAGGAGTTGAAAGTTTCAAATGGATTCTTAACCCAGCTGCAATGGTTCTGAGTCTAGAATATTTTACTAGAAAATTCTGAAGAAAAGCTAAATATATATATATATATATATATATTGCTGTCCTTTGTTCTGGATAGCTCACTGGACCAGAAAGAAGGCCCGATATGTTATATTCTACAAGGATTTAAAAAAAAAACTTTATTCACTATTTTTCAGCAGCTAGGTTGCCATTGTAATTATTATCTCTGCTCCAAGTTTGTAGATGATTTGTTGCTGCATGGCCTTTTTCAATTAGTCAGAAGATTATATGACAATTCTCTCTGGTTCCCTGTAGGGATCCGTACTGACAATGCACCTTAGATGTTTTTATAAAGGTGCAGAAGACATATCTTGGATCTCCTTTGCCTTCCACCTTGTAAGAGAATGGCATAAAATCGGGGGGGGGGG
>JAHTLZ010001571.1:0-10282 GCA_023846285.1 Phrynocephalus versicolor | reverse complement strand
CTTCCTTTCGGATTTGTTTATTTTCTTCCCCATCTTGGTTTCCGATTTCCACCTGGTGGTTAGATTGGGGGGTGGGGTGGGGATATATATCTAAATAATTTGAATGAAGCCAAACTGGAGTCCTGGCAAGAGAGAGCCAGACCCAGCCAATCTGGTCCCAGAGCACATGGATGAGGGGCCAAGGATCCCCTTTCTTCCTTCCTTCCTTCCTTCCTTCTTGGGGCCAGGGGGCTTCTGTGTGTGTTGTGTCATTGTAGTCGTGACCGACTCTTCGTGACTCAGTTTCCATGGAGTTTTCTTGACAGGAATACTGGAGTGGTTTGCCAGTTCCTACTCCAGGTGCCTTCAGCACCTGGTATTCCCTGGTGGTCTCCCATCCAAGTACTAACCAGGGCCGACCCTGCTTAGCTTCCGAAATCAGGCAAGAACGGCTGTGCTTAGGGCATCTAGGCAGCCAAAGCAAAGCAAAGTGTTCTGCTTATATACCGCCCCATACCACTTTAAGTAGTCTCTCGGCGGTTTACAATTTTAATTACAGTGTGCAGGCTACACATTGCCCCCCCCCAGCAATCTGGGTACTCATTTTACCAACCTCGGAAGGATGGAAGGCTGAATGAACCTTGAGCCTGCTACCTGGAATTGAACCCCAGGTCCTGAGCACAGTTTTACCTGCAGTACAGGCATTTAACCACTGTGCCACGAGCTCAGTGGGATTCTTAGCTCCCCCAAAGGCTGTGGAAGGACCTTCTCCTCCTTCAGAGCCTCTCCTCCATCCCCTTCTCTCTCTCCCCTCCTGGCCCTAAATCACACACACACCCAGGCCCTAGGCACTGGTACCACATGGGAGTCCCAGGTTTGCACCATGAAGAATAAGGAGCATTTTGGATTGGCAGAGGCTTTCCTGGACTCTGGCCCACTTTCTGTGAACCAGGGTGCTTCTTGGTGGCCAAAGAGGAAGGATATTGGGTGTAGGGAAATAACCTACACAGATGCGTATGGTTGGGTTCAACTGTGTCAGGCCTCCATGCTCTTCTCTCTTGAACAGGCTGCAAGGCACACCTTTATTAGCTGTAAGAGGTGGAGTTACAGATATCGTGTGGTATCCTATGTGTTAGCCTGTCATTGGCTTGATGGACTCCCAGGGAGGGCTTTCTGTGATGTGGACATGTCATCTAGCGAGGGATTGAATGATGGATACCCCAGCAGCTTGCTATCCCATCCGATGACGTAGGGGTAATGATAAATGGTCTTGTTTTTCCTCATGGCTAAGCTTTGGCTTGATGGAAGGATGAGATAGTCAGCCATCTGCTTCCTGCACGTTAATCTCAGGGGCTCCATTTTCCTTCTCCCAGGGTTTTCCCATGCGGGAGAGGGTGTCAATATTGCCCCCAGAATCCTTTGCAGGAAGCTTGCTGGATTATTAATATCTGTGCATATTAATATTTCCAAGTTATATCCCTTCAATTGGGACCCCCTCCAACAGTTCTCTCATCTTGGCTTTTCCTCTGGTGTCCGCTTGGCTCCCGAGGAGCTTGACTGAGAAAGAAGAGGCCAGCTGTCTCTCTCCTCCACTTGGAGGCCCAGGAGGTGAAAGGGACCTGCCTTTCCCCTGCTTTACACCCCAGAGGGAGGATGGAGGAGAACCTGACACACCATAGGAGACATTCAGAGAAAAATATTTCTCACATTTATGACATTTGTACAATTGGTCCCAATGCATTTCCCATGCTCCTGGCATTTGCATGATTTCTCTCTAGTATGGATTCTATGGCCTCTTTCTCACATGGCCCCTCTGGTGTTTTAGGTCTGAATACTGCACAAAACATTTTCTACATTCCTGGCATTCAAATGGCTTGTCTCCACTGTAAACTGTGGAGGACACAAAGAAAAAAAAGTCTCTGTGTGTGTGAATTGGGGGCAGACGAGTGTCTGCGAAGGCAGGCCCGCACCCACTCCTACGAGCACACATCAATTAGGCAAGGACAAAATTAGGCCTCCGCATCTGGCTGCCATCCTTTATATCGTCACAAGAATAATGCAAAAATCCCGGTCCATATCAGCCCAGCCGTTCCCCAAAAAAGAAATGGCTGAGAAGCTCTGGTTTCTTTCCCTACAAGCGAATGGGCTTGGTAACAAAGGCTAGGGGTGATTGACAGTGGATTCAATACTTTGTTTCTGCTGGACACGCCCTGAGCCTCGGGAAAGTAGGGGGAATGGGGCAACCCCTTACTCCTGAGTAGACCAGACCTTGGCACACTTGCGGGAATGGGGGATCATCTCATATTAACCCCATTCATCACTGCATTGCTCCCTGCACAGCCAAAAAAGGCACCAAGTTTTTCCTCTTTCCTTCTATTCCCTTTTTCTTTTCCTTCCTCTCTCTCTCTTCCCCATATAAAGGTTGTTCCTCTTACCCTCTCCTCTGTGTCCTTTCTCTCCCTGCCTTCCAGTAATATCCCCATTGGCATCCTTCAGTCTCGAAAGACTATGGTATCATGCCTGGAGTAGAGATCCTAAAAACAACACCTAGTGTGACTAAATAGAGCAATTTGGGAATGGCAGTTTCTACCGCACTGGGGGCAGATGTATTCTGTTTCTTGCCTGGTCCTCGAGTTTCGTTCTTTCCGTGCCTGCCTCTTTTCCTCTGCCTGTTGGACAAATGCCTCTTCAAATTTATGTAGACCATGCTGTATTTCTTGCCTCCAGACAGTGCAATCGGAGGTCAGAGTTTCCTGACTGTTGAGGTCCATTCCCAAGGCCTTCAGGTCCCTCTTACAGATATCCTTATACCCAGCTGTGGTCTCCCTCTGGGGCGCTTTCCCTTCATTAGTTCTCCATATAGAAGATCTTTTGGGATCCGACCGTCATCCATTCTCACAACGTGTCCAAGCCAGCGTAGGCGTTGCTATTTCAATAAAGTGTACATGCTAGGGATTCCAGCTCGATTCAGGAATACGCTATTTGGAACTTTGTCATGCCAGGTAATGTTGAATATTCACCTAAGACAGTGCATATGCAAGGTATTAAGCTTTCTTTCCTGTTGAGCATGGATGGTCCAAGACTCGCTGCGATACAAAAGTGTGCTCAGTACGCAAGCTTTATAGACCTGTATCTTTGTATGTTCTGTCAGCTTCTTATTGAGCCATACTCTCTTTGTTAGTCTGGAAAACATAGTTGCTGCTTTACCTATATGTTTATTCAGCTCAGACTCTAGTGAGAGTGTATCTGAGATAGTTGAGCCAAGATACACAAAGTCATGGACAACTTCCAGTTCTTTTGCAGAAACTGTAATGCGAGGAGGAGAGTCCACATTCTGGCCCATTATTTGTGTTTTTTTCAGGCTGATTTCTAGCCCAAAATCTTTGCAAGCTTTACTAAAATGGTCCATGAGTTGTTGAAGATCTTCAGCAGAGTGAGCAGTAATGGCATCATCAGCAAAGAGGAGATCCCGCAAACACTTCACCTGTACCTTAGACTTTGCTCTCAATCTAGAGAGGTTGAAGAGTTTTCCATCTGATCTGGTCCGTAGATAGATACCCTCTGTTGAAGTTCCAAAAGCATACTTCAGCATGGAAGCAAGGAAGATCCCAAACAAGGTTGGCGCAAGGACACAGCCCTGCTTCACGCCGCTTCAGATGTCGAAGGGATCTGACACCAGGCCATTGAAAACTACATTGCCCTTCATATCCTCATGAAAAGACCTAATGATGTTAAGGTGCTTGGGTGGGCATCCAACCCGGAGGAGTATTTTAAAGAGTCTGTCCCTACTAACCATATCAAATGCCTTTGTGAGATCTATGAAGGCTACAAAAAGTGGCTGTCCTTGTTCCCTGCATTTCTCCTGCAACTGCCTGAGGGAAAATACCATATCAGTAGTGGACCTGTTGGTTCGAAAGCCACACTGTGATTCTGGGTAGACTCTCTCTGCAAGTATCTGGAGCCTCTTCAGTATAACATGTGCAAACAGCTTCCCGACAACGCTAAGAAGAGAGATACCACGATAGTTGTTACAGTCGCTCCTGTCACCTTTGTTCTTATAAAGCGTAACAATATTAGCGTCCTTCATATCCTGTGGTACTCCCACTTCCCTCCAGCAAAGGCAGAGGATTTCGTACTGTTCAGTGGCAATGATCTCTTTGCAGCACTTCAGAACTTCAGCAGGGATGTTATCTTTCCCAGGTGCCTTGCCAGAGGCAAGTGAATCCAGAGCTACATTTAGTTCTTTTAGTGTTGGTTCATTGTCAAGCTCCTCCAAGACAGACAAGCACTCAATATTATTTAAGACTTCTTCGGTTACTGTGTTTTCTCTGGAATATAGTTCAGAGTAGTGCTGCACCCAGCGTACCATCTGCTGCTCACAATCCTGGATGATCTCACCTGAAACAGTCTTTAAGGGCGCAGTTTTCTTATGTATTGGCCCTAAGGCCTGTTTAATTCCGTCATACATCCCCTTGATGTTACCTGTATCAGCTGCCATCTGAATCCGAGAACACAGTTGCAGCCAGTAATCGTTAGCACATTTCCTGGCAGTCTGCTGGACTTTGTTACGAACAGCTCGCAGGGCCTGTAGGTTGTGCTCGCTGGGACAAGCTTTATACAGTATGCAGTCAAGGCTCTCCTCTTTTCCTCAATAGCTGGCATCAGCTCTTCTGAGTGGGCTTCAAACCAATCTGTTGTCTTTTGAGTCTCCTTGCCGAATACTGATAAAGCAGTGTTATAAACAACATTCTTAAAATGTTCCCAATGTTCATCGCGGCTGCTCTATTGAAGTCCCCGCGACTTCTGGTTGCAGGTGACTTCAATGTGCATGCCGGCGGTGGACTTTCCAGTGCGGCTCTGGAGTTCATGGAATCCATGGCTTCCATGGGTCTGTCTCAGCATGTTGTATGTCCCACCCACAGGTCAGGCCACACCCTGGATCTGGTATTTTCTTCCATGTCGGGGATTTCGAGTCTGGAGGTAGGGGGCATTGTCTCCCTGCCTGTGTCATGGTCAGACCATCACCTGCTCTCTTTCTCCTTGGCGATCCCGCCCCCCCTCGCGGGGACCAACGGCCACCAGTTTTGGCCCGCCCTTGACGACTTATGGACCCTACCCAGTTCCAGGAGGTCTTCGGGGCCTTTCCTGGAGGACTGACTGGCGCTCCGGCCGAGGTTGTGGCTAACCATTGGTTTGAAACAGCTGCCTACACCATCGACTGGATCGCCCCCAAGCGCCTTCTCCAGTGCCGAGCTCAGCCCTCGCCGTGGTTCACGGCTGAGCTTTGAGCAATGAAGCAGGTGAGGAGAAGGCTAGAGCGCAGCTGGAGAAGAACCCGGACGGTTACTAATAAGGCTGCCGTTGTTCTCCAGACTAGGCGCTACTCCAACACGATCAGGGAGGCTCAGACATCTTTCTACTCCCTGAGAATTGGTGAGGCCTCTAACCGCCAGGCGGAGCTCTTCCGGGTGGTTCAGGACCTCACCAATCCTAGTCTGGCCAGGCCTCCTCCTACTGATTTCAGAAGTGAGAATTTTGCAGCCTTTTTTCAATCTAAAATTGAGGCCATCCGGGCCGGCTTCGACTCCGGTTGCAGTAGCACAGCCCCGGCATCCCCAGCTACTGGTCCACCTTCGTCGCCTCGGTTGGGTGCACTTGGGCCTGTTTCCGCTGTCGAGGCCTCTAAGGCTATGGCGCATTGCCAGCCGGCGTCCACCCCCTTCGATCCCTGCCCTGCCTGGCTAATTAAAGCTGCCAGCGGGACCATGGCCAAATGGGCTTCAGTCATCGCCACCGCCTCCTTCAGTGAGGGGGTTTTCCCCTCTCGTTTGAAGAAGACAGTGGTAAAGCCCATCCTTAAAAAACCCGGCCTTGCCATGGACGATCTAGCAAACTATCGTCCAATTGCTAATGTCCCGTTTATGGGCAAGGTGATCGAAAGGGTGGCGGCGGTCCGGCTGCAGTCATACCTGGAGGATCGGCAGTGCCTCGATCCATGCCAGTCCGGGTTCAGGCCTCGTCGGGGGACCGAAACAGCTTTGGTCGCGCTGCAAGATGACCTAATCCGGGCGGCCGACAGGGGTTGCTCTACCCAGTTGGTTCTCCTGGATTTGTCAGCGGCCTTCGATACCGTCGACCACGGTATCTTACTGGATCAGCTCTCTGAGGTGGGAATTGGAGGCACTGCTCGCAGTTGGCTCTGTTCCTTCCTGGAGGGTCGTCCCCAGTACGTTCAGCATGGGGGGGGGAGTTGTCGGCCCCTTGGATACTCCCTTGTGGGGTTCCACAGGGGTTGTCTCTGTCCCCCATGCTGTTCAACATCTATGTAAGGCCGCTGGCTGGGGTCATTAGGAGATTTGGAGTCTGCTGTCACCAGTACGCTGGTGACAAGCAGCTCTATCTCTCCTTTTCCACCTCTGCAGTGGAAGCTGTGAGGATCCTCAATGAGTGCCTGGACGCCGTACTGACTTGGATCGGGGCGAACAGGCTTAAGCTCAACCCCGAGAAGACGGAGGTTATGTTCTTTGGGAGCTCGCCATCTGGGAAGGGTGGCCCTTTTCCCTGTTTGGGGGGGGGTTCCCTCCAACCAGTGGAGAGGGTGCGGAATCTGGGCGTGGTCCTGGACCCGGCGTTGACCATGGAGGCCCAGGTGGCGTCGGCGACCAGGGCCGCCTATTACCATCTCCGCCAGATTGCCCAGATCCGCCCGTACCTGGATGCTGACTCTCTGAGAACAGTGGTCCAGGCGCTGGTGATCTCGAGGCTGGACTACTGCAACACCCTCTACATGGGGTTGCCCTTGACTCTTCTCCTGCGTCTGCAGCGGGTACAGAATGCGGCGGCCAGGCTGGTGGCTGGTGTGCGTCGTTATGACCACATCACCCCAGTCCTGGCCCGTCTGCATTGGTTGCCCGTTGCAGCCCGGATTAGATTCAAGGCCTTGGTTTTAGTTTATAAAACCCTCCATGGCTTGGGACCGGACTACCTGTCAGAGCGTATCGTCCAGCGATCCTCCTCGGCCCGACCTATTCGGCAGTTGCAAGCGCACTCGCTGCGGGTTGCCACTCCACGAGAGGCCCGGAAGACAGTCACCCGGAACCGGGCTTTCTCAGTGGCAGCCCCCTCCTTGTGGAATTCCATCCCTAGCGAAGTGCGCTCTGCAGAGTCCCTGCAGGCCTTTCGAAAAGCTTTAAGAACATTTTTATTTCGAGAGGCCTTTGGCGAGCTCTAAATTAGGGGTTTTTTCCCCCCCTCTTCCGCCATCCTTAGTGATAATTGGTGTTCACTAATGTTCCTCGAAAGTTAATTTTTTGGATAACGCCTTATTGGCGTTCTGGGACGCAATAGGGTTTTTAATATATTAATTATGTGCTTTTTATACTAATCTGTTTAATAATTGTTGTTCCATATTCCTGGTACTTGTATGACCTCTTCCCGCATGGACTCTCTGGTGTTTCAGAAGGTCAGAATACTACACAAAACATTTTCAACATTCCTGACATTCAAATGCTTTTTCTGCACTGTGGACGTTCTGGAGAATCAAAAAGAGTGAATTCAGAAATAAACATTTTTAGCATTCCTGGAACTTGTATGGCTTCCCTCCTGTGTGGATTTTCTGGTGTTTTCGAAGGTTTGAATTCTGACCAAAACATTTTCCACATTTCTGGCACTTGTATGACTTCTCTCCTGTGTGGATGCTCTGGTGTGTCAGAAGGCTTGAATTCTGACTAAAACATTTCCCACACTCTTGGCACTTGTGTGGCTTCTCTCCTGTGTGGACTCTCTGGTGTGTCCGAAGGTCTGACCTCTGCGCAAAACATTTTCCACATTCCTTTTTTTAAAAAAAAAATTATTTAATTTTTAAAAATTTGAAAGACATAGAAACATACAATAAACCTGGAAGACCACCGTTCCTGTTGACCCAAGAGTCCAGTGCCATCTGCCGCTCCCTCTGCCCCTGGGTGAGAGACAGGGGACCTTTCTTTGGCTTCTCTGGGGGAGTTTGGCCTCTTGGACTTCTGAGGCAAGTCAGGACTGGGCCCCTTGCTCTGTTGCTCAAGCTGCCTTCCATCTCAACACTCACCACCTGCCCAAGGGAAGGAAGGCTTGAAAAGCGGAGCTGCCTGGGACCTGGAAGACCACCGTTCCTGTTGACCCAAGAGTCCAGTGCCATCTGCCGCTCTCTCTGCCCCTGGGTGAGAGACAGGGGACCTTTCTGTGGCTTCTCTGGGGGAGTTTGGCCTCTTGGACTCCTGAGGCAAGTCAGGACTGGAGGAAGAGGTGGGCTGATGAGGTGGAATTGTTAGGCGCATCTTTTTTTTGTATTTGTTTGTTATTGTTTGTTTTCTGTTTGTTGCCATTAGGTGTAGGTGGCATGAACTGAAGAGAACAGGAAGGGGGAGGGCAATGGAGAGGGCAGCGATTGAAATTGTGCTGGGGAGGGGAAGGTATGGTGGTAGGAGTGGAACATGCCTGCGTAGAAGAGGGGTTAGATATCTTACATCTATCCCCCCTTCTGGTCCCACTTCTAGCCAGAAGGAATCAGGTGACCATGTCAGCGAGCCCATGAGCCACACGGTGCTGTTGTTAAATGCCAGGTCAATACAAAATAAGACCGCCCTCATCCATGATGTTATTTTGGATGAGGGTGCTGACCTGGCATGTATTACTGAGACCTGGGTGGGAGAGAAGGGTGGAGTCCCCCTTTCCCAGTTATGCCCACCTGGGTACTCAGTCCAGCATCAGGGTCGCCCGGTGGGCCGGGGAGGTGGAGTTGCTATAGTCTACAGGAATTCTATCTCCTTGGCCAGGCTTCCTGTCTCCTTGGGGAAAGGTCTGGAGGGCCTGTATTGTGTGTTGGGCTCACGAGACAGATTAGGGATTCTGTTGGTATACCGCCCACCCTGCTGTGTTCCAACAGTCTCCCTGCCTGAGCTGACAGAGGTGGTCTCGGACCTGGTGTTGAGGACCCCCAGACTATTGGTACTGGGGGACCTCAACATCCATGCTGAGGCTACCTTAACTGGAGCAGCTCAGGACTTCATGGCCACCATGACAACCATGGGGCTGTCTCAACATGTCATGGGCCCAACACACCAGAAGGGCTACACTCTGGACCTAGTTTTCTCAACGGGACTGGGGGATGGTGGTTTGGATGTGGAGGGGTTGGCTTTGACTCCATTGTCAGGGTCAGACCACTTCCTGGTCAAGTTTAGGCTATTAGCTACTCCAACCCTCTGCAAGGGTGGGGGATCCATTAAGTTGATCCGCCCTCAGAGACTAATGGATCCGGATGGTTTCCTGAAAGCTCTGGGGGATTATCCAGCTGACATGATCGGCGCTCCTGTTGAAGCTCAGGTCGCCTTATGGAACAAGGAGATGACCCGGGCAGTTGACATGATTGCACCTAAGCGCCCTCTCCCCCTACGCAGAGCCCGGACAGCTCCTTGGTATACATCTGAGTTGCGGGCAATGAAGCGGGAGGGGAGACGGCTGGAACGCAAGTGGAGAAAATATCACAGTGAGTCTGATCAAACACGACTTAGAGCCCACTATCGGGCCTATTCCGTGGCTATACGGTTGGCGAAAAAGCAGTATTTCGCCAACCGTATTGCTTCCTCAGAGTGCCGTCCAGTGGAGCTGTTTCGGGTGGTCCGGGAACTTCTTCAGCCAGGAGATAGGGTGGAGGCCCAGGACCATTCGGCAACACGCTGTGAGGAGTTTGCTGTTCACTTTGAGGGAAAAATTGCTCAGATTTGCAGTGAACTGGACTCCACTATTGATACAGTATCAAGGGATGTGTCCAATGCACCGTGCTTAGGTCCAGCGTTATTTGATGAGTTTCAATTGTTGAGCCCCGAGGATGTGGACAGGGTGCTTGGATCTGTCCGTTCCACCACCACACTGCTCGACCCTTGCCCTTCTTGGCTAATTGAAAGATCTGCCAGGGGGGTTTGCACCTGGGTCCAGGAAGTTGTAAATGCCTCTTTAAGAGAGGGAGTGGTCCCTGCTGCCTTGAAAGAGGCAGTAATTAGACCACTCCTAAAAAAACCTAACCTGGACCCAGGACTGGTGGTTAACTACCGACCAGTAGCGAACCTCCCTTATTTGGGCAAGGTGCTGGAGCGGGTGGTGGCCGGACAGCTCCAGGCGCTGCTGGATGAAACGGATTTTCTGGATCCATTTCAATCTGGTTTCAGGCCGGGTATTGGTAAGAGACTGCCTTGGTCGCCCTGTACGATGACCTTTGCCGGGAGAGAGACAGGGGGAGTGCAACCCTGTTGATACTCCTGGACCTCTCGGC
>JAHTLZ010001570.1:5238-17799 GCA_023846285.1 Phrynocephalus versicolor | reverse complement strand
AAAAAACTAATTTGGGAGGGGGTCTTTTGTGTTCCTTAACAGCTGTATTTAGATGCAAATCAATGCATTTACTTTTTGCTTATAATTAAAAGAATATGCAACTGCAGCTTAATGGCCTTAGGTTACACCATTTCCATAGACATCATACAGTTATAAAAGCAGTGGGAATTTCTGAACTATAAACTAAATCATTCAGTTTTCAGTCCATCAATAAATACAGAGCTGAAGCTGTTCTGAGATCTGGAGATAAAAGGCAAGTGTACATCCAAAAGAAAGCCAAGGAAAAAGAGTTCCTTAGTAATTTTATGCTCTCAATTAAAGTTCCTTTGGTTCTTTGAGTTGGGGTGCCCGTCTTTCTTAACTGAAAAAACCTGGCTGTGTACACAAATCAAGTCATTAAAAAAAAATCTATCACTTTTTATCTGCAAACAAATTAGGTGTCCGCAATTTATCATTCCCTGCGTTAGCCTTATCAGTCAAAGTACACAGCATTAAATGGCTATTGTATTTTGCTTTTACATCAGGTCTTGTCTATCTCATAGGCAGGCATCTGGAACTTTAAAAGTGATCAAATTCTTTGTACTAACTCTTAAATAGTCCCAAGCCAGTGCCTGATCCTAAGCTCTCAAGTTCCAGCTAAGGTCTTACATTAAAGTAAACTCGGAAAAAATTGAATGAAAAATTTAAATGCAGAAATAGTAACACTTCAGATGGTTAGGATAAGCCTGTTTAAGTTCGTTTGATTTCCTCCTCCTCCTCCTCCTCCTCCTCCTCCTCCTCTTTCTCTCTCTCTCTTCCTCAATTCAACACTAAGTTAATGTTAACAGAAAAATGCAGCAAGAAGCCAACCTAATTTTTTTCAGGGGGTCAGCTATTAACTGACAGCAATATACTAAGTCCCCATGTCTGATAACAGCAATCAAATTACCAGGTCAATGAGTTAACTGTCCCCACGTCCTAACTCTGACCCTATACAAGTTGAGACGAGTCAGCAACAGCACATGTTTGAGATTTATATCGTCACGGTCCATAGAATTCTACACAAAACTACTGACTGTTTGCAAAAAGTATGTTAATTTGACATTTGAGTGAGTTATCCAGAAAGATATTGTAGTTTGTGTGTTCTCATTTACTTCTTAACTAACAAGATATTTTAAAAATGAAAAACTTCTATTGAGTGTTATGGGGATATTTTTGCCCCTTAGGGCTCCAGTATACTAAGGCTAATGGATGGGTCATAGTTACATTTAGAGATGGGCATGAAATGATTTTTTTATTTCATTTTTCATTTTGTTACACAGCGAAATGAAAAACGAAATGAACCATCAAAGAAAAATGAAATGAAATGGAAATGTTCGTTCCATTCCGTTTGGTTTTTTGTTTTCCGATTGGAATGCATTGAAGCAATGTATTCCTATGGGGAAAAACTGGTGGTCGTCCCCCCCCCCCACAACGTGCCCAATTGGGCGTGGGGAAACTGCAGGCTTTTAAAAGTTTTTTCCCACCCAAAGCCAGTGCTGATCAGCTGGAGCACGGGGCTTCAGTGGGGGGAAAAGTTTTAAAAGCCCACCCAAGCCCATCGGCACTTTTTTCGTGCCAAAGCCAGCACATCAGCTGGAGTGCTGGGCTTTGGTCGGGGGAAAGTATTAAAAGCTGCCTTTCCCCCCACAGATCAGGCATGGGAAAAGGGTGGGCTTTTTTTTAAAAAAAAAAAATCCCACTGAATTAACATGCTCCAGTTGAGTGGCACTGGCTTTGGCAAAAAAAAGTTTATTTTTTTTTTAAGTTTAAAATGGTTGGGTGGGCCATTTTTAAAGGCATCGAGCCTATGACAGCTCAGCAGGAGCCCTCTGGAAATGGTCAGATGCGAGAAAACGTGGGCTTTTTAAACTTCCCCCTAAACCCTGCACCAGATGATCGGTGCTTGGGGCAAAAAAGTTTTAAAAGCCTCCAATTGGGTGGGGGGGAAACTGTGGGCTTTTAAAACTTTTTTTTCCACCTGAGTGTTTCCCTACGCCCAATCATTTCCCCCCATGGGGAGGAAGTTGCACAAGCACCACACACACACACACACAGAGAGAGAGAGAGAGAGAGAGAGAGAGAGAGAGAGAGAGAGAGAGTACACTTGTTAAAAAATGAAAAATGAAACGAAATGAAAAATGAAATGAACCACTATTTTAGTGTTTCGTGCCCATCTTTAGTTACATTTATTCAGCTGGCATTTCCTGAATCTAACAAATTAAAGTACACCCACCCTCCTTTCAAGTGGACCCACACTTCTGACACCCAGAGTATTTCATTTCTGTGCCCAGACATCACAGTTCACAAAAATATATATACATGAAAAAATGCAATAGATTTGTTGGGTCAATTTTTGACCTGTTGATTGCTTACCTATAGAGAAAAGTGAAAGAAGAAATCTGAACAAGGCAAATGTCTGAAATTTGGTCACATTTTGTACAAATAATCAGGTAACAGAATGTGCGTATTGTAGATCTAACTCTGTGAATTCCAAAATGCCCCATCCTGATGCACAAGAATTTATACATGTCAAATGGTCTACAGAAGTATCTGTAAACCAGGCATGTCCAAACTTCGGCCCTCCAGATGTTTTGGACCACAACTCCCACAGTCCTTTGCCACTGGCAATCTAAGCTTAGAATTCTGGGAGCTGTGGTCCAAAACATCAGGAGGGCCAAAGTTTGGACATGCCTGCCGTAAACTGATACCTGTAATTTTGATCCTGTTCTAACAGAAGTCTCAGTAAATGCAGGTTGAGCTTGGAAGTAACTAATTAACAAATAACAAGCTCCTTGCCATTGATCTTTCCCTAATAACATAGGTATAGCTATCTTACAATATGGATGTAACTTGATGAGAAAAACTAGACTCCTTTTAAAGTGCAATAATAATTTTTAGTTACGCTCACAGTTATGAGTAGGTGATATTTTTCAGTGATGGTGAAGAACTATCACATAGTCAAAAACTGATTTGTGATGCTGTGCCACGTGGGTGTTGACAGTGAAGTCAATGGAAAAATACAGTAATGCATTGGTATATGAGCATAATTTGTTCCAGAAATGTGCTTGTAAAACCAAAACACTCTTATATCAAAGCAAATTTCCCCATGAGAAATAATGGAAATTCAGATGATTCATTTTGGGGTTCCACAGACCACATACTCTACACACAAAATGCCAAAACTCACAAAAGAAGTTGGCTAGAAGTCCAATTTCACACCATGATTTAGGTACCTGGCTGTGGAATCTCCTCTGCTTGGGACAAACAACTGGATTTTACGCTGTGTTTTTAATGTGACAATAATAAAGTGCAATTTGTAGCCATATACATACTTGACTAGCTGCCCCATTACTAGAAATGGTTTGAAAAATAAGAAAGGGTCTTGAAAACAAATTAGATAGAAATAAAAATATAAAGAAAAACAAAACCCTAACCTGCACTCCCCTTTGAAAATGTTCCAGACAGGTGCAAGGGAGACCTGCATTCCTCTCTACTTCCTCTGCTGTGCTTACGGCCTGGGGTTCAATCCCAGGTAGCAGGCTCATGGTTGACTCAGCCTTCCATCCTTCTGAGGTTGGTAAAACGCTGGGGAGGGGGGTCATGTGTAGCCTGCATACTATTATTAAAAACTGTAAACCACCCAGAGACTACTTGAAGTGGTATGGGGCGGTATATAAGCAGAATACTTTTGCTTTGCTTTTGCTTTGGAGGCTGCCAGAGACAGAATGTTCCAGACAGTCACCCCAAATCCAGCAGGGGAAGGGAGGGAGGGAGAGCCACCACTGGCTCACTTGTGATCATGTGACTTGCTCTAGTGTTTGTTGATCAAGGCAAAATTTAGAAGAAATGTTTGCTTGTCTTGCAAAACACTCTTAAAGCAAGGTATTACTGTATATGTTTTCTACCACACACTAGCGTCTGCCACCAGATAGTCGATTGAAGGCCTTTTTTTAACCTTAAAAAGCAACTGAGATTTTAACATGATATTTTAACAAATGGGTGTTGATTGCTTCACTGTTGTAATTTGGATTATCCTGATCCAGGTATAAACTACAGAGAGGATTGAACAATTTAGCATTATGTGGATGGCTGTCAAGAGATGGTAAATTTCCACTGCATGTCTCAGCTTGGTACATCTGAACTGGACGAAATCTGAAGAGTTTAAATGAATACTTCTTAAAAAAATCAAACAAGCCAGCATCATTAACCAGGAATGAGGTCACATGATTTTTCGAGATGATGGACTGCATTTTCCAGGAGCCGTGGTCATTGTACCCCAGAATGAACCAGGCATTTTAGAAGGTCCAAAGGGCCAGGTGTTGCCCTCTGTAAACCATGACCTAAATTCTAGCTAGTTCTAGAACCACCAGATAGGATTGCCACACTTTCTTGCCTCATGATAAGGGCTCATGAAACTGCATCTTGCCTCTCGGCTCATCTAAATCACAAAGATCTTTTGAAAGATTATCATTACTGTTCGGTAGAAAACTTAAGCCTAAAGTTGACTCGACCTTTATCAGGATCCCTTGTCTTTAAACAATTGTAATTAGAACACCACTTGGCTTGAAATCAATTTAGTATTTCATGGATCTCTTCTTCTATAATAGACTCGGTGATGGCAAATTCAATTTGTAGAAAAGACATTATTGCCTATTACATTTAGTATTATTCAGGTCAGCTCTCAGTGGGAAGGGTACCATGTGGTAAAATGTGTATTTAGCATGTCAGAGTCACTAGATGCTTCTCAGCATCTCCAGATATATTCGTAAGCTACCTCAAAATAAGAGATGATTGATTTACAAAGTACCAAATTTCAAATTTCATATTCTAAAGCTAAACATGAAATAATTGGACAGAGCTGTCCCCCTGTCTGACCCAGCACAATCAAGCCCCTTTCAAGGTTGACTGCCTGCATGAGAAATATGTGCATAATTTCATTTTGTCTCCTATCCAACGTTCAATGTTAGAAGTTAATTAAATTGCTTGTCCATTGTATTCATCCACTTACAAAGTTAATGATATTCTGTTCCTGAATTAAGGAGATTTTTATAAAGCCTGCACTATGGAACCTGGCATGCTGTACATGGAGGAGCTGAACTCTGTCATAGCTTCTGGTTGCAGTTCTTCTAATTAGGAAACAAAATGAATGTTTCTGTGTCTGCCAAGGCAGAGGACAAGTCATTCCGACAGTGAGGCAAAATGCTTTGTACAACAGCAACTTAATAATATCTCATGCTTGACTGTAATAAATTTTTCAGGATTAATAAACCTGTTACGTTTTTAAGCTCACCCTAACAGAGATAAGCTATGGTGTAACAAGGCAACCTTTAAATGAAGGACAATGGTTTGAAAGGTAGAAATGTCTTCTTACAAGGACATCAGCCTTGAAAATTTTAGAAACAGCTACAACAGTCTTAGTCATAGAAACATGGAATAATGGAGCTGGAAGGGACCTATAAGGCCACCAAATCCAACCCCCTCCTCAACTCAGGATTCCAAATCAAAGAATATCTGACAGATGGTTATCTAATTTCATGTAGTAGTTCAGACAAAGATTGGGATTCCCTCCACCCTACAAGCCTCAACCTTTTATTTGACAGAGAACTAGAAGGTTTTTTAAAATGGAAACGATGTTCTGTTTTCATTTTCTACCAGACATTTCAGCCAATATCCATCAAACTGGAATATGGGAATTACTACTGTGAAAAGGGGGGGGAAGGGCACCATTGGCCTGTGGATGGTATAATGACAACCCTGCACATTTTATCAATAATAGAGCTCCAAGACAGCCAAGACTCAGGGCTAATCATTGTAAGTTGCCAAAGCTGGAGAAAGGGCAATCTGAACTAGAGATGGGCACGAAACGAACAATTTTTCTTTTCCGTTTCCGTTTTTTTTGTTTCGTTACGCAACGAAACGACAAACGAATTTTGTCTCTAAAATGAAATGAAACGAACAGAAACACCGGAAATTTTGTTGTGTATTTCGTTTCCATTACTGCAATACAAGTGAATTTCTTAAAATCCTTTAAAAAATCACAAAAAATTGAAATAAATGGTAACGAACAAAACGAAAATGAATTTTTTCAAAAATTCACGAAAAACGGAAATGAACCGAAACGGACCCTCCAAACGACAAACGAAATGCCATTTTTTTGATTCGTGCCCATCTCTAATCTGAACCATATGAAGCAGCCTGGGAAAAAAGAAAGGAGAAAGCAGTGACAACTATATGAGCTGGGAGCTGACAACAAGTTACGCAAGTTACGCCCGGTTCTTGAGAAACCAGCTCTGGCCACAGTGACACATGCCCTAGTGATGTCCCGGCTAGAACTACTGTAATGCGCTCTATGTGGGACTACCGATGAAAAGTCTCAGGAAACTTCAATGGATCCAAAATGCAGCAACCAGATTGCTGACTGGGGAGATATACAGAGATCACATTACACCCCTATTGAAGCAGCTCCACTGGCTGCCAATCAGCTATTAGGCACAATTCAAGGTGCTGACCTTGATCTACAAAGCACTGTAAGACCTGGGTCCTACCTACCTCAAAGATCGAATATCACAGTAGAAACCAACTCAGGTGTTAAGGTCATCAGGAGAGGCCCATCTCTCCATCCAGCCACCCTCACAGGTATGTCATGTGGGGACACATGAAAGGGCCTTCTCGGTTGTGGCGCCCAGACTCTGGAACTCCCTTCCACTAGAGGCCAGGACTGCCCCATTTCTGATGTCTTTCCGGAAACAGACAAAGACCTTTCTCTTCAGGCAAACTGTCCCTGAATGATGGACTACCATTATGTGTATTTTACAGTATATGAATCTATAAGATCACATAGACTTTATGTTTATAATCACTTTTTAACCTTGTGTGATTACATTGACACTATAATTTCAATGTTAATTTCCATCACTCATAACTTTACATGGAATTTTACTCTCCTTTTAACTTTTCCCAGGCTACTTCATTTGGTTCTTGTAGCTTTAATGTAATGTTGTCTTTTACTGCTGTAAGATATTCCTCAATTCCCTGTTCTCAATGCTTGATCATGTCTTAATTGTACTGAACTGTATACTATCCCCCATTACTGTAAGCCGCCTTGGGTCATTTTTGAGGGGAAAGGCAGGGTAAAATACTCTAAAATAAATAAATAAATAAATAAATAAATAAATAAATAAATAAATAGGAGCGCGAAAGGGAATAATGTGAAAGATAAGGCTATATATAGGAATAAGGAAATGAGACATTTCTAAATTAGAGAACCTTGGAAGACTGGGTGTAGAACAGGTGCAGGAGAAACCATGAAAATGGCATGCTCAAAGGAACTCTGTACTTTTTTTTATTTTTGAACAACAGCCCCAACCAGGACATGGCAGTTTTAAAAGTATGTGAAATTTCAAATCCTGGAAAAAGTACTAAGAAAGTGGTAATGAGTGAGATGTGAGGTGCACTGAAAATGGATCTTTGGAGTCAAATCAGTATAAATCATACATGAATGACACTATGGCTTGGCCACATACCAATGAAGCACTCTTTGTGATGGGTCCTGCAATGGAATCTGAATTTAATTTCCAAAATACTGCTTTAATATTTATAATACTATAAATCCCGAAATACCACCCTGTCCATGTCCAGCGATCTTACTGGCTAGGGCAGGGATGGCGAACCTTTTAGAGACCAAGTGCCGAAACTGCAATTCAAAATCCACTAATTTTTCGCAAAGTGCCAGTACGGCCATTTAACCTGAATACAGGTGGCTGTAAAGGGGAGATGTTCGGTGCCCACCAAAAGGGGTCCGAGTGCCACCTTTGGCACCCGTGCCATAGGTTTGCCAACACTGGGCTAGGGGGGCCTTGGAAGCCTAGCCCAAGAAAGTAACTTTCGTGGACACATGGATAGGCAGGAAAGGACTGCAGACAGTGAGAGCAGCATGAAATGAGATGCAGAAGGTATGATGTAACCATTTATTCTGTTGATGCCAATGTAACCATTTAATCGGTGCCACTCCAACCACTCATACACAACTACAGCTCTCTCTATTTTAAATGGAGGGTTTTAAATCATGGTGAGGACAGGGGCACACACATGAGCAAGAAAATCTGAAGAGCAGCTTTTCAGCATTTTCAGCTGAAAAAACATAAAACTCAATAAGTTTATGTGTAGGCAATGGGGACAGGAATTCCTTGAGATCCCCTTGCACTTCCAAACAGTAACATCTGAACAGGGAGTAAGTAGGCATCTCCTTTGAATTCTGGACAACTGTGCATCTGATGAAGTGATCAACCCCTTATAAATAAATAATCAAGGTCTGAAAGGTATTGTCATTGCACGCTTTTAAAAATTCAAATACTGTACACTAATTCTAATATACTGCTTCGATGTTTATATGCATTTCAATTTAATGTTTGAGTTACAGAAAACTCATCTAAAAATGTTACAGAAGCATTTTTCCTTCACCTCCCCTTTTAATATCTCTATAATTATTTATTGACCAACTCCATCAAGAAATAATCCAGGTATTTCAGCAGGAGAGTCCCAACTGATTTATACTTGGTTTAACACTGTATTGTTGACCCTAGACAATAGGCAGGGAAACTAATCCCTCATTTATTGTCAATCATCCAATGTTGTTTTCATACAAAGAGATGCTTTTAAAAAAAAGAAATACGTTATTTTACTGGGCGTCCGGTAGGATACAACTTGCTAGCAAAGTTCTGTGTACTATTTTAGAACAGACTATTGAATCAGTGGGGATTTGGTGAGTCAATGGGCCTATTTTATTTGTGATTTACTACTAGACTTCAGGCAACGAGACAGGGATGGAGTCTAAAAAGACGAAGTTCTGGCTATTCCTACCACCATAACAAATTATAATAACATTATATAGATAATTACATTCTCCAACAATTGCATCACTGTGCCGTAACAGAAAACCTCATTAATTTGTGATTAAATGTTTCAGCAATTACATATTTACAATTAACTAAAATGAAACATCTATCACTCTGTTCCTTCTACACGGTTCACTTTTCCCTCGTTTTATCCTAAGAACAACCAGAATAAAAAACAAGTTAGAGCAGGTTTTGGCAATCTGGAGTTCTTCAGATATTTTCGAACTGAAGTTCTGTCATCATCCCTCACCATAAGCTATACCAGGTAGAGCTAGAGATGCAAAATTTCTGGAAATTTTGAAGCTTGGAAAAAGGAAATTTTTGGAAAAAAACAAAAAAATGCTACATTAACACTCTACCCTCTTTTACAGTGTGAAAGTTATTCTGTTACTTCAGGAACATAAAATATGTCCAATTTTACTCTTAACTAGTCCTGAACTGTTCAAATGAGTGGTATTTGTACAAGGGACATAGAAGTTCTTCCGAGAACAATATCCGATCATAATGCTATCCTGTGGACATTGAAAACTTCGGGTAAGCCCAGACACTGGAAAATCAACTCAGCTTTGTGAACTGATAAAGAATTTATTTCAGAGGCAGCTAAAGACTTGAATTTATACGTTGAATTAAATCTGAACAAGGGCACCCCACTGAAAACGGTGTGGGATGCCTCAAAGCCTTATTTTAGAGGGTTTGTCATCCAATATATGGCAAGACGGAACAAAGAGAGAAAGAAGAAATCCAAATCCATCCTCAATACGATGAAAAAGTTAGAAAAGGACTTAATCCATGATCCGCGCAATGAGCAGTTGAATAAAGACTTAGCCTCCTGTAGGCATGAACTTAATTTGATTTTAACAGCAGACATAGCCCATAAGATTAAACTGGCCAAACTGAATTTTGTCGAAAATGCAAACAAACCAGGAAGATGGTTAGCCTACAAGTTAAAAAACGTACAATCTCAAAAACTTATTCTAACACTTAAAGATAAAATTGGGGAAAACCAGACGGATCAATCTCAAATCCAAAAAATCATAGAGGCATATTACCAGAATCTGTTCAAGCCGGAGACAATAAATAAAGATGCCATCTTCCAATACCTAGAACAAGCCAACTTTCCAAAACTTACTGAAGAACAGAGAGTTTTGACGAATGCTCCTATTACAATGATGGAAATAACAGAGGCCATTAATCACCAAAAAATGAACAAAGCCCCCGGACCCAATTCGATACCGGCACAATTTTACAAAAAAATCTCTGAGATAGTCTCTGGAAATATGAAAAATCTCTTTACATCTATTTTAGAGGGCGAAGATATACCAGATTCATGGAAATCATCTCATACAACACTGATTCCTAAAAAGGGAAACCCAGAGACCTGATACAGAACTACAGGCCAATTGCTCTCCTAAACATGGATTATAAAATATTTGCAACTATTTTGGCAAACAGATGGCGGACGATTCTACCGTCTCTGATATCCCCCGATTAAAATGGATTTCTTCCAAAAAGACGCCTCCAATCCAACATCAGAACTTTCCTAGACGCGTTGGAGTACTATGAATGTCACCCTGAGAAGCAAGTAGCCTTCGCATTTATTGACGCTGAGAAAGCATTCGACAATGTATCTTGGTCTTTACTCAAACCCCAGTTGGATTATTTACAGTGTGGCCACAGAATGCTACAAGCTTTAGAACAAATTTACTCCGCCCAAAAAGACTAGGATTGTAGTTAATGGCTACCTTACAGACACAGTCAAGATACCTAAAGGTACCAGGCAAGGATGCCCTCTTTCTCCCTTGCTGTTTATTTTAACTTTAGAATTACTCCTCCATGTTATAAGAAATACCCCAGGTATTCAAGGTCTACAAAGCAAAGGAGAAGTCTATAAGGTGCAAGCCTTCACGGACGATCTGTTGGTTATTATGGAGGACCCACTGACCTCCCTCCAGAACTACTAAAGATCTTGGAGGCCTACTCTAAAATTTCAGGATTAAAGGTTAATAGAGAAAAAACATTGTTGCTCACAAAAAATATGACCCCACTTGTGATTGGAAAATTGGTTAACCAGTCGGGTTTCCAACATGCTAGTAAGGCAAAATATCTGGGTATTATTGTGTCCAACCATTGTAACACTTTACTTAAAGATAACTATGTTAATGGTATAAAAGCAATCAAAGCTGACCTGGAAACCTGGTCAAGACTTCATTTATCTTAGTGGGCAGAATTGCTGCAGTTAAAATGACTGTCTTACATAAATTGCTCTTTTTATTTCAATGTTTACCTATATTACCTAACTTTAAGATTATTTCAGACTTGGAAAAAAGTATACGTGTGTTTATATGGCAAAAGAAAAAAGCAAGGATTAGAAATGTCTATCTACAAGACAGAACTAAAACTGGTGGTTTTGCCCTGCCCAACTTGGTGCTGTACTATAAAGCTGCTGCTATGACTTGGATCAAAGACTGGATTTTGATGACAAATAATAGAATACTGCAGCTTGAGAGTCATGATTTGGACAGAGGTTGGCATCATTACGTATGGTATAAGGGTAATATACCTACCCTTTTCAAAAAGCACTGGATAAGGAATGCCTTAGTTAAAATATGGTTATCCATAAAAAAACAGTTTTACCCTAAAGCACCAACCTGGTTGTCTCTGTTAGGAGCGATTACCAATCCTCATACAAGTGCAGGCCTTAAATCTCTAACCTACAGACAACTTCTGAATGCTGATTTCTCCTTGAAGTCACTAAAAAAATTAGTATCAGAAGGTTACAAGTTAGACTGGTGGAAATACCAACAAATATACTCACACTTTAAAAATCTCACTAAAGAGGGGAATTGATGACTAATGACACTCCACTTGACAAAATACTATCTTCTGGTGATTCAAAGCTTCTCAGTAAATTCTATAGTAATTTGTTAAATGAAAAAATGATTGATACACTGGTCAAAGATACTATGATAAGGTGGGCAGAAAATTTTGGTTATTCTATTCATCTAAACAAATGGGACTCTTTGTGGAATACAGTTAAACTCTTTAAATCTATAGCCTTTAAGGAAAATTGTTACAAGATGTTTTATAGATGGCATTTCCCCCCCCCCCACCGTTTATCTAAGATGTATAATTGCTCACCCAAGTGTTGGAAATGTAAACATGACAGTGGTACCTTTTATCATATGTGGTGGACATGTAAAGAGGCAAAGGCATATTGGATAATGGTAAAATTATTTTTAGAAAGATATCTGAAGATTAAGTTAGAGCTTAGACCAGAATTTTTTCTGTTAAATATAGTAGATGTTAATATCTCATATGACCAGAAATATGTACTTCATCATGTAATAGTTGCTGCAAGGATACTGTATGCGAAATTTTGGAAACAACCAGAAGTGCCACGAAAAGATAAGAGAATGCATTGAAATCGACAGACTCTCCAGTTTTCTAAAGGGAGACTACGATGAGATTTCCTGGAAAAGATGGCAAGAAGTAACAAACTTATTAGTACTGTGATATTATTTGGTGATTTGTGAACATGTTAAACCGTTATTTTTGGCTTGATATACTAAATGTAATTTTTATAGTGTATTTCCTCCCCTTCCCCCACACCCTCCCTCCTCTGCCCCCCCCAAAAAAACCCAATAAA
>JAHTLZ010001569.1:6591-16653 GCA_023846285.1 Phrynocephalus versicolor | reverse complement strand
CAAACAGGCATTTTCCGCCTGCTTTTTGGCCCGGGAATGGGTGGGGGCCGGGGAGAGTTTAAAAGTTTTTTCCTGCGCCGTCCGTGCCGCTTGCATTTGCGGCGGCCGTCGGCGTCTCGGCAGAGTGGGCTTTTTGTGAGCCTGCGGCGAGTCCCACCACCAGACCAGAGCAGCCCAGGACGGAGGGGGGGAAAGCCGGGACACCCCCCCTCCAGACCAGAAACCCCCCCTCCGGTAGGTGCCCTAGTGAGTGCCCTTAGTCAAACAGGCATTTTCCGCCTGCTTTTTGGCCCGGGAATGGGTGGGGGGGAGGCCCGGGGGAGAGTTTTAAAAAGTTTTTTCCTGTGCCGCCCGTGCCGCTTGCTTGCGCTTTGGCGGCCGGCGGCGAGACTGGGCTTTTTGCGGCGGGCGAGTCCCACCACCACCACACCAGAGCATCCCAGCAGGACAGAGGAGGGGGGGGAGGCCGGGCGGGGACCTCCAGAAACCACCCCTCTGGTAGGTGCCCTGAGGCACGGCAGGCATATTTCCGCCTGCTTTTTGGCCGGGAACCGGGCTTTTTAACTTTTAAAAACTTTTTTCTGTGTCGCTTGGCATCGCGCGCAATCGCGCGATGCAAGTAACGAGCACGACAAATCAGACCAAATTGTTCGTTCGTCGGTTCGAGCTTGAAGTCTGGCGGAGTAATTCCCGTTTCCGTTTCCGTAGAGTAACGGAAACGAGTAACGGAAACGGAAACGGGAATACCGCTAAGTCGTGCCCATCTCTACTTCCAATACACTTTTTCTGTAGATTAGTGTGACTCCATAAATGCAGCAACTGCCCGGCCATACAGTACTTTTGTCAAAAAGAGATTGTCATTTGCTTTGAGTTGGCCTCCCTTTGATGGGTGTTCCAAAGGTTTTGAACACTGTTTACTAAACACACGTCAGACATCTCCAGAGGCTTCCTCGCCTGAGATTTCCACCCAAATGTCACGAAGCAGCCTTAAAATGTTGCCTGGGTTTTGGAGGACCACCCCTGTCTCAACACTTGCACAACTATTTCCCGGGGTGCCTGATTGCTCAGCCTATGCATTATTTGCGACAAGTGCATCGAGGACACACACACTCGCAGTCAAAGGCAGTTGCACCACAGGCAACTGGGAGAGCGGCTGGCACGAAGGGAGGCAGATCCCACCCTCAAACCGGCCATGGTGGCGTCATGCTGTTGCAATCCCTCAGCCCATCCCTCCTCTCCGCACCAGCTTTGCCGCCTCCACAGTAAAGACAGCCAGGACTTCCCTTCAGGAAAAATTGGGGCCGCTCCCTCGCCTCCTTAATTTACAGGAATTATCTCGGTCTGAGTCACCCCTGGCATGAGGTGGGCCCTCTTGGCACCATGGAAGTGGGGCCTAGGTGGTATCAGCAGCAGCTGTGCCGCCCAGCCTAATTCTAGTGGCTACAGGTTGGCATGCGGGCAGGATCCGGCCTCCACGTCCTCCGTGGATTTCTTAGGAAGGGGTACACAGGTAACAGCACCTCTCTCAGCTATTCTGCCACTTCCCAGTGCCTTCCTTTGGGTGGTCGTGGGTTAGGGTGGCTGCCCTGAGCTTTGTGTCCCTTACTCTGCCTTCGAACCCAAACTCCATTTGCACCTTGGCACAGAAAGCAGCAGTAGCTGTCTTGGTCCCAAGACAAAACATAGACTCAGTTGTTGGATTATGATATGGTCTGTGAGGCCAGCAGAAAAGCTCTGACTTTTGTTTTCCATATCGGGGTGTTGCACCATTTAGAATTATGAACTACAGTATACAGTAAAGAGAAACAAATGGAGATGTTGGCTGTTGTTCTTTGTGGTTCTCAAAGGATGGTTGGGTTATTTGGCTTCTCAGCACATTTGCTTCCATGGGCGTTTATACACGACCCCTAAACTCCAGGGCAAATGGCTCCCAGCTCCGGAGCTTAAAAATGTTTCCCCACCAGCTCCGGAGTTTACCGGAAATTAAGTGCGACCACACCCACTTTAGCGCGTCCCAGCGCACCTTTCAAGTACCTGCTCTCTGGAGGTGGAAATTCCTTGATGCGGTGTAACGATAGTGAGTGCGGGGCTCTCCTCGCTTCTGCTTGTTGTTGTTTTCGCTCCCGCCCCTTTAAGTGCTACTTAAGAGACTGGAATGTTGCCGCGGCAAGAGCGAGAGGCAGAACGGAGGTGAGCCAGGTTCTTTCCTTCCTTTTTTTTCTCCCTCCCCTCACGCAGACAGGAGCAAGGAAGTGCTGAGGGGTGGGGACACAGGAAGAGCGACAAGCCCCTAAGATCTCTGGTCCAAATTTAAGTGGCCAGCGGATCTTAGGGGTCGTGTAAAAAGGCTCCATGTTTCTGGGTAGAGAAATTGTGTTTCATTTTGTTTCGTTTCGTTAAGGAGTTTGGTTCGTTTTGTTTTGTTTTTTGTGAATTTTTGCAAAAAAATTCTTTTCATTGTTTCGTTAATTCGTTATTCGTTTTAACCCGCTTTTTTCCAGCGCCCACTGCGCGGCCCCTGGGGGGCTGCCTAAGCGTGGCCTCCTTATGTCCCCTCCCGATCGGCTCCGTGATAACGGGCCGCGGGAGGGAGGCACAAGGGGGCGGCATCGAAGCCGAGCTGCTCTGGTCGCCTAAACACAGCCTGCTTCTTACCTCTCCTCCTGGGGCTGGGCTGAGGCTCGAGCCCACTGCGTCCCTCAATGGCACCGATGAGGTGTGTGCAGCTCGGCACAAAAGGACCTCTGGACGAGCACCAGGTAAGAGACATCACCGCGCCCCCCCGCCCCCATTAACAAAATGAACTGAACCGAACCAATTTTTCTTGGTTCGTTTCGTTTCGTGTTAGATTTGCCCCTAGGTTCGTTATTCATTTCATTATGTAATGAAACGAATAACAAAATGAAAAAAATCCATTTCATGCCCATCTCTATTTCTTGGCGCAAAGGACGTCCCACCTGTACCTCGTTCAGGGGTTACACAAGGATGCTCCCAACGCTTCCTGCTCTTTGAGGTAACTCCTTCTGTGTGCCCCAAAGTGCTAAGTTGTGTGACAACCTCTGATATGGCTGACCTCTGTCCACCTGCAGCCACCATGGGCACCCTTGTGGACCTGAAGGGGCTGCCTGGAGAGGTGGAAGAGAGAGACCTTTCTGAATGCCCCTTGACGGGTAAGGGCAAGAAAGCAGCTGTTCTTCTGCATCAGGATGCCATGGAAATCGAACCTCAACACACACACACACACACACACACACACACAGGGCAGAACCCAAGGCACGCTGAGGCCGGGCACAGGATCGTTTCCAGATGGTGGCTACTAGAGATGGGCACAACTCAAAAAAAATGGTGTTTCGTTTGTCGTTTGTCATTTAGGGGGTCCGTTTCTGTCTGTTTTTGTTTTTTGTAAATTTTTGCAAAAAAAATCCATTTTTGTTTCATTACGTAACGAAACGAAAAAACAAAAACGAAAACGAAAAATTGCTTGTTTCGTGCCCATCTCTAGTGGCTACCAAGGCCCTTTGGTTGCCGTCACCAATCTTTTGCGGCAATGAATCCAAAGTGGTGAAGCAGCCATGTTATTGGGCCACTGCCTGCAGGAGCCACCACAAGCACTACCAGAGCATTCCATTATGTTTATTAATTAGTGACGTTCCTATTCAGCCTTCCATCTCATGAGCTGCAGGAGAGGGGGGACTGGGGTTAAGGTTAGGGTTAAGGTTAGTCTGGTCCAAGCATCTCCTGACAAACCATGCCATGTTCAGCATTTTGGTACTTGCTTTGAAGAAGTGGATCTTGTCCATGAAAGCTTGCAATGATTTCTTATTTCTTATTAGTGACCTATAAACTTCCTTACCGAAGGAGAGACTTTGATCCTGGATGTTCCCGGTTGCAGGCCAATACGGGGCCGGCTCCCTCAGCTTGAACATGGAAACAAGGAGCCAGCTGGATTCCAAGGGCAACCTGGCAATGTGGGTTTGCTCTGGGAGCAATCCAGGGTCTCATCCCAAAGGCCAATGGCCCTTTGTACTCAGCAGGGTCCATCAGTCTAATTTGAGCCCTTCCGGCCAGATCTTTCCCTCACGGTAACCTCACAAGTGACCTCCCAGGCTGCGATCCTAGGAGAGAAGGCAAGGCAGTCAGGTCAAACGGCTCAGCTGACGCTCTCCTCACCAATTCTTCCTCTGCCTTCCTTTCTTTATACAGAAGACCCTCGAATAACAAACGGTTTGTATAACATAAAATCTGTACTACCTAAAACATTCCAGAGACAGGGAAAATTTGCTTAACAAAATCTTCTATGGGGCAAATCCGTACAACATAAAAATGGTCGCGATTAGGGATTACTCCCTTTTCAATGCATTCCTATGGGGAAATTTGTATAAAGGAAAATTTGCTTAGTGGAATTTCATTTGGAACGAGTTAATTCCTTTATACAAGGAACCACTGTATTTCTTCCAGTCATTCTTTGGCCCCTTTCTTCATCCCTTTGGCTGAGGGACACCAACAGTCCGGTCCCCGTGCACGAACTGCCCCCCAAAATGTCACGAAGCATGCGGACAATGAAAGCCTTCTAAAATAGGGCCATTGAGGAGCGAGAATGAAACGCTGCCAACCCCGGCCAGCCTGGGAATGTAGGGGTTGGATGGCCAGTCATTCACACCTCTTGTTCGTTAAACCCCGGGGGTCTATACTTAGCTGTTTGCAGGCCCGGAGCCTGGACCAGGCTCCAGGCAACAGGCAAGTGAAGCCTTCACGCAACACCTCTGAGCAGGACACATGCAATTAAGTCACTTTTTTTGGGGGGGGACTGGCGGGTGTTGCATCCAAGAGGAACTTTGTCCGGCTGAAGCTGGCTTACCTCTAATCCTTCCCCCACCGGATCTTTTACACCTCGTCACAAGCCATTTGGATGGGGAAGATTTCCGTCTATTTTGAAAAGGCATTTCTCTCGTGCGCCTGGCCTGGCGAAGAGAGAAAGATGGGCAGGTGGGCATTGGCCAGGTGGCAGTGGCCATCATGTACCCAAGGTGTAGGCAAGAGGTAGACCCATGCCCTCGTGGCTCTGCCCTTTGGGCAGAGGACTGGTAGTGGAGATGCCCACAAAAAGGAGAGGGGATGGGCCTCCTGTAACGGTGGGCACGAAACAAACTGCCAACCAGCTTGTAATTCGGTTTGTGGTTCAGCTTGCGCAAACCGTTTTGCTAAAACAGAACGCAGCGCCGACCTTTTTTTCTACTTGGTGCTTCTTTTGGCTTCTGGAAAACGGATGCCCCCATCCTGTTGCCCCTGTTGCCCCTGTGCCAAGTCCCACCTCTCAAGAACATAAGAAGAGCCAAGCTGGATCAGGCCAAGGGCCCATCTAGTCCAGCTTCCTGGATCTCACAGTGGCCCCACCAGATGCATCTGGGAGCGCACGAGACTAGATCTCTGTCTCCTGATACCACTCCCCTGCATCTGGCACTTGAAGTACCCCTGCTTTGAGCCTGGAGATTACACACATCTCCCTCATGGTTTGTACACAATACTCCAGGTGCAGCCTTACTATTGTTTTGTACAATGGCATTATAATGTTGGCTGTTTTATTTTCAATCCCCTTTTTGATAATTCCTAGAATGGAATTGGTCTTCTTCAACGCGGTCAAGCATGGGGTAGACACCTTCATGGAGCTGTCCACCAACACCCCAAGATCTCTTTCCTGATCAGTCATGGATAGCTCAGACCTCATGAGTTGATAAAGTTTGGATTTTTTGCCCCAATATGCATTACTTTACATTTGGCTACATTGAAACGCATTTGCCATTTCTCAGCCCATTCCCCCAGTTTGGAGAGATCCTTCTGGAGCTCTTCACAATCTTCTCTGGTTTTTACCACATGGAAAAGTTTTGTGTCATCTGCAATGGCAGGGCCAGGGATTGCCTGAAAGGAGGCAAGGCAGGAGGGCAGCAGAGGTGGTGGAGGTGGTAGGTTCGCTTCCTTCCAGGCACAAATTGGAAAAAGAACCGTAAATCAATTTGTATTCCTGGGGGTTCGTGGATCACAGATTGCCCCGAACCACGAACCATCACGAACCAGAAAACTGGTTCGTGCCCACCTGTAGTCTCATGCTTCCCTTCCCTCGTTCAATGGCAGTTTTCCCATGGTTGTGATTGCCAACATTGTTTAGGTGTGGGATGTCCCTGGGGTGTTTAGGTGACCTTCCTTAGGTGGAGCAGTCCTCTTTTAATTA
The DNA here is from genome assembly GCA_023846285.1 of Phrynocephalus versicolor. Taxonomy (NCBI): domain Eukaryota; kingdom Metazoa; phylum Chordata; class Lepidosauria; order Squamata; family Agamidae; genus Phrynocephalus; species Phrynocephalus versicolor. Next base: position 10,427 of record JAHTLZ010001569.1, on the reverse strand, counting down.
ATGGCTGCTGGAGTACAACCTGCCTGTGGAAGAAGGAATGGCCGCCCAGTCCAAATCTGAGAATGCATCATTGGGGAAGGGGGAGGGGACTGAATGTTGCCCACCATGCTCAGCAAGCAGCAGGTGGGCAGCGAAGTCGGACTCAGACACACACAGGCCACTGGGCCATAGCCATTCTCCCACCCACCCCCACCCAAGCTGCACAGCTGTTCAGTGTTAATGAGAAGGCTGAGTCTGCATCTGCACCTGGAAACCAACCCATGGCACTGCAGGCAAATGGGTTACAGTTGGCCACCCTAGACCCTGACCACGTCCCAAGGATTGTCACAACAGCCCCGCTCTTTGCCCCCCCCCCAAGAGCGTGAAGTGATGATGCTAGATTTGGCTCGGAGCAACATTTTAAGGAGAAATTAGCAGTTCCAACCTGGGCAAATAATGCAGGGCATGAGTCAAGTGGATAGAGGGGGGTAGATATGATTGAGATGTACAAATTATGCAGGTCAGGAGTCAACTGGACAGAGGAAAGCTCTTCTCCCTCTCACAAAATACCAGAACTAGGGGACATCCACTAGAGTGAGAACAGAAAAAAGAAAATATTTTTTAACCTAGCGTGTTGTTAGTCTGTGGAACTCCCTGCCACAGGATGTGGTGATGGCATCTCTCCTGGATGCCTTCCAAAGGGGATTGGACTGATTCCTGGAGGAAAAGGCCATCACAGGTTACAAACCATGATGGAGATGTGTCATCTCCAGGCTTAAAACCAGGGTACTTCAAGGGCCAGATGCCGGGGAGTGGTATCAGGAGACAGATATCTAGTCTCGTGCGCTCCCAGAGGCATTTGGTGGGGCCACTGTGAGATACAGGAAGCTGGACTAGATGGGCCTTTGGCCTGATCCAGCACGGCTCTTCTTATGTTCTTATGCTCTTATGTAATGTGTTTCAAAGGATGCCAACGAAGATTTCCAGCACAGAGAGTGCATATCTCTAGTCTGGAGAGACGACTATTGTGGAGCAACTGCTGGAAGGAGAGTCAGCGTTTCCTCCGGCAGCAATGTTGGCAGAGAGTGAGAGCATTTAGAACCACCCTGGAGAGATTTCTCCCGTTATCTTAAACCCCTTCTATTTCCCAGAAGGACATCCTGCAGATTCAATTCAAAGGATAAATCTAGATGTTAAGAGCAAGAAGCAGAGCTCTCTTGAAAGGTACAACTATTCTGATGCATATTTGAATTTCTGATAAAATTCTCTTTTGCTGTTCATTAGAAGTTCAGATAACCACAAAGGAGATGAGCTATAAATTCCCTCATCTGTTCTTTTCTAATTAACTAGTATTTAAAAGTTTTAGTAACTCACTCTGAGACATCTATAGGAGAAATGTTTTTTTTTAAAATTGTTTACTTACAGTTGCTCAAAATAACAGACTTCAGTTTGCTGCTTTCTTGACTGCGTACATACTTAGCAGGCAACCAAAAAGATCAACAGCAAACAAACAACTGGCACCAACAATCACCTCAGCCCACAGAAGTCTCTCCCTTCCCTATTACAAAAACTACAGACAACATGGGATATTGTAAATAAAACGCCAACATGTCTGTCTTAGCACAAGCTTGCCACATGTTCCGGCTGTAAAATAGGCTGCCTTTACTTTGGGACTGGTCATCAGGAAGTAAGCACAGGTTTCATTTGCAAGTCTGAGTGCTTGGGCTTGAGGCTTTGAAGTAATTGTGTGCCTGGAGGGAAAACGTGCCCTTGGTTTCCACTTAAATACCTGGCATCCCCTATATTTTGACTCAAATTGTTAGTTTAGGTGAGACTTCGCACTAATGGATGCCCTGGAGCTCATCATCATTGCTAAATAAGAGCTTGTTCTCCATTTCCCAACCCATCTGTAAGGCTAATAAAATGCACAGCATAGCTTGACTCACAACTGCCCTTCTGTTTTTGGAAGCTTCCGGGGGAGGTGCAACTGCATCCCTCCTGAGACGTTTTCCTATGTCCAAACTCCCAGCTCCTGCGAAATTCCTTTCAGGCTCCTCTGAAATTCCTTTCAGGCCTTTCAACCTCCAAAGTGGTAATCAGCTTTGATTGCAGCAGAAGTTCTATGAAGCAGGAGAAACTTTAGGCAGGAGCCCTGTGTGTTGCAGTGGCTAAACTGAAGTACTGCAGTGAAGACTCTGCTCATGGCCTGAGTTCGATCCGAAATGGGTGCGGGTAGCCATCTCAAAGTTCGCTCAGCCTTCTGTCCTTCAGAGGTCAGTAAATTGGGCACCCAGCTTGCTGTGTGTGCTGTATACCTGAGTTGTAAATTCCCAGCTTTAAGCACTGTGGGGTGGTATGTGTTCTAAAGCAGACCTGCCCAATAGGTAGACTGTGGGCTACTGGTAGCCCACAAAGGGTTCAAAAGTAGTCCACTGGCCATCAATAAAAAAAGTTAGGGGATACATTCTCCACCCCTCCCTCCCCCATCCCAAGGACCACCACTGCCCCAGCAAAGTTCTGGGTCTGCCAACCCACTGTCTCAGCCAAGCGGGGCAGTTTCAAGGATCATGGCACTAGAGATGGGCACGACTCGGGAAAATGATGTTTTCGAGTTGTCGTGTGTCGGAGGCAGCCCGTGTCGGCTCGTTTCCGTTTTTCGCGAAACTTCGCAAAAATTAGTCAGTTCGTTTTTTCGTTTTTTCGTTTTCGTTATACTGGTTTTTTTGGGGGGGTAGCGGGCTCCTGGAGGCACCTCTGTGGGGTGGGTGCCTCCGCCGGCCCGCTATAAAGGAAGGGACAGCAGCAGCAGGCTCCAAGACACCCCTCAACATGGGGGTCTCCCCTCCTCACCTGCTGCTGCTGCAAAATGGCATGCATAACCATATGGATATGCATACCAGTTGCAGGCTATGAGACCAGTGAGAGTGATAGCGTCATGCCTTCCCTGCACAAGGCTCTCGCACCTGCCATGTCCCACAAAGAAGGGAATCGTACTTGTGTGTGTAGTGCAATGCAAGTAGATCTGGCTATGGGCTAAGGTGGATTAGGGTTAGGGCTAGGGTTAGGCTAATGACGGGTAGGTTATGGTGGGCTATTGGGTTGCACCTCTGGGTGCCTCTCTGACCCACTAAGAAGACAGTCTGTGACGTATGGGTAAGGAGTCAAGCATTAGGGTTAGCGGGTTAGGGGGCTAGGGCAAGTTTTAGGGGGCTTTTTGGCACATCCCAGAAGTCTCAGTGGCCAAGTGGCCATGCGATTGGTGAGATGGCTCCAAAAATTTGCATGGTCGTCCCCTCCCACATGGCTGGCCAGGCCACTGGGCCAGCCCATCATTGTGCACTGCGCAGGTGTAAATAAAATAAAATAAAATAAAACCAATGGAGGACAGAGGAGGAGAGGAGAGACATTTTGTTGCAAGAAAAAACCCACTGCTACTGTGAAAAATCTGGCAGTTCATACATTTCCGCGTGTTTCTGTTGTGCTTGTGTGTTTTTGGACCACGATTTCAAAAACAATATTGCATTCGCCGCCCCATTTTCGATCCCCCGCCCGCACCGCATGGCATGGCGACGAGGCGACTCGAGTCCGGCTGCCCAGGACGGGGGGAGGCGGGACCCCCCCTCCAGACCAGAAACCCCCCCTCCGGTAGGTGCCCTACTGATAGTGAGTGCCCTTAGTCAAACAGGCATTTTCCGCCTGCTTTTTGGCCCGGGAATGGGTGGGGGGAGAGTTTAAAAGTTTTTTCCTGCGCCGTCCGTGCCGCTTGCGTTTGCGGCGGCCGTCGGCGTCTCGGCAGAGTGGGCTTTTTGCGAGCCTGCGGCGAGTCCCACCACCAGACCAGAGCAGCCCAGGACGGA
>JAHTLZ010001568.1:0-11611 GCA_023846285.1 Phrynocephalus versicolor | reverse complement strand
AAGATGGCTTATGTGAAAACTTCACAGAACAAAAGGCTCTTTGAACTTAGAAGGCTTCTGCAAGTTTCTGGCAATGTAGAATTAAAATGTTGCTTATTTTCCAATAGAGAAACGAAGAAAGCATCAGCTGAGAAATCTGGGAAATTGGGAAAAGCCACCTCACCCAATTCCTCCCAGTAATCTTGCATGTAAGGTTCTGGTGTTCTGTTTTTGGTTGTTGCCATGGCACCCGATAAGAACAGGGCCAGAGGGTTTTTTGGGTATTCAAGGCAACCCAGAAAGCATGCTTGTGTTTCTGTCTCATTCCCTTTATTGAAAAGTCTATCTAAATTTATTGATTCAGAGCCTTAGGGCCTCATGAAGGAAGTATGATAGAATGTTGGCATTAAAAAATGCAAATGCACTACATCTCATCACCCCCCTCTTACATTTTATGAATATTGCTGCAGACACCACAGGACTGGAAGTTTGGGCGTTCTGTTTTCCTTCTCCTTGAGCCATGTTAATCACAAATATTTGTGACATTGGCAGCCAGAGTTCAAAGCGAAGCATTAATAATCATGGCTGCTGTCCAGAACCTTACTTAGATGGAACATGAGATTACAACCCCCTGGAAATCTGGCATGGAAGAGCTTTGTTGGCAGTGACAAGAAATTCTCATCGTTTTGGTACATTATACTCTAATGTGAATATGTAGGAGAGATGGCACCATTTCTCCTATAAAAGGCAGTTGGGGTGTCTGCAAACGGTGCCATTTTCAACTTGAAGCATGCACAGGCTTAAAATGCTTTTTTTTTTTTTTTTTGGCAGAGATTTGGCTTAAGCAGTAGAGTGGATGTGATTGTTCCCTAATAGCATCCACAACATCAGAAGCTGCAAACTTGCTTTCTTTTGAATGGTAATTTGTCATCAGGAGGAGACAGTGAGCTCTTTTTTGCATATTGGTTTTGTAAACATATTATCTTTGAAAATATTTCTAGAGAGGTATCCATGTTTCAGCCTGCATAACAAAACCAAGTGAAAACAAACACACCGTGCACCTTTAACATTAATTTATTTTATTTATTTATTGAATTTATTTACTGCCCTTCTGGCAACAAGGCCACTCCGGGCAGTACATTAACAGATTTGCTTCAGTGTGAGCTTTCCTGGATTACCATCTACTCCCTTAGACAATGAAAGTGCATTATTTATGTCAATATTTGAAACCTTGTAAGTGTAGAATGTTAACACAATGAAAACATGTGTGGAAAAACCAGCTCTGAAAATGTTTTCAAAAATGAGGCTTGAACATCAAGTTTACAAAAGTCAGTGAAAAACAAGTAGTCAGCTCTCTAGCCAAACAAGGTTTCTCTATATACTGTAATAACATTCCTGACCGCTGAATGTGTTTAAAATAAAAGTAAACTATGGAAAGAACTATTCTATACTACAGAATTCTGGTTTTCCAGTACTCTGGTGTTACAACACATTGCTGGACCAAGTTTTTGTGTTTTGGGCTTTTATTCTTCCAAGCATTGCAAGATTAATCATGTTGATCATCATTATGGCAGCTTGCCAGAATCAGAGCTACAAGCCCTAGAAGTTACAGCAGGTGCAACAAGAGAGATTTCTATTCAATTTTCCCCCCTGGTGCATCAGGGCCTTGGATCAACAGGCCCTGCAGAAAGCATTGTTAATAGTCAATGAATGAGAGATAAGAGTGTAAATAATACCTAGAATGATAATCAAAGGAGGATGACATACCAAAGCATCAATGCTGTACCACACACACCAGATACAAACAACAATAAGATAGTAGTGGAACAGGAGGCTCCATTTCCAGAAACCAGCAACAGAATCATCTGGGATTTCTCTGCATATATGCGCACTGGAAAGAACTGGCTACAAACATTATTACATAATTTTTCATGTGTATCCAGTAATGTGATTAAATTCTAAAAATACTTAAAATTGTTTGTAATCTTTTTTTAAAATGATGAGTTTTAAAGCAAAGCAAAGTGTTCTGCTTATATACCACCACATACCGCTTCAAGTAGTCTCTGGGTGGTTTACATTTTAATAACAGTATGCAGGCTACACATAACCCCCCCCCACCCCCCAGCAAGCTGGGTACACATTTTATCACCCTCGGAAGGATGGAATGTGGCGTCAACCATGAGCCTGCTACCAGGGATTGAACCGCTGGTTGTGAGCAGAGTTTTAGCTGCAGTAGAGGCATTTAACCATTGTGCCCCGAGGCTCTCTTTAGACATACATTCTTTGTGTTTTGGTTTTAAAATGTATCTTTTAGGCTATAAGCTCTTGTGTTTTCAGAACATAATTGAAACACTTTAACTGTTCTTTTTTTTAAACTGTTAAAATATTTTAACTGTTTTTTATTTTTAATACTGGCCTATAAAGGTATCACCTGTTACCTATTTTGCAGCTGTGTTTTGTGATGGCCATGCGGCTCAACCCCCTTTTTGCTTTGATGGAATTGTGAAGATACCAAGAAAGAGCCGGCATTCCCCTAGAGACCTGGAATTAGGCGACAAGAACTCTCAACATCAATGGGCAAGACTACATCCACTAGGTAATATAACTTTAATTCAATCCGGTTCCATTTAGCAAACCTAGTGGACTTACATTTTTTTTTACCCCAATCCCAGAATGAAGCACGTGGGTCTCCTGCATCAACCTCCCCCCCGACCAAAACGGATTTGTATGTCTCGTAGTGTCAAATGGAGCTGGGTAAGGGAGTGGGGGTGGTATATGACCCATGTGACCTAAGAAACAGCTTTTTACAACTGTCCCTCCTGCCTCTTACAAGACTTTTGCCCTGGCTGCAACACCATCTATTATTATTATTATTATTATTATTATTTTTATATTTGTATCCCGCTTATCTCCGATAAGGACTCTAAGCGGCTAACAACAGAACATAAGAAAACAAAAACAAATCACAGAACAACTAATTAAAACAACAGTAAATATAAAATCCTAATCCTAAGGTCTCCAAGCGCGCCCCAGCACGTCAAAGACGTGGTTCCTAACAAATAAAATGGAGACAACAATGGGCATACTAAACAACGATGGCGGAGGGAGGGGGAAAGAAAAAAAGAGAAAAAAAATAAATAAATTAAATTTCGCCAAAGGCCTCTCGAAATAAAAAGGTCTTTAAGGCTTTTCGAAAGGCCTGCAGGGACTCTGCAGAGCGCACTTCGCAGGGGATGGCATTCCAAATGGATGGGGCTGCCACAGAGAAGGCCCGGTTTCGGGTGACCGTCTTCCGGGCCTCTCGAGGGGTGGCAACCCGAAGTGAGTGCGCTCGCACCTGCCGAACTGGACGGGCCGAGATGGATCGCTGGACGATACGCTCTGACAGGTAGTCCGGTCCCAAGCCATGGAGGGTTTTATAAACTAAAACCAAGACCTTGAATCTAATCCGGGCCGCAACGGGCAACCAGTGCAGGCGAGCCAGGACTGGGGTGATATGGTCATAACGACGCACACCAACCACCAGCCTGGCTGCCGCATTCTGTACCCGCTGCAGACGCCGGAGAAGAGTCAAGGGCAGCCCCATGTAGAGTGCGTTACAGTAGTCCAGCCTCGAGATCACCAGTGCTTGGACCACTGCTCTCAGAGAGTCAACGTCCAGGTACGGGCGGATCTGGGCGATCTGGCGAAGATGGAAATACGCGGCCCTGGTCACCGACGCCACCTGGGCTTCCATGGTCAGCGCCGGGTCCAGGACCACGCCCAGATTCTGCACCCTCTCCACAGGCTGGAGAGAAACCCCCCCCAGCTGCGGAAGAGGGCCGCCGTACCCCGACGGTGAACTCCCAAAGAACATAACCTCCGTCTTCTCGGGGTTGAGCTTAAGCCTGTTCGCCCCGGTCCAGGTCAGGACGGCGTCCAGGCACTCATCGAGGATCCTCACAGCTTCCACTGCAGAGGTGGAAAAGGAGAGATAGAGCTGCGTGTCATCAGCGTACTGGTGACAGCAGACTCCAAATCTCCTAATGACCCCAGCCAGCGGCCTTACGTAGATGTTAAACAGCATAGGGGACAGCGACGACCCCTGTGGAACCCCACAAGGGAGTACCCAAGGAGCCGACAACTCCCCCCCATGCAGCACGTACTGTGGACGGTCCTCCAGGAAGGATCGGAGCCAACTGCAAGCAGTGCCTCCGATACCAACCTCGGAGAGCCGATCCAACAGGATACCGTGGTCGACGGTATCAAAGGCCGCTGACAAATCCAGGAGAACCAACAGGGTAGAGCAACCCCTGTCGGCCGCCCGGATTAGGTCATCTTGCAGCGCGACCAAAGCTGTTTCGGTCCCCCGACGAGGCCTGAACCCGGACTGGCATGGATCGAGGCACTGCTGATCCTCCAGGTATGACTGTAACCGAACCGCCGCCACCCTCTCGATCACCTTGCCCATAAACGGGACGTTGGCTATGGGACGATAGTTGGAAAGATCGTCCGAAGGGAGGCCAGGTTTTTTGAGAATGGGCTTGACCACCGTCTCCTTCAGACGAGAGGGAAAGACCCCCTCGCTGAAGGAGGCGGTAGCGATAGCCGAAGCCCATTCGGCCATAGTCCCGCTGGCAGATTTGATGAGCCAAGCTGGGCAGGGATCGAAAGGAGTGGACGCCGGTCGGCAGTGAGCCATAGCCTTGGAGGCCTCGACAGCGGAAACAGGCCCAAGCACATCCAACCGAGGCGACGAAGGCGGCCCAGCACATGGGGATGCCGGGGCAGTACCACTGCAACCGGAGTCGAAGCCGGCCCGGATGGCCTCTATTTTAGAACAAAAAAAAGGCTGCAAAATTCTCACTACTGAACTCAGTAGGAGGAGGCCCGGCCAGACTAGGATTGGAGAGGTCCCGAACCACACGGAAAAGCTCCGCTTGACGGTTCGAGGCCTCACCAATTCTCAGGGAGACAAAAGATCTTAGAGCCTCCCTGATCGCGTTGGAATAGCGTCTAGTCTGGGATACAACGGCAGCCTTACTAGTAACCGTCCGGGTTCTTCTCCAGCTGCGCTCTAGTCTTCTCCTCTCCTGCTTCATCGCTCGGAGCTCAGACGTAAACCACGGCAAGGACCGAGCTCGGCACCGGAGCAGACGCTTAGGGGCGATCCGGTCGATGGTCTGGGCAGCTGTATCAAACCAATGGTTGGCCACAACCTCGGCCGGCGCGCCAGTCAGTTCTCCAGGAAACGCCCCAAAGACTTCCTGGAACCGAGAAGGGTCCATGAGTCTTCGGGGACGGGCCAAAACAGAAGGCCGATGGTCCCCGCGAGGAGGGGCCGGAATCGCCACAGGGAAAGTAAGCAGGTGATGGTCTGACCATGACACAGGGAGGGGGACAATGCCCCCAACCTCCAGACTCAAAGTCCCCGACATGGAGGAAAAGACCAGATCCAGGGTGTGGCCAGACCTGTGGGTGGGGCATACAACATGCTGGGACAGACCCATGGACGCCATGGTTTCCATGAACTCCAGAGCTGCACCAGAAAGTTCACCGCCGGCATGCACATTGAAGTCACCCGCAACCAAAAGGCGCGGGGACTTCAAAAGTGCAGCCCCGATGAACTCGGAGAGCTCCGGAAGGGATTGTGCTGGGTTGCGGGGAGCACGGTAACCCAGCACAATGCCAAATCTGTCCCGCTGTCCCACTAGCAGGTGAAGGCACTCTAACCCCTGGCTAACCAATGTCGAGGCCCTGCAGACATAAAGAGAATCCCGATGGACGATGGCGACCCCTCCTCCCTTCTGACCCTCCAGCCTCCCCACACCCTGAACCAGATACCCGGGCGGGCACAGCAGGGAAAGCGAACCCCCCCCCTCTGCACCCACCCAGGTCTCGGTAATGAGAGCCAGGTCAGCCCGCCCATCTTGGATGGTATCGTATATGACGGGGATTTTATTGTGGACTGACCTGGCATTCAACAGAATGCAGGAAAGGCTGGAGGCGCTGGGGAAGTGACTCCCGGACACGTGGCAGAGAGCCGGGGGGTCAGAACGCGGGACAGGCACAAGATGTCTGACCCGGGTTCTTCTGATCTGACAAACCCCCCGGTTACAAGCGTACCGCCCACGGCCCGTCACAGTTGGTATGTGAGTCCCTGCGAGTATGGCGGGAAAAAAAAAAAGGAACCCAAAAACTACCTAATTAAGAAACACTCACAACAAAATTACAATAATGCAATAAATAAGTTACAAACAATGAACAAACTGCAAGGGTAATGGGATTACAACAATAATCATAAAATAAACAAATCTTAATTAACAAGTAAAAAAATACAAATAAAATGGGCAAAGTGCCAGGAGAGATGTAAAGCACCTGGGGGTAGAAGGGGGATGGAATCCAGGAGATCAAGCTCTGACAGTTGATGGAAAGTTGCTGCACTGCAAACACTTGGCAATGAGGCTGGCATAAGCCAGACCCAATTGCCACCAGATCGAGAGCAACACGCTGAACCACATCCGGACTCCAAACCCCCAACAGGGAATCCCCCCATCACACCCCAGCTCCACCAATAAGCTCGCCATAGTAGCTCCAGTCCTCCTACCCTCCCCAGATGAACTGGAGGGTGATGATGTAATAGGTAGATATCCCCCCCCAGAGATGGACACCAATCCTTAGGGGGGGGGGAGGAACCAGGAGAACCAGCTGCTTCCAATGTCTCCGATGGAAAGGGGGCAGGGCGACCCCAGATGAAGAAATAGATGCCGGACACTAAAACAAGACCCGGCGATGGTAGGGAGCCCAAAACCCCCAAAGCACCGACAGCCGGTCTGCTGCCCGAGAACCACCAGCCGCCAAGACCACAACGGGCGAGATGGAGAACGACCGCCGGCAGCCGACATGCTGCCCGAGTCCCAAAGGAGACAGCACACCGGCGGCCGAACTGCCGCCCGAAGCCACCAGAAGGCCACCAAGGACTTAAAAGGCAGCGCCGGCAGCCGACATGCTGCCCGAGATCCCAGAGCAAGGCAGGCACAGAGCAGGCACAAGGCACCAAAGGGAGACCGGCTGGAGCTTCCGAGCAGAAAAGGCTGGCAACCGGTCCGGTGGCCAGCAAACCACCCAGGCGAGACAGGGCAGCAGAGCGAAAACAGGCAGCTCGGGGAGACAAACGACAAGTCCCCGGCAGGCAATCAACTCTCTCCTCATAGCCCATGGGAGGGAACCCGAAATGGCGGTCGCCGTCTCAGTCCTCAGATCAGTCGGACCACCGAGGACGGACGAACCGGCCACACACCCGGGACCCCCCACAAGGGCAGGTAAGGGAGGGGGCTTGCCAGGGAGGGGGCTAGGTAGTATAAAGAAGGAGGGGGGGAGAGGAGGGAAAGCAAGAGGCCGCAGCTTAGAAGACGCCCGACCGAGGCCGCCTACCATGTCCACGCGCCTCGTCCTCGTCGGCGTCCGGCGCCCGGCGTCCGGCGCCTGGCTCAGCTAATACAAGATGAGCCTCCGAAGCCTCAGCAACCCCCCCCCAAAAAAACCAACGCCACCCAAGGTGCTCCTGGCAGCCCAAAAATTAGAAAAAGGCAATAAACCCACGGCGCGGCAGCAAAAAAGAAGAAGAAAATAAAAGGCTGGGACGCGGAAACACCAAGAAGCCGCTACCGCCCGCCATCTTGAAAAAAGAGATCTACCGTAGCCATGGATTTTAAGAATATCTAAAAGTTACATCCTGGTAAAGCACATATTTTACCATGTCTAAATTTCTGGGACCTGCTTTGAAGAAGAGTTATGTAAACTCGAAAGCTTGCAATGTTCTTTGTATTTTAATTTTTAATAGTGGCCTATAAAGGTATTGCCTGCAACCTATTTTTGCAATAGTGTTTTGTGATGGCCATGCAGCACAACCCCCTTTTTGCTTTGATAAGCTTGTACCTTGATGCTAGAAATGGGCACGAATCACCGGTTCAGTGGTTCGTGCCAGTACATCCTGTGGATTAATAGTTTTTTTCAGCACTTCCCAGCCTTGCCTTTTCTGACAGCATCCACTCAAAAGCAGTGCGTGGAGGATGTGAGACATGGAAATGATGAACAATTGATTGCCAAAAGGACTAACTGGCCTGAACCACTGAACCAGTGTTCCATGGGCATGAAATGAACTACAAAAAAAGTGATGAATAGGGCTACTTTTGGGTTCATTTCATGGCCCAGTTCAGGGATCCCATTTTGTTGAAGCCAAATGAAATGCCAAACTCCCCCCCTCCTTTGGTGTTACATGTGCTTCAGCAGCTAGGGATGCCCACTTGCCTCCTTCCCACTGGCCCCATCATCTCTGCCTATCTGCTCTTGTTGCCTCTGCCACTGCTTCCACTTGTGCCACCCTCAGAGGCAGTGGCCCGGCTTCCCTGCCAGGACCCAGTTGCTGTCTTTGCTCATGCACACGCCTATCAGCTTAACCATAGTAATTAGAGATGGGCACGACTCGGGAAAATGACGTTTTCGAGTTGTCGTGTGTCGGAGGCAGTCCGTTTCGGCTCGTTTCCGTTTTTCGCGAAACTTCGCAAAAATTAGTCGGTTCGTTTTTTCATTTTTTCGTTATCGTTATACTGGTTTTTTTGGGGGGGGGTAGCGGGCTCCTGGAGGCACCTCTGTGGGGTGGGTGCCTCCTCTGGCCCACTATAAAGGGAAAGTGGGCTCCTGGAGGCACCCGTGGGTGCCTCCTATCCTCACCCACTAGGAAGGGACAGCAGCAGCAGGCTCCAAGAGACCCCTCAACATGGGGGTCTCCCCTCCTCACCTGCTGCTGCTGCAAAATGGCATGCATAACCATATGGATATGCATACCATTTGCAGGCAGTGCCAGTGACACCTGCTCAAGTACCTGATCCCTTGGTACGAGCGTGTCGCACCTGCCATGTCCCACAAAGAAGGGAATCGTACTTGCGTGTGTAGTGCAATGCAAGTAGATCTGGCTATGGGCTAAGGTGGATTAGGGTTAGGGCTAGGGTTAGGCTAATGACGGGTAAGGTTACGGTGGGCTATTGGGTTGCACCTCTGGGTGCCTCTCTGACCCACTAAGAAGACAGTCTGTGACGTATGGGTAAGGAGTCAAGGATTAGGGTTAGGGGGTTAGGGGGCTAGGGCAGGTTTTAGGGGGCTTTTTGGCACATCCCAGAAGTCTCCATGGCCAAGTGGCCATGCGATTGGTGGGATGGCTCCAAAAATTTGCATGGTCATCCCCTCCCACATGGCTGGCCAGGCCACTGGGCCAGCCCATCATTGCACACTGCGCAGGTGTAAATAAAATAAAATAAAATCAATGGAGGACAGAGGAGGAGAGGAGAGACATTTTGTTGCAAGAAAAAACCCACTGCTACTGTGAAAAATCTGGAAGTTTATAAATTTCCGCGTGTTTCTGTTGTGCTTGTGTGATTTTGGACCACGATTTCAAAAACAATATTGCGTTCGCCGCCCCATTTTGGATCCCCCGCCTGCACCGCATGGCATGGCGAGTCCGGCTGCCCAGGATGGTGGGGAGGCGGGACCGCCCCTCCAGACCAGAAACCCCCCCTCCGGTAGGTGCCCTGAGGCACGGCAGGCATTTTCCGCCTGCTTTTTGGCCCGGGAATGGGTGGGGGGAGACGGGAGAGTTTAAAAGTTTTTTCCTGTGCCGCCCGTGCCGCTTGCATGCACTTTGGCGGCCGGCGGCGAGACTGGGCTTTTTGCGGCGGGCGAGCCTGCAGCGAGTCCCACCAGACCAGAGCATCCCAGGACGGAGGGGGGGGAGGCCGGGACCCCCCCTCCAGACCAGAAACCCCCCCTCCGGTAGGTGCCCTGAGGCACGGCAGGCATTTTCCGCCTGCTTTTTGGCCCGGGAATGGGTGGGGGAGAGTTTAAAAAATTTTTCCTGTGCCATCCGTGCTGCTTGAGCCGGCGGCGAGACTCGTGCCGTGCGGGAATGGGTGGGGGGAGAGTTTAAAAGTTTTTTCCTGTGCCGTCCGTGCCGCTTAAGCCGGCGGCGAGACTCGTGCCGTGCGGCTTGTTGCTGCTGAGAGCCTGCGGCGCCGGCGAGTCCCACCAGAGCAGCCCAGGAGGGAGGAGGGGGGGAGGCTGGGGACCTCCAGAAACCACCCCTCTGGTAGGTGCCCTGAGGCATGGCAGGCATATTTCCGCCTGCTTTTGGGGCGGGAACCGGGTTTTTTAACTTTTAAAAACTTTTTTCTGTGCCGCTTGGCATCGCGCGCGATCGCGCGATGCAAGTAACGAGCACGACAAATCAGACCAAATTGTTCGTTCGTCGGTTCGAGCTCGAAGTCTGGCGGAGTAATTCCCGTTACCGTTTCCGTAGAGTAACGGAAACGAGTAACGGAAACAGAAACGGAAATACCGCTAAGTCGTGCCCATCTCTAATAGTAATATGCTAAAAAACAATGGCCTGGCTTGGATTTTCTGAATTTGGATTCTATAATGGTGCTTCTCATAGAGCCCTTTTACACTGCAAATCACTTGCAGATCCAGAACATGAAATTGTTTTCCCACCAGCAGTGGACTTACAAAAAAATAAAGTACGACCACGCCCACTTAAGCACGCCCCAGTGCACTTTACAAGTGCCTGGTCTCCGGAGGTAAAAATTTTCCATTGCAGATTGTAAAGCAGTGAATGCCTGGCTCTCCTCCTCCTTCTGTTTGTTTTTGTTGTCCCCCGCCCCTTTAACAGACTAGAATTCCTAACAGGGCTGCTACGATGCCAGGCGGAGGTGAGCAGAGGTCAGCCTGCATTTTTTTCTCCCATTTTTGTCTCCCTCCCCTCACTGCAGACAGAAGCAACAGAGTGCAGAAGGGTGGGAACACAGGAAGCAGAACAAAACCCACATGATCTCTGGCCGGGGGGATCCAAATTTAAGTTGCCAGAGGATTTTAGGGGTCGTGTGAAACCAGCCTTAGACTCACACTTCCTGACTTGCTAGATATTTGACTGGGTTTTAATGTTTTGGACTCTAGACAATGTATTGACTCTGTATTTGAGTGTTCATGATTTATCTGCTTTCTGGTAGGCCCCTGCTAATTTGATTCTTGCTCAGGCCTCTTTGGCTACCCTGTTTAATTCACCTTCTCTTGTGCAAACCTAGCTGGCTTGGACTTTTGACCATTGAAACCCTACTATTGCCCTGACACAAATCAGGACAATGAGCCTTTGCTTTTGACTTATCCAAAAATACCACTAAGCTAGTTTTTTTTTTTTTATATTCCTCTAAAAAGCCTCTGAGCACTTACTACTATCTCATGAGGCTCTTCATTATTTCAACCACATATACACTCTACCAAATGAATGAAGATTGATCATGCTC
Organism: Phrynocephalus versicolor; assembly: GCA_023846285.1. NCBI lineage: Eukaryota > Metazoa > Chordata > Lepidosauria > Squamata > Agamidae > Phrynocephalus > Phrynocephalus versicolor. Next base: position 302 of record JAHTLZ010001568.1, on the reverse strand, counting down.
TGGTCATTTTAAAACATTTTCCTTGCAAAAGTGTAGGTGCTCCGAAAATAGTTTGAAGTTTTACTTTCTGTTAAATTATGTAAAAGCTGTTCATGGTGTTGGTTCCTGTCAGGGCAATATTTCCATTTACATGGTAATGAACTGCTTTAAAAGATGGCATGCCAAATAATCAACAATAAAAAGAGGATGCTAATGGCTATGCCTGGAAAACTACAGGGGAAGGAGACGGTGTGCAGAATTAGTTACAAAAAGCACCCATAGTTTAATAGGCTGGTTGAAAAGAAATGATAGATGGTTTGTCT